>JAEVLN010000021.1:897070-1211000 GCA_018350325.1 Globodera rostochiensis
GTGTGTGAAGAAGATCCCGTAATGGAGCAAGAAAATGATGCGGTGGGCCGAAGCTACTCTAATATCTCGGAACGCCAATTTTATCGCTACCGGATGGCTCTTCGTGGGCACGATAAAAACGCCTTCCATTGGCTATGGTTCGCCAGACGATTGGCCGAATATTTCATCATTTCTGTGCTCAACCGCATCGAGCGAAACGAGATGGACCACTTGAAAGCCATCCAAACAAAGAAGAACTACCGCCAACTGCTTGCCCGTGAATACATTGCTGCAATGGAAAAAGGCCTTCAGAAGTGGGGACCCAACGCAAAATTGGGCCGCGTCTTTTTGATGCCACAGACTTTCGCCGGATCAAGGCAGTACTACCAAGGCAAATATGCTGATCTGATGACAATGGTTCGGCACTTGGGGGCGCCGACTTGGTAGTTATTTTAAATATTAGAATTATTATTAGTTTTTCAAATAGGTTTGTTACGTTCACTGGCAATCCAAAATGGCCGGAGATCGTAGAGGCATTGCGTGGACGGCAAAACTATGTGCACCGGGCGGACATTGTTTGTCGCATCTTTATGGACAAGGCAACCGAGTTTATAAAAGACTTGACCGAGCGTCACGTCTTGGGCAAAGTGGCCGGATGGTGCTACAGTGTTGAACACCAGAAAAGAGGTTAATAGCCAAACGAAATAAGTCTAAGACAACCCATAATATATTCATTGCAACAAACACTTTTTAAGGCATGCCACACATCCACATGCTTCTTATACTTGATGAGGCAAGTCGCATCACATCACCTGAACAAGTCAACGAATACGTGAGTGCAAGGATTCCTGCGCTTCCGCCAATTGCTGACCAATCAGCTGAGGCCAAACAACAGAGAAGACTTTGGCATTATGTGACCACAATGATGTTGCACGACTGCAATGCAGCTTGCCTTGACGGGTCAAAATGTCGCAAACATTTTCCAAAGGTGTACTCTGACAGGACAGAACTGTCAGGTAGAGCTGCGTGTGTAAATAGTAGTTTAATTAAAACAAGTTAAGAGGTCCGTTATACGAACTATGTTCGTTTACCACCTGAAGACTGCGACCAATGGTACCAGCCTAGGCGTAAAGACGAAAACCAAGCAATGGACGACGATCATCTTCCAACCAACGATCCAGAAAGAGGATGGAATGAAGTTCGCTATCAGCGTATTCCACACGGCGGACGCAAACCGACAAGACTACATGTAAGCGAAGACTTATTTTGCAATATCACCTGTTTTTTTACAGGAAGAATGCGGGCAAATATTCCAAAAAAAAAGAATGGGGACCCGAACTGCACTGCTTCTGGACGACAGCAGGGTTATTCCATATAACCCTTTTTTGCTGCTGAAATATGGCACGCATATCAATATTGAATATGTATTCGGGCAAAAAGCCTGTAAATACATATTCAAATACCTCCTGAAAGGTGAGCTTTTCTGGCCCGCCCATCAAATAACGATTTTAAAAATATTTAGGATTTGAAAAAGCTTACGTTCAAGTGACGCAACCAACACGGGGAGCAAAGAGTGGCGACGGCGCCGACGTCTACGACTACGACGAAATTGCAGCCACATTCAAAGTGCGCTACATGACCGCCATGGAGGCGTATCTACGTCTCCATTCCTACAAAATTGTACAGACGTCACATCAAATTTACACGCTTAGTGTCCACGATGAGGGGGGCCGTACAATTGTGTTGGAAGAAGGGCATGAAGAAGAGGGGTTCAACCGATTGGCCAGGGACACGCGATTAACGGGCTTTTTCAAATTATGTGCGGCCGATTCTTTCGCAAGAACATTGCGTTACGACCAAATTCCGTACTATTACAGGTAGATGAGTTTCTATTGACGTTTGCCAAATATTGTTTTTAGTTGGAATGAACGCAATCGTTTTTGGGTCAAACGCAAATATCCAAAAATGGAACAAATTGCGGGTGCGAAAATGTTTGTCAGAGTTTACACAGTGTCGCCGAGACGTCGAGAATTGTTTGCAATTAGGTAGTTTGCTTTTTATTTAATTTACAATTTTCCCCACAACAGATGTTTGCTGTTGCATCGGTCTGGACCGCAAAGCTTCGATGCACTACGCACTGTTGATGGTGAACTGTGCACGTCATTCACTGTTGCCGCTGAAAGACTAGGCCTTCTTGCATGTGATGCCATATTTGCGGGAGCGATGCGCGACGCGTGCGTGGAATTGACTGGGAAGAAGCTTCAACGCTACTTTGCAATGCTCATTTATCATGGCGGGCCATCAAATCCACAGCAGCTGTTTGATGACTTTCTCGACGAAATGAATCCTTCCTTTGCACCCAACAACCCGTCAATAAATCCCAAATCCGTTGATGTACGCAGGGCAGAAGTTATGAGAAATCGTGAGTATTTCTTCAATTGCATGGGTACTACGTGTGGGTAGGTTGATGGTTAAACACAAAAAATATTGACAAAAATATACTAGGGATGTCGGCCTGAAGGGATTGCCCGCCGATTATGACTTCCAACAGCAGGAGCAAATTTTGGAGGAGGACAACATCTGGGATGAGTTTTATGGCAATGAAACCGGCCGAAGGAAAACACCACAGCAAATTGCGTTGGCAAGCATTGAAAGGCTAAACATCGACCAAAGAGATGCGTTTGATCAAATTTCAAGTGCAATTCTGAGTGTAGACGGTCAACGACTTTTCTTCCTTGAAGGCGCGGGCGGATGCGGTAGTATTAAACAAACAATTGTTTTTTATAAAACACTTTAAGGTAAAACGTTCTTATATAACACATTGATCAAATGGTGCTATGCGGGCAAACCATCTTTGGATGGCTCCGTTGAAACCGAGTGGGGGAGGGACAAGGTTCGGGCTTTTAATATAACAAACATTACATTTTTTTTATAGTCAACACTGAACAGAGAGTCTGTAATTGCTGCTGCCAGCACAGGCATTGCTGCTCTTTTACTGATCGGAGGTGGGACAGCGCACAGACTTTTTTATGTGCCAAATGACATCACTGATGAGACCGCACCAATGATCAACTTTGAATCGCCAAAAGCCGAACAACTGAGGGGGGCCGATCTAATAATCATCGACGTAGTTAAACACTGTGCTAAGTTTAAGCATATCTGTTTTTCAGGAAGTGAGCATGCTCAGCAGCCGCGTCCTGAAGTACATTGACCGGCTTCTTCGTGATGTTTGTGGGGCCGCCAAACCATTTGGGGGCAAAGTGATTGTCATAAGTGGGGACTGGCGACAACTCGCACCAGTGGTTGAACATGGCACTAGAGAAGATCAAATTGCCGAGAGCATCAAAATGCTGCCGCTTTTCAAGTATTTTAAAAAGATCAGGTTAGGATTCATTTTAGATTACTATTTATGTATACATCTTTAGTCTGAACATCAATATGCGAACAGCACCAGGAGAACAAGCGCTTCGCAATTGGCTTCTCACCATTGGCAATGGTCAGCATCAAGCGGAATCGAGCAATCAAGAGTGGGGACGCAATTCAAACTTGCTTCAAATTCCGGAGCAAAATTTGGCACATGACATGGAAGATGTTATCAACTTCTGTTTTCCCTCCGCCCTATTCAACAGCCCATTGGAGAACGCAAACGCAATTGCAGACAACGCTATTCTTTGCCCAACAAACAACGATGTGCAATACATCAACAACTTAGCGCTTGACCGAATGAGTGGAGACGCAAATGATTACTTCTCAATCGATGAACCGCTTGAAACTGTAGAAGACAACAACACCTTCCGCGCAGACTTCAACATGGAGGCTGTGCATAATGAAATGCCTTCAGGAATACCACCTCACAAATTGAAGCTAAAGGTCTGAATTCTAAATTATGCGGGCATCATTCTGCTGTTTAAGGTGGGAACGCCGATAATGCTGTTGAGGAATTTGGATGTCCATCAAGGATTGTGCAATGGAACGCGCTTGCAAGTTATGCGGATGTCCGACGACAATCTCTTTTGCCGTATTTTGACTGGACCGCGTGCAGATGTCAACCAGACCATCGTCCTGCCCCGTATTAAGTTTGAATATGGGCGAGGGCGAAACCATCGTGCACTTCGCTTTCAACGCCTGCAGTTTCCTGTCCGGGCATGCTTTGCCATGACAGTGAACAAGGTATGGAATACTGATCTTTGCAATTTGAAAAAAGTAAACTTTAGGCACAGGGCCAGACACTCCAACGGATGGCCCTCGTGTTACGCGGGAAGCAATGCTTCGCGCATGGTCAGGTATATGTGGCCATGTCCCGTGTAACACGGATGGACGGCATCCGTGTCTATGCGCCATCGTGTCAGAATGGCGACTACTCGTACATTGCCAATGTTGTCTACCACGAGTTGCTCGACGTACACATCCCACCACGACCACAACATTCGGCACTGTCTGAAGCGACACATGAACAAGAAGTGGGGACGCATATACCAACGGCTGAGGATGACATGGAAAACTCAGACCAAGATTATTTTGATTAAATGATTATTTGTATTATTTTGTTTGTGTAATTTAATAAAGAAATTCGCTTGAATGTCGAGAACAATGTGCAAAGACTAAAATTTTTGAAGCAGAAGATAAATTGGATGCCCATTGATCTGAGGAAAGGCCGGATTTCAAGTCAAAGTCAACAATTCTTCGCAAACCCTAAAGGTTCACTTTCCCCGAAGAAAATTGCTGGCCCCAGTGTTGAAAACGGCTTTGCCGTTTAACGCAGACCCCGTAGGGGTCTGGTTCCCTATATAAGAGAAATCTGGGCGTTTATCGCGGCCTTTTTGAATAACTTTTTTTGGAGTGCCAGGAGCGAAAAAATAACCTCCCAAGACCCCGGATGGTTAAGGATTTCCGATCGAATGGCATTGGAAAATTTGTCCCAACACAATGCCAAAGATGCAAAAGTGCCAAAAAACCACATTTTTTTGGCACTTTTTTTTGACCACCCCTCACTTTTCGAGCTGTACCAGGGCGGGGAGTAGGGTAACCGGTGTTGGTGTTGGAGAAAGGGCACAACTAGACACTCAGGGCTTTCTAATGAGCTATCGTGCGTACGGCTACGACGAATTTGAAGATGCGTTATGCCGGTTACAAGCTCTCAACAATTTTCGAAAAAATGGATTCAAACGCTTTGAATTTGCCACAACTCGGGGAGTTTTGCCGTTTGCGGGATGAGGTCAGCAGATAAAATGTAGCGCTTTTCAAGAGCTTTCGAATGATGTAAAGAAAGTGGGGGGTCGCGCGGGAAGTTTTCGCGCTGCTGCGCGCTAAAGGTTCGAATTTTCACTTTTTCCCTTTGTCGGCGTTAGTGGTGTAGTGGTGAGTGGTGGGGTGAGTTGGGGGGTCTGCTGGGGGTTCGAATCCCGACTGTTTAAAGGATTTTTTTTGCCTTTCTATGAATATGAATAAAACTGAAATAAATTTTAAAAAATACCAAAAAATATTTCCGATTTTTAAAAATATTTTTGTTTGCTTTTTTGAACATTTTCAAAAATCCTCTTTTTTGCTTCCGGGAATTCGTTGTTAGCTTAACAAATTCGTAACTTTCTTTAAAAAATAGCAATCGCAACAGCGAGGGGAGGGGCGAGGGGGGAGGGGCGCGAGGGGAGTGGCGAGGGGGGAGGGGCGCGAGGGGAGGGGGGAAGGGAGTGAGGGGAGGGCGTTAGGGGAAAGAGCGAGAAGGGAGGGGCGCGAGGGGAGGGGCGAGGGGGGAGGGGCGCGAGGGGAGGGGGGAAGGGAGCGAGGGGAGGGCGTTAGGGGAAAGAGCGAGAAGGGAGGGGAAGAGGAGCGGGGAAGGAGCGAGAAGGGAGGGGAAGAGGAGCGGGGAAGGAGCGAGAAGGGAGGGGAAGAGGAGCGGGGAAGGAGCGAGAAGGGAGGGGCGCGGGGGGAAGGGCGAGTGGGGAAGGAGCGAGAAGGGAGGGACGCGCGGGAAGGGGCGCGGGGAGAGAGGAAGGGGAAAGGTAAAAAAGTACAAAACATCTGAAAGCAAGGTAGGATGCTCTTTCTATGCAAAAGTCTGACCTTTTAAGGGAGAAAAGTATGACATTAATTGCCCTTTAATCTGAGAAATGTCTGACATTCCAACAAAAGTTTATTGAAAGTCTGACCATTTTGGAACAATTCTCACGCAAACCCCGAAGAAACTGCTGGCACCGGTGTTCAAAACGGCTTTGCCGTTTAACGCAGACCCCGTAGGGGTCTGGTTCCCTATCTAAGGGAAATCTGGGCGTTTTTCGTCCGTTTTTTGAATAACTTTTTTTGGAGTGCCAGGAGCGAAAAAACAACCTCACAAGACCCCGGGGCACTTTTGGATTCCGATCGAATGGCACTGGAATATTTGTCCCAACACAATGCCAAAGGTGCAAAAGTGCCAAAAAACCACATTTTTTTGGCACTTTTTTTTGACCACCCCTCACTTTTCGAGCTGTACCCGGGCGGGGAGTAGGGTAACCGGTGTTGGTGTTGGAGAAAGGGCACAACTAGACACTCAGGGCTTTCTTTTGAGCTATCGTGCATGTCTCTACGATGAATTTGAAGATGCGTTATGGTGGAGACAAGCCCTCAAAAATTTTCGAAAAAATGGCTTCAAAAGCTTTGAATTTGCCACAACTCGGGGAGTTTTGCCGATAGCGGGATGTGGTCAGCAGATAAAATGTAGAGCTTTTCAAGAGCTTTCGAATGATGTAAAGAAAGTGGGGGGTCGCGCGGGAAGTTTTCGCGCTGCTGCGCGCTAAAGGTTCGAATTTTCTCTTTTTCCCTTTGTCGGCGGTGGTGGTGTAGTGGTGTGTGGTGGGGCCGGTTGGGGGGTCAGCCAGGGGTTCAAATCCCGACTGTGTAAACGATTTTTTTTGCCTTTCTATGAACATGAATAATTCTGAAAAAAATTTTTAAAAATACCAAAAAATATTTTCGAATTTTTAAAAATATTTTTGTTGCCTTTTTTGAGCTTTTTCAAAAATCCTCTTTTTTGACTCGGGGAATTCGTTGTTTGCTTAAAAAATTCATAACTTTTTTTAAAGTAAAGCAATCACAACAAGCTTGGTGTCAAAAAATGTAGAAAATTCAGCAGAATTTTTATGGCAATGAAATATTTTAAAAATTTGAAAAGCACAAAAGTTATTGCCAATTTTAGGTAAAAAATGTATTTTACACTAAACAATTCATAACAATTTTTTGAATTGAGATTTTTGAAAATACTAAAGTTAGAAAAATAGCTAATTTTTTTCTCTACAAATAATTATTTTAGTTCATAATTTTATTTGCAACTCCAACTGAGTTATGGTCGAAAATGTGGTTCGCTAATTTCGGACCAAAGGGGGACCCCTTTTGGAATTGCATCATGCAAACTTTTTATAATATCTGAAGAGATGGCTTTTTCAGAACATTCCCAATAATGATTCTAACATCAAATCTGTAGATTATTCACACTTGGCTTCCGTTTAAACAGAAATAGCGTGAATGTTTTTGCTTATTTTGCAGTCTAAAAAGTTCTTGAGGGCCGAGAGGGGAAGAGAAGCGGTGAAAGAGCGAGAAGGGAGGGGCGCGTGGGAGGGGCGAGTGCGAAAGAGAAGCGGGGAAAGAGCGAGAAGCGAGGGGCGCGGGGGAGGGGCGCGAGTGGAAAAGGAGCGGGGAAGGAGCGAGAAGGGAGGGGCGCGGGGGAAGGGGCGCGGGGAGAGAGGAGGGGGAAAGGTCTGAAAAGAGTGAAATAAAGCAGCAATGTTAAAGTTGTACATAAAGTTTTGAGTTCATTTAATTTAATGATTATTATTGTATTTGTTTTAATTTAATTTGTGTACATAAAGTTGTATGGGAAGTTGCACACAAAGTTGTAAAGAAAGTTGTAAATAGGAGAGAAAAGTTGTACATAAAGTTGTATAGGAAGTTGTAAATAGGAGAGGAAAGTTGCAAGCCAATATGTGGCCAACAAAAACCCCCGAAGAAACTGCTGGCACCGGTGTTGAAAACGGCTTTGCCGTTTAACGCAGACCCCGTAGGGGTCTGGTTCTCTATATAAGGGAAATCTGGGCGTTTACAGTGAATTTTTCAAATAACTCTTTTCAGAGTGGGCGGAGCGAAAAAACGCTTTCACATGACCCCTGCGGACTTTTGGATTCCGATCGATTGGCATTGGAATATTTGTCCCAACACAATGCCAAAGGTGCAAAAGTGCCAAAAAGTCACCTTTTTTGGGCACTTTTTTTTGACCACCCCTCACTTTTCGAGCTGTACCCGGGCGGGGAGTAGGGTAACCGGTGTTGGTGTTGGAGAAAGGGCACAACTAGACACTCAGGGCTTTCTTTTGAGCTATAGTGCATGTCTCTGCGATGAATTTGAAGATGCGTTATGGTGGAGACAAGCCCTCAAAAATTTTCGAAAAAATGGCTTCAAAAGCTTTGAATTTGCCACAACTCGGGGAGTTTTGCCGATAGCGGGATGTGGTCAGCAGATGAAATGTAGCGCTTTTCAAGAGCTTTCGAATGATGTAAAGAAAGTGGGGGGTCGCGCGGGAAGTTTTTGCGCTGCTGCGCGCTAAAGGTTCGAATTTTCACTTTTTCCCTTTGTCGGCGTTGGTGGTGTAGTGGTGTGTGGTGGAGCCGGCTGGGGGTCAGCTGGAGGTTCGAATCCCGACTGTGTAAACGATTTTTTTTGCCTTTCTATTAACATGAATAAAGCTGAAAAACATTTTTAAAAATTTCAAAAAAGATTTCCGAATTTTTAAAAATATTTTTGTTGCCTTTTTTGAACTTTTTCAAAAATCCTCTTTTTTGACTCGGGAAATTCGTTGTTAGCTTAAAAAATTCATAACTTTTCTTAAAGTAAAGCAATCACAACAAACTTGGTGTCAAAAAATGTAGAAAATTCAGCAGAATTTTTATGGCAATGAAATATTTTAAAAATTTGAAAAGCACAAAAGTTATTGCCAATTTTAGGTAAAAAATGTGTTTTACACTAAACAATTCATAACAATTTTTTGAATTGAGATTTTTGAAAATACTAAAGTTAGAAAAATAGCTAATTTTTTTCTCTACAAATAATTATTTAAGTTCATAATTTTATTTTCAACTCCAACTGAGTTATGGTCGAAAATGTGCTCCGCTAATTTCGGACCAAAGGGGGACCCCTTTTGGAATTGCATCATGCAAACTTTTTATAATATCTGAAGAGATGGCTTTACAGAACATTCCCAATAATGATTCTAACATCAAATCTGTAGATTATTCACACTTAGCTTCGGTTTAAACAGAGATAGCGTGAATGTTTTTGCTAATTTTGCAGTCTAAAAAGTTCTCGAGGCCCGAGAGGGGAAGAGAAGCGGGGAAAGAGCGAGAAGGGAGGGGCGCGGGGGAGGGGCGAGGGGGAAAGAGAAGCGGGGAAAGAGCGAGAGGGAGGGGCGCGGGGGAGGGGCGAGGGGGAAAGAGAAGCGGAGAAAGAGCGAGAGGGAGGGGCGCGGGGGGAGGGGCGAGTGGGGAAGGAGCGAGAAGGGAGGGGCGCGTGGGAGGGGCGCGGGGGAGGTGCGCGAGGGGAAGAGAAGCGGGGAAAGAGCGAGAGGGAGGGGCGCGGGGGGAGGGGCGAGTGGGGAAGGAGCGAGAAGGGAGGGGCGCGTGGGAGGGGCGCGGGGGAGGGGCGAGGGGGAAAGAGAAGCGGGGAAAGAGCGAGAGGGAGGGGCGCGGGGGAGGGGCGAGGGGGAAAGAGAAGCGGAGAAAGAGCGAGAGGGAGGGGCGCGGGGGGAGGGGCGAGTGGGGAAGGAGCGAGAAGGGAGGGGCGCGTGGGAGGGGCGCGGGGGAGGTGCGCGAGGGGAAGAGAAGCGGGGAAAGAGCGAGAAGCGAGGGACGCGGGGGAGGGGCGCGCGGGGAAGAGGAGCGTGGAAGGAGCGAGAAGGGAGGGGCGCGCGGGAAGGGGCGCGGGGAGAGAGGAGTGGGAAAGGTCCGAAAAGAGTGAAATAAAGCAGCAATGTTAAAGTTGTACATAAAGTTGTATGGGAAGTTGTACACAAAGTTGTATAGAAAGTTGTAAATAGGAGAGGAAAGTTGCAAGCCAATATACGGCCTACAAAAATCCCGAAGAAACTGCTGGCCCCAGTGTTGAAAACGGCTTTGCCGTTTAACGCAGACCCCGTAGGGGTCTGGTTCCCTATCTAAGGGAAATCTGGGGCTTGAAATGACATTTGCATGAATATCTCTGTTCGGAGTGGGCGGAGCAAAAAAACAACCTCACAAGACCCCGGGGCACTTTTGGATTCCGATCGATTGGCATTGGAAAATTTGTCCCAACCCAATGCCAAAGGTGCAAAAGTGCCAAAAAACCACATTTTTTTGGCACTTTTTTTTGACCACCCCTCACTTTTCGAGCTGTACCCGGGCGGGGAGTAGGGTAACCGGTGTTGGTGTTGGAGAAAGGGCACAACTAGACACTCAAGGCTTTCTTTTGAGCTATCGTGCATGTCTCTACGATGAATTTGAAGATGCGTTATGGTGGAGACAAGCCCTCAAAAATTTTCGAAAAAATGGCTTCAAAAGCTTTGAATTTGCCACAACTCGGGGAGTTTTGCCGATAGCGGGATGTGGTCAGCAGATAAAATGTAGAGCTTTTCAAGAGCTTTCGAATGATGTAAAGAAAGTGGGGGGTCGCGCGGGAAGTTTTTGCGCTGCTACGCACTTTGTGTTTGAAATTTCCCTTTTTCCCTTTGATATTGGCTTACAACTTTCCTCTCCTATTTACAACTTCCTATACAACTTTCTGTACAACTTTCCTCTCCTATTTACAACTTCCTATACAACTTTGCGTACAACTTCCTATACAACTTTGTGTACAACTTTAAGTTTAGGTTGAGAGTTACAGAATTGTCAAAAAAGACCATAAATACAAAAGTTCAATTTTGTGTTTTTTAAAACTTTTAAATGATAACTTTGTTCAGTTTTTTACGGGGAATTCAATAAAAAAATAATTGTTTAGATTGGTTTAAAACTGCCAGAGTCACAGAATTGTCAAAAATGACCAAAAATACAAAACTTCAAATTTGTGTTTTTTGAAATTTTAAAATTATAAATTTGTTCAGTTTTTCACGCTGAATACAACAAAAAAAAAATTATTTAGATTCGCTCAAAACTGACGGAGTTGCAGAAGTGTCAAAAATGACCAAAAATACAAAACTTCAAATTTGTGTTTTTTGAAATTTTAAAATTATAAATTTGTTCAGTTTTTCACGCTGAATACAACAAAAAAAAAATTATTTAGATTCGCTCAAAACTGACGGAGTTACAGAAATGTCAAAAATGACCAAAAAAACAAAACTTCAAAACACGCGTGCGCGTTCAGCTGGCATTTCCCTTCTTGTCACGCGTGCGCTACCAAACAAAAGGGAATTGTCATCATTTTTTCCTTTCTCTCTTTTACTCTCTCAAACTAACGTTGTCTCTCGCCGCTATTTAGAACATCGGCGCATACTCACAGATTCTCTTTCTCTGATTCACTTAAAGTGTCTTTTTCACTTTTTGACAAATGTATAACTGTCTACCAAGACTCTCTCAAATGTCGTTGTCTCTCGCCGCCCGTCCTTCTTTTTGTTCTAGAAGGAAAAGTGAGTCACTCTTCTTTTTCTTCCAGAAGGAAACGTGAGTCAGTCGCGCCATTTCGTCATCATTTTCGTCCTTCCGTAAACATTGCCACAATATTTGATACTGCAACCTTTGTTTACCATTTAACCTTCAACTCCGCCAACCATACCTTAATTGTCGTTCTTTTTTTAAGCTTGTAATTTCTTTAATCTTAATAAAATGGTTACAAAAGAACGGAAGCAAAGAGAAATCAGAAGAGCGCAGTATCAGAAATGTCGCAAGCAAAGTAACGCTTTACTGACAACTGAAGGGAGGCCGTCTACACATGCTATCCACCAGCCAAGCACGGAGACAGGTTTTCCCTTTTGTTTACATTTAATTGTCAAAAAAATATGGCAACGTTCAAGCTTTTGCTGCTCCTGCCATGAAAAAACCACGTTGTAACAATAACGTGCGGACTGATCGTTGCAATGAGAACACCGTGGGTACGCTTCTTTTTCACGCAGGAACTTCAAGACAGAATGATGATTGCGGCGACGTTGTAGAGTCTGATGTTACGTTCGCAGGTTTTTTGAAGCTTTTTGTTTTTATTTTCTCATCTGAAACGCTATCGTTAGGTGTTGACCAATGCGCAAGACGCTCGATTTGTGGTGATAATGACAGTGGGGACGAATCAATCTTTGAAGCGTTGTCTGTTGCTTCTGTAGGAGGTTAGGATATTATACATGAATTTTTAATCATTTAATGATAGAAAGTGCTTGCCTGGAGCCTAGCGAGAGCCGTGCTACCAAGAGATTTGCAAGAAACGCATCTATTACGAGTGGGGACGTCACATTGGCCGCTAGAAGTGCTAGGCGCATGAAGGTTTTTATTGTCCCTTATCTTTCAAACAAATGCTTCATAGTTAAACGAAAAACAAGTCAAACAAATCGAAGACCGGATGCACACAGTTATCCGGGATTACATCAATCGACCGTGGCCGAAAATAAAAGCCAACAAAAGGCAACACAGGCGAAGCTCATCAAGTTGTTTATTACATGTTAGTTTGGTTAATCAAATCCATGTTACAGCCCATAATAATCTGGCCCGTTGTGGGGACGCTTGTGACTGTACCTCTTACGCACAATGCCAACAGAACGCTGCTGCCTTTATAGCCGCTAAAAAATACGCAAAGGATTACCAGCCGGCCACTGAGGCTCCGCCTATATTCAACCAATCTGCATACCATGCGAAGAGGGGCCGTCCTACTCCACGTTGCCACCAAAACAAAGACCTAAAATGCGCATCAAAATCAGCAGGCCACCGGGTTTTTTAATTTAGTCACATGTCATACTATTTTTTAAACAAAAGGTCGACTACTATGACAGTGGCCAATTTGGGGAAGCCGTCTGCGAGCATTGCGGAGCGCTTATGTTAAAGGGAGAGAATGAGAAGATCAAGGGGGGCCGCCTTTCACAATGCTGTGCCGGTGGGGACGTGCACACCCAGCAAATGAAGGCTGAGTTCGATGAGCTCCAAAACCCGCCTGCGGAATACAGCAAGGGATTGATCAATTCCAACGATCAGAAGACGCGGGAGGCGTTTTTGGACAACACTATGCCCTTCAACAACACATTTGCTTTCGCATCTGTGCATGGCGAAAAGGCTCCAGAAGACCAAATGGGGGGCCGCTTGGACACATGCAAATACAACGGTACTTGTATAAACCAGCGACATTCATAATTTAATCATTTCAGGAGAATTCTCCTTCCAGTTCAGCGACCTTATTGCTCCGGGGGGCCGTCGACCAACGTTTGCTCAGGTGTACACACTGACACCAGAAGCAGCAATGAATATCAGGGACGAAAACTTGACTAATGCCCTATCCGCCCCTGTCAAAGCCGAAATTGTCCGCAAGCTCGAGGAGTTGATGCGCGCAAACCCTTTCGGAAGAACTTTTGAAACTGCGGGGGCGAAAATTGAAGCGGCAAAGTCAGCAACTGGAGAGCTTCCGCGGTTTCAGGTAAAACACGCAAAATAGTTGAAATAACAATCACATATTAATGATTCCTATAATGTTATGTTTACAGATAGCTCTTCTCACCGACAGAGACCTCAAAACAGACGCACTCAAAAATCGTGGGGACGTTACCATAATCGAGAGAGCCGACGCGCCTACTGCTAAGCAGGTTGCCGTCATCTGGGTCCAGGAAGATGGCTTGGCACCGGAGATAAGCGGTACAAAGTCTAATTTAACGCGTTTAAGCATTTATGGTTTAAGCTTTCTGGGTGTGCGATAAGGCAGGCAAGATGCGAGAGCTGAAGAGCGGCATGCCGCAATTAGACCCTTGCTGCTTCCCTCTACTTCATCCGCGCGGAACGCCTGGCTGGCGATGGTTCATCAAGAAGCGGGGGCGAATGGTAAATTTATTTACTCCAACTGTTCACACCGCCAATAAACAGCTAACTCGGGAGGAGCGAGAGGAGGTCCAAATGCAAGATGCACTCGACAATTCCATGGCAGAAGAAGTTGCTGAACCAATGCCAAATGAGCCTGATGCGGGGGCGTCTGACCATCGAGAAGACGACGAAATGCCAGAAGAAGCTTTGGAGCTTGACGAAGAAGTTCCCGAGGAGGAAG
This sequence comes from Globodera rostochiensis, assembly GCA_018350325.1. Lineage (NCBI taxonomy): Eukaryota > Metazoa > Nematoda > Chromadorea > Rhabditida > Heteroderidae > Globodera > Globodera rostochiensis. Next base: position 911,264 of record JAEVLN010000021.1, read on the forward strand.
AGAATACTGCAGGCCGTGAGGCAGACGCTGTAATGGAACCGGAAATAGATGGAAGCACCAAAAAGTCAAATATCTCGGAACGCCAATTTTACCGTTACCGAATGGCTCTTCGTGGGGACGACAAAAACGCCTTCCATTGGCTGTGGTTTGCCAGACGTTTAGCCGAATACTTCACCATTTCTGTGCTCAACCGAATCGAACGGAATGAGATGGACCATCTGAAAGCAATCCAAACCAAGAAAAACTATCGACAACTACTCGCCCGTGACTACATCGCAGCAATGGAGAAGGGCCTTCAGAAGTTGGGACGAAACGCCAAGTTGGGTCGTGTCTTCTTGATGCCTCAGACTTTTGCGGGGTCGCGGCAATATTACCAAGGGAAATACGCGGATTTAATGACGATGGTTCGGCATTTGGGGGCTCCGACATGGTAGTTTTTGACGAGTTAACAGACTACAATTCATCTCTCTCAAAGGTTCGTCACCTTTACTGGCAACCCCAAATGGCCAGAAATAGCTGAAGCGTTGCGGGGGCGGCAAAACTATGCACATCGGCCGGACATTGTCTGTCGCATTTTCATGGACAAAGCAACTGAATTCATAAAGGACTTGACGGAGCGGCACGTATTGGGCAAAGTGGCCGGGTGGTGCTACAGTGTGGAGCACCAAAAAAGAGGTATTTAAAATTTTTGTTTTATGACAATGATTACTATTGTGCTATAAATTTGCATACTCAAGGAATGCCGCACATCCACATGCTTCTCATTCTTGACAAGGGGGGCCGCATCGTATCACCGGAGCAAGTTGACGAATACGTCAGCGCGCGCATCCCGCCATTGCCACCGATTGATGACCACTCCCCAGAGGCCAAACAACAGAGACGTTTGTGGCATTATGTGACCACAATGATGCTGCACGACTGCAACGCTGCATGTCTTGAGGGGTCGAATTGCCGTAAGCACTTCCCAAAGCCGTACTCGGACAGGACAGAATTATCAGGTCCAAAAAGTAAAGAGATATCGCGTGTAATAAATTGTATAGAAGTGCGCTACACAAACTATGTCCGTTTACCACCCGAGGACTCCGATCAATGGGTTGCACCAACGTGTGGGGACGCTCGCGTGCCGTCAGGCGAAGATCACCTGCCCGCAGATGATCCAGAAAGGGACTGGGCCGAAGTCCGATACCAACGGATACCACACAAAGGACGCAATCCTCAGCGACAACACGTAATTTTCGTTAGTCACCCATCTTCTTAACTTTCTTTTCTTTTATATAGGAAGAATGTGGGCGTACATTTTACAAGCAAAGAAAGGGGGGCCGTAGTGCATTGCTTCTTGACGACAGCCGTGTGATCCCCTACAACAGTTTTTTGTTGCTGAAGTATGGGACGCACATCAACATTGAATATGTATTCGGGCAAAAGGCCTGCAAATACATATTCAAGTATTTGCTAAAAGGTAAGGTTTTCTGGGCCATCATAAGAAAAATTCTAAAAATATTTAGGCTTTGAAAAGGCCTACGTCCAAGTGACCCAGCCTAGGAAGAGTGCACGACGACAGGGTGGGGACGCAACCGAAGATGTCTACGACTATGACGAGATCGCCGCCACCTTCAAAGTGCGCTATATGACGGCCATGGAGGCGTATCTACGCCTACATTCGTATAAAATTGTGGGGACGTCACACCAAGTCTACACGCTGAGTGTCCACGATGAAGGTGGCCATACAATAGTTGTCGAAGAGGGTCAAGAAGAAGAAGGACACTGGAAAGTTGACGCAAATACACGTCTGACTGCTTTCTTCAAACTGTGTGGGGACGATCCTACCGCGGCACTGCTGACGTATGACCGTGTGCCGTATCAATATTCGTAAGCATTTATTTTCCAATATTGAATAAGCTATACATTTAAGGTGGAATTATAAGGCACGGGAATGGAAAAAGCGGGGGCGCCCACTTTCTGAAGACATCGAGAAAGCTCGAATGTTTGTGCGAGTCTACACCGTATCCCCAAGAAAGCACGAACTTTTTGCCATAAGGTGTCTGTGTTTACAAATAAAAAATATGATAATTTTTAAGGCTTCTTTTGCTCCATCGCCCTGGCCCAAAAAGTTTCGAAGATCTGCGAACTATTGACGGGGTCGTGTTTTCAACTTTCGCGGGGGCGGCACAACATCTTGGCCTTCTCGAAAGCGACGTCATCTTTCGTCGTTCAATGCGGGAGGCGTGCGCCGAGAAGTCTAACTTCAAACAGCTACAGCACTACTTTGCAATGCTGCTGTGCCACGCCCGGCCCGCAGAACCTCAGGAACTCTTTGATGAGTTTCTGGACGAAATGAACCCGCCATTTGCGGCAAACAACCCGGCAATCAGGCCGAAGTCTGTCTCTTTCCGGGGGGCCGAAGTCATGCGCAATTTGGAATACTTTTTCAACTGCATGGGTACCACCAGTGGGTAAGAAATTAGCTCAATTACACATTAAAAGACTTCTTTTTAAGGGACGTTGGGCTGAGCGGATTACCAAATGACTACAATTTTGAAAGGCAAGCGGGGGCGCTTCAACAAGCCACTTTGCTGGATGAGTTTTACGGCGATCAGCAAGGGCGTGCTAAATCGCCACAGCAAATTGCAATTGAGATGATTGGGCTGCTTAACAAGGACCAACGTAATGCCTTCAACGACATTTCAAGTGCTATTCGAAGTGCGGACGGCCAACGACTTTTCTTCCTAGAAGGATCTGGAGGCTGCGGTAGGCTTCAACTGCCGTATAATCAATCACCCACCAATATATTGCAGGCAAAACATTCTTTTACAACACACTGATCAAGTGGTGTCTTGCCGGCAAGCCGACCTTCAATTCGACTACCAACCAAGAGCGGGGGCGTGAAAACGTTGTTTTATATGCACATAAACTCAGTCTATATTATTCCCTTGCAGCCGCTATGCACATCGTCAGTGATCGCCGCAGCTAGCACAGGAATTGCGGCGCTTTTACTGATCGGGGGCGGCACCGCACATAGGCAATTCAGCGTTCCAAATGACGTTACAGACGACACAGCACCAACGATCAGCTTTGAATGCTCTAAAGCAGAACAACTACGGGGGGCCGACCTCATCATCATTGACGTATGCAACTTAACAAGAATACAAATAGCATCTTCAACATTTAATTTTAGGAAATTAGTATGCTGAGCAGCCGTGTGTTAAAGTACATCGACCGGCTATTGCGCGACGTTTGCGCCGTCAACGACAAACCTTTTGGAGGCAAAGTGGTAGTCTGCGGGGGCGATTGGAAGCAACTGACGCCTGTTGTCGAACACGGCACGCGTGAAGACCAAGTGGCCGAAAGCATCAAAACTCTGCCACTTTTTAAAACGTTCCAAAAAATAAGGCACAGTTAAAGTTGTGCAGTCTTAAATTGAATCCCCTGTTTATAGCCTGACTATCAACATGCGCACGGCGCCAGGCGAGCAAGCCCTTCGGGACTGGCTTCACAACATTGGAAATGGCTTGCATCAAGTGGGGACGGACATTGGAAGCAGGCAGCCAAACTTGCTGCGCATTCCTCCGCAAAATGTGGCCCACCAATTGGACGACGTGATCAACTTCTGCTTCCCAGAAGCTCTGTTCTCGGAACCATTGAGCAACGCAGACGCAATCGCCAGCAACGCTGTTCTGTGCCCAACCAACAACGATGTTCAACACATCAACGACTTGGCTCTGGATCGGATGAGTGGGGACGCAAAAGAATACCTGTCCATCGATGAACCACTTGAACCAAGCGACGAATTCAACACATTCCGGGCGGATTTCAACATGGAGGCGGTCCATAGCGAGATGCCATCCGGAATGCCACCGCACAAATTGATACTTAAGGTCTAACTTGTATAGAAAGATTTTAGATAAGGGCACATTTTTTAGGTGGGGACGCCGGTGATGTTGATTCGCAACTTGGACGTGTCCCAAGGGTTGTGTAACGGCACAAGGCTTCAAGTGATGCGGGGGGCCGACGACAATTTGTTCTGCCGAATTTTGACTGGACCGCGCGCGGATGCTAAGCAAACCATCGTCATTCCACGCGTCAAATTCGAATACGGCAACAACCGAAACCACCGGGGGCTCCGTTTCCGCCGTCTGCAGTTTCCCGTGCGACTCTGCTTTGCCATGACGGTGAACAAGGTGCACAAAACAGTAGATTTTGAAATTTAAAAAGAGTACACTTTAGGCACAGGGCCAGACACTCCAACGGATGGCCCTCGTGTTACGTGGGAAGCAATGCTTCGCGCATGGGCAAGTCTATGTTGCCATGTCCCGCGTGACACGGATGGACGCAATCCGTGTCTATGCTCCATCGTGTCAGAGTGGGGACGACACCCGCATTGCCAATGTTGTCTACCACGAGCTACTCGACGACATCAACGTTCCACCACGACCACAACATTCGGAATTGGCTGTACCCGTACATGATCAAGGAGTGGGGACGTTTAATGGTGACGATGATATGGAAAGCTTGGACGAAGAATATTTTGATTAAAAGATATGTTGTATAATTTTTGCTTTTGAGTTCATTTAATTTAATGATTATTATTGTATTTGTTTTAATTTAATTTGTGTTGCTTTAATTTATTGTTAAATAATAATGAAATAATATCATGATGAGGGAAACAATTTAAAAAAGACGATAACTTGACCGTTTGAGTTTACTTTACTTAAAGAGAAGAGCATCAATTCCATTCGATCGGAAATCAAAAGTCCGCAGGGGGATTGTGAAAACATTTTTTCGCTCCGCCTACTCCAAAGTTGTACATAAAGTTGTATGGGAAGTTGTACACAAAGTTGTATAGGAAGTTGTAAATAGGAGAGGAAAGTTGTACTTAAAGTTGTATAGAAAGTTGTAAATAGGAGAGGAAAGTTGTAAGCCAATATGTGACCAGCAAAAACCCCCGAAGAAACTGCTGGCACCGGTGTTGAAAACGGCTTTGCCGTTTAACGCAGACCCCGTAGGGGTCTGGTTCCCTATCTAAGGGAAATCTGGGGCTTGAAATGACATTTGCATGAATAACTTTTGAGGGAGTGGGCGGAGCGAAAAAACAACCTCACAAGACCCCGGGGCACTTTTGGATTCCGATCGAATGGCATTGAATGATTTGTGCCAACACAATGCCAAAGGTGCAAAAGTGCCAAAAAGTCACCTTTTTTTGGCACTTTTTTTTGACCACCCCTCACTTTTCGAGCTGTACCCGGGCGGGGAGTAGGGTAACCGGTGTTGGTGTTGGAGAAAGGGCACAACTAGACACTCAGGGCTTTCTTTTGAGCTATAGTGCATGTCTGTACGATGAATTTGAAGATGCGTTATGGCGGTTACAAGCGCTCAAAAATTTTCGAAAAAATGGCTTCAAAAGCTTTGAATTTGCCGCAACTCGAGGAGTTTTGCCGATAGCGGGATGTGGTCAGCAGATAAAATGTAGAGCTTTTCAAGAGCTTTCGATTGATGTAAAGAAAGTGGGGGGTCGCGCGGGAAGTTTTTGCGCTGCTGCGCACTTTGTGTTTGCAATTGTCCTTTTTCCCTTTGATATTGGCTTACAACTTTCCTCTCCTATTTACAGCTTCCTATACAACTTTATGTACAACTTTTCTCTCCTATTTACAACTTCCTATACAACTTTGCGTACAACTTCCTATACAACATTATGTACAACTTTAAGTTTAGCTTGGTTTTAAAACTGCCAGAGTTACAAAATTGTCAAAAAAGACCAAAAGTACAAAACTTCAATTTTGTGTTTTTAAAACTTTAAATGCTATATTTGTTTAGTTTTAATGGCGAATTCAATAAAAAAATAATTGTTTAGGTTTACAGAATTGTCAAAAATGACCAAAAATACAAAACTTCAAATTTGTGTTTTTTGAAACTTTTAAATGCTAAATTTGTTTAGTTTTTTACGGCGAATTCAATAAAAAAATTGTTTAGATTGGTTTAAAACTGCCAGAGTAACAGAATTGTCAAAAAAGACCAAAAATACAAAACTTCAATTTTGTGTTTTTTGAAAATTTAAAACGATAAATTTGTTCAGTTTTTTACGCTGAATACCACAAAAAAAAAATTATTTAGATTGGCTCAGAACTGACTGAGTTGCAGAAGTGTCAAAAATGACCAAAAATACAAAACTTCAAAACACGCGTGCGCGTTCAGCTGGCATTTCCCTTCTTGTCACGCGTGCGCTACCAAACAAAAGGGAATTGTCATCATTTTTCCTTTCTCTCTTTTACTCTCTCAAACTAGCGTTGTCTCTCGCCGCAATTTAGAACATCGGCGCATACTCACAGATTCTCTTTCTCTGATTCACTTAAAGTGTCTTTTTCATTTTTTGACAAATGTATAACTGTCTACCAAGACTCTCTCAAATGTCGTTATCTCTCGCCGCCCGCCCTTCTTTTTGTTCTAGAATAAAGTTAGTCACTCTTCTTTTTCTTCCAGAAGGAAACGTGAGTCAGTCACGCCATTTCGTCATCATTTTCGTCCTTCCGTAAACATGTTTTGCTACTGTGTTTAGTCATTCAAACACTGTTTTGATCATTGCCTTCTCTTACCATTTTACATTCAACCCCGCTAACCATAATTGTCGTTCTTTTTTTAAGCTTATAATTTCTTCAATCTTAATTAAATGGTTACAAAAGAACGCAAAAAAAGAGAAGTCAAAAGAGTGCAGGTGGAGAAATGTCGGAAGCAAAGTAACGCTTCACTGACAACTGAAGGGAAGGCCGTCTACACATGCTATCCACCAGCCAAGCATCGAGACAGGTTTTCCCTTTTGTTTACATTTAATTCTCAATACATATGGCAACGTTCAAGCTTTTGCTGCTCCTGCCATGAAAAAACCACGTTGTAACAATAACGTGCGGACTGATCGTTGCAATGAGAACACCGTGGGTACGCTTCTTTTTCACGCAGGAACTTCAAGACAGAATGATGATTGTGGCGACGTTGTAGAGTCTGATGTTACGCTCGCAGGTTTTTTGAAGCTTTTTGATTTTATTTTCTCATCTGAAACGCTATCGTTAGGTGTTGACAAATGCGCAAGACGCTCGATTTGTGGTGATAATGACAGTGGGGACGAATCAATCCTTGAAGCGTTGTCTGTTGCTTCTGTAGGAGGTTAGGATATTATACATGAATTTTTTATCATTTAATGATAGAAAGTGCTTGCCTGGAGCCTAGCGAGAGCCGTGCTACCAAGAGATTTGCAAGAAACGCATCTATTACGAGTGGGGACGTCACAATGCCTGCTAGAAGTGCTAGGCGTATGAAGGTTTTTATTGTCCCTTATCTTTCAAACAAATGCTTCATAGTTAAACGAAAAATATGTAAAACAAATCGAAGACCGGATGCACACAGTTATCCGGGATTACATCAATCGACCGTGGCCGAAAATAGAAGCAAACAAAAGGCAACACAGGCGAAGCTCATCAGGTAGTTTATTACATGTTATTTGGCTTAATCAAATCAATATTACAGCCCATAATAATCTGGCCCGTTGTGGGGACGAATGTGACTGCACCTCTTACGCGCAGTGCCAACAGAACGCTGCTGCCTTTCTTGCCGCTGCGAAATATGCAAAGGAGTACAAGCCGGGCACGGAAGCTGCGCCACATTTTACCAAACCAGCAAGGGATTCTATGGGGGGCCGTTCTTCGGGTCGTTGCCACCAAAATAAGGAACTGAAGTGTGCTTCAAAGTCTGCAGGGCACAGGGTTTTTTGTTAAAAGATAAAACCAAAATTATTTGCAAAATTAAGGTCGACTACTATGACAGTGGGCAATTTGGGGAAGCGGTATGCAAGCACTGCACAGCACTTTTGCTGAAGGGAGAGCATGAAAAGGTCAAGGGGGGCCGCCTTACTCAATGCTGTGCCGGTGGGGACGTGCACACCCAGCAAATGAAGGCAGAGTTCGAGGAGCTCCAAAACCCGCCTGCGGAATACAGCAAGGGGTTGATCAATGCCAGCGATCAGAAGACGCGGGAGGCGTTTTTGGACAACACTATGCCCTTCAACAACACATTTGCTTTCGCATCTGTGCATGGCGAAAAGGCTCCAGAAGACCAAATGGGGGGCCGCTTGGACACATGCAAATACAACGGTACTTGTATAAACCAAGCGACATTCATAATTTAATCATTTCAGGAGAATTCTCCTTCCAGTTCAGCGACCTTATTGCTCCGGGGGGCCGTCGACCAACGTTTGCTCAGGTGTACACACTGACACCAGAAGCAGCAATGAATATCAGGGACGAAAACTTGACTACTGCCCTATCCGCCCCTGTCAAAGCAGAAATTGTGCGCAAGCTCGAGGAGTTGATGCGCGCAAACCCTTTCGGAAGAACTTTTGAAACTGCGGGGGCGAAAATTGAAGCGGCAAAGTCAGCAACTGGAGAGATTCCGCGGTTTCAGGTAAAACACGCAAAATAGTTGACATAACAATCACATATTAATGATTCCTATAATGTTATGTCTACAGATAGCTCTTCTCACCGACAGAGATCTCAAAACAGACGCACTAAAAAATCGTGGGGACGTTACCATAATCGAGAGAGCCGATGCACCTACTGCAAAACAAGTTGCTGTTATCTGGGTGCAGGAAGACGGACTGGCACCGGAGATAAGCGGTACAAAGTCTAATTTAACGCGTTTAAGCATTTATGGTTTAAGCTTTCTGGGTGTGCGATAAGGCAGGCAAGATGCGAGAGCTGAAGAGTGGAATGCCGCAATTAGACCCTTGCTGCTTCCCTCTACTTCATCCGCGCGGAACGCCTGGCTGGCGATGGTTCACCAAGAAGCGGGGGCGAATGGTAAATTTATTTACTCCAACTGTTCACACTGGCAATAAATAGTTAACTCGGGAGGAGCGAGAGGAGGTCCAAATGCAAGATGCACTCGACAATTGCATGGCAGAAGAAGTTGCTGAACCAAGACCAAATGAGCCTAATGCGGGGGCGTCTGACCATCAAGAAGACGATGAAATGCCTGAAGAAGCTTTGGAGCTTGACAACGAAGTTCCCGAAGAGGAAGAGAATACCGCAGGCCGTGAAGCAGACGCTGTAATGGAACCGGAAACAGATGGAAGCACAAGAAAGTCTAATATCTCGGAACGCCAATTTTACCGTTACCGAATGGCTCTTCGTGGGGACGACAAAAGCACCTTCCATTGGCTGTGGTTTGCCAGACGTTTAGCCGAATACTTCACCATTTCTGTCCTCAACCGCATCGAACGCAATGACATGGACCACTTGAAAGCCATTCAAACAAAGAAGAATTATCGTCAGATACTCGCCCGGGACTATATCGCTGCAATGGAGAAGGGACTGCAGAAGTGGGGACGTAACGCCAAGTTAGGCCGAGTCTTCTTGATGCCCCAATCTTTCGCGGGGTCGCGCCAATACTACCAGGGCAAATACGCGGACTTAATGACGATGGTTCGGCATTTGGGGGCTCCGACATGGTAGTTTTTGACGAGTTAACAGACTAGAATTCATTACTCTCAAAGGTTCGTCACCTTCACTGGCAACCCAAAATGGCCAGAGATAGCCGAAGCTTTGCGGGGGCGGCAAAACTATGCCCATCGGCCGGACATTGTCTGTCGCATTTTTATGGACAAGGCAACTGAGTTCATAAAGGACTTGACGGAACGGCACGTATTGGGCAAAGTGGCCGGGTGGTGCTACAGTGTGGAGCACCAAAAAAGGGGTATTTTAAATTTTTGTTTACAAGAAAATGTTTACTATCGTGCCATAAATTTGCATAATTTAAGGCATGCCACATATACACATGCTGCTCATTCTTGACAAGGGGGGCCGCATCATATCACCAGAGCAGGTCGACGAATACGTCAGTGCACGTATCCCTACATTGCCGCCCATTGACGACCACTCACCAGAAGCCAATCAGCAGCGACGTCTGTGGCATAATGTGACCACAATGATGCTGCACGACTGCAACGCTGCATGTCTTGAGGGGTCGAATTGCCGTAAGCACTTCCCAAAGCCGTACTCGGACAGGACAGAATTATCAGGTCCAAAAAGTAAAGAGATATATCACGTGTAATAAATTGTATAGAAGTGCGCTACACAAATTACGTCCGTTTACCACCCGAGGACTCCGATCAATGGGTTGCACCAACGTGTGGGGACGCTCGCGTGCCGTCAGGCGAAGATCACCTTCCCGCAGATGATCCAGAACGGGACTGGGCCGAAGTCCGATACCAGCGGATACCACACAAAGGACGCAATCCTCAGCGACAACACGTAATTTTATTAGTCACCCATCTTATTAACTATGTTTTCGTTTTATAGGAAGAATGTGGGCGAACATTTTACAAGCAAAGAAAGGGGGGCCGTAGTGCATTGCTTCTTGACGACAGCCGCGTCATCCCATACAACAATTTTTTGTTGCTGAAGTATGGGACGCACATCAACATAGAATATGTATTCGGGCAAAAGGCCTGCAAATACATATTCAAGTATTTGCTAAAAGGTAAGTTTTTTTGGGCCATCGTAACAAAAAATTCTAAAAATTTAGGCTTTGAAAAGGCCTACGTCCAAGTGACCCAGCCAAGGAAGAGTGCACGACGACAGAGTGGGGACGCAACAGAAGATGTCTACGACTATGACGAGATTGCGGCCACCTTCAAAGTGCGATACATGACCGCAATGGAGGCCTATCTACGCCTACATTCTTACAAAATTGTGGGGACGTCTCATCAAATCTACACGCTGAGCGTGCATGACGAAGGTGGCCATACAATAGTTGTCGAAGAGGGTCAAGAAGAAGAAGGACACTGGAAAGTTGACGCAAATACACGTCTGACTGCTTTCTTCAAACTGTGTGGGGACGATCCTACCGCGGCACTGCTGACGTATGACCGTGTGCCGTATCAATATTCGTAAGCATTTATTTTCCAATATTGAATAAGCTATACATTTAAGGTGGAATTATAAGGCACGGGAATGGAAAAAGCGGGGGCGCCCACTTTCTGAAGACATCGAGAAAGCTCGAATGTTTGTGCGAGTCTACACCGTATCCCCAAGAAAGCACGAACTTTTTGCCATAAGGTGTCTGTGTTTACAAATAAAAAATATGATAATTTTTAAGGCTTCTTTTGCTCCATCGCCCTGGCCCAAAAAGTTTCGAAGATCTGCGAACTATTGACGGGGTCGTGTTTTCAACTTTCGCGGGGGCGGCACAACATCTTGGCCTTCTCGAAAGCGACGTCATCTTTCGTCGTTCAATGCGGGAGGCGTGCGCCGAGAAGTCTAACTTCAAACAGCTACAGCACTACTTTGCAATGCTGCTGTGCCACGCCCGGCCCTCAGAACCTCAGGAACTCTTTGATGAGTTTCTGGACGAAATGAACCCGCCATTTGCGGCAAACAACCCGGCAATCAGGCCGAAGTCTGTCTCTTTCCGGGGGGCCGAAGTCATGCGCAATTTGGAATACTTTTTCAACTGCATGGGTACCACCAGTGGGTAAGAAATTAGCTCAATTACACATTAAAAGACTTCTTTTTAAGGGACGTTGGGCTGAGCGGATTACCAAATGACTACAATTTTGAAAGGCAAGCGGGGGCGCTTCAACAAGCTACTTTGCTGGATGAGTTTTACGGCGATCAGCAAGGGCGTGCTAAATCGCCACAGCAAATTGCAATTGAGATGATTGGGCTGCTTAACAAGGACCAACGTAATGCCTTCAACGACATTTCAAGTGCTATTCGAAGTGCGGACTGCCAACGACTTTTCTTCCTAGAAGGATCTGGAGGCTGCGGTAGGCTTCAACTGCCGTATAATCAATCACCCACCAATATATTGCAGGCAAAACATTCTTTTACAACACACTGATCAAGTGGTGTCTTGCCGGCAAGCCGACCTTCAATTCGACTACCAACCAAGAGCGGGGGCGTGAAAACGTTGTTTTATATGCACATAAACTCAGTCTATATTATTCCCTTGCAGCCGCTATGCACATCGTCAGTGATCGCCGCAGCTAGCACAGGAATTGCGGCTCTTTTACTGATCGGGGGCGGCACCGCACATCGGCAATTCAGCGTTCCAAATGACGTTACAGACGACACAGCACCAACGATCAGCTTTGAATCCTCTAAAGCAGGACAACTACGGGGGGCCGACCTCATCATCATTGACGTATGCAACGTAACAAAAATACAAATAGCATCTCAACATTTAATTTAGGAAATTAGTATGCTGAGCAGCCGTGTGCTAAAGTACATCGATCGGCTATTGCGCGATGTTTGCGCCGTCAACGACAAACCTTTTGGAGGCAAAGTGGTAGTCTGCGGGGGCGATTGGAAGCAACTGACGCCTGTTGTCGAACACGGCACGCGTGAAGACCAAGTGGCCGAAAGCATCAAAACTCTGCCACTTTTTAAGACGTTCCAAAAAATAAGGCACAGTTCAATTTGTCCAGGGTTAAATTAAATCTCCTGTTTATAGCCTGACTATCAACATGCGGACGGCGCCAGGCGAGCAAGCCCTTCGAGATTGGCTTCACAACATTGGAAATGGCTTGCATCAAGTGGGGACGGACATTGGAAGCAGGCAGCCAGACTTGCTGCGCATTCCTCCGCAAAATGTGGCCCACCAAATGGACGACGTGATCAACTTCTGCTTCCCAGAAGCTCTGTTCTCGGAACCATTGAGCAACGCAGACGCAATCGCCAGCAACGCTGTTCTGTGCCCAACCAACAACGATGTTCAACACATCAACGACTTGGCTCTGGATCGGATGAGTGGGGACGCAAAAGAATACCTGTCCATCGATGAACCACTTGAACCAAGCGACGAATTCAACACATTCCGGGCGGATTTCAATATGGAGGCGGTCCATAGCGAGATGCCATCCGGAATGCCACCGCACAAATTGATACTTAAGGTCTAACTTGTATAGAAAGATTTTAGATAAGGGGACACTTTTTAGGTGGGGACGCCGGTGATGCTAATACGAAACTTGGACGTGTCCCAAGGGTTGTGCAACGGCACAAGGCTTCAAGTGATGCGGGGGGCCGACGACAATTTGTTCTGCAGAATTTTGACTGGCCCGCGCGCGGATGCTAAGCAAACCATCGTCATTCCACGCGTCAAATTCGAATACGGCAACAACCGAAACCACCGGGGGCTCCGTTTCCGCCGTCTACAGTTTCCAGTACGTCTCTGCTTTGCCATGACGGTGAACAAGGTGCAGAAGAGAATTTTTGCAATTTAAAAAGAGCACACTTTAGGCACAGGGCCAGACACTCCAACGGATGGCCCTTGTGTTACGTGGGAAGCAATGCTTCGCGCATGGGCAAGTCTATGTTGCCATGTCCCGCGTGACACGGATGGACGCAATCCGTGTCTATGCTCCATCGTGTCAGAGTGGAGACGACACCCGCATTGCCAATGTTGTATACCATGAACTACTCGACGACATCAACGTGCAACCACGACCACAACATTCGGCATTGGCTGTAGCCGCACATGATCAAGGAGTGGGGACGCTTAATGGTGACGAAGATATGGAAAGCTTGGACGAGGAATATTTTGATTAAAAGATATGTTGTATAATTTTTGCTTTTGTGTTCATTTAATTTAATGATTATTTTTGCATTTGTTTTAATTTAATTTGTGTTGCTTTAATTTAACGTTTGTACAAGCATGAAGCGTTTCTTGCATTATGACGCAATTTATCTGCCTTTATACTTTTTAATTGACATTCAGTTGTTTACCTGTTTTCTCGCACAATGGATCATCATAATATTCATCAAAACCTTCTTGAGGAACAAATATCATATAGTGGGGACGCAGTGCTCGAACTTGCCTTAACACCTGATAGCAATTGTGGGGACGCCATAAACAATGAGACAACAGGTTTTAACCAAAACGGGCTAGCTTATATTTTCACCTTCTATCTATAAACAAACACCTTTAGTTACCCCCATCATCGACGAGCAATTGGAGAAGGTAGATGTTGGCAAAGAATGTGGGGACGGCTCATGCAATGATAAAACAGGTTCTAACAAAACCGTTCTCTGAGTTCTATCTTTAAACAAAAACATTTAGTTTTTCCTAGCATTGGAGAGGCTTTGAAGACTGTTGATGCTGCCAAAGAAGTTTTTTTTGCAACTCAGCGCTCTTTAACTGAGGAACTAGCGGGGGCGAAATCTGTGTGTGATGAGCAAAAAACCCAACTCACGGACCTGACAATGGATTTGCTAGATGAAGAAAAGAGGGCCCATGACACAAACATGCAGAATATTCTCGCTCAATTGGAGCCGGCCAGACTGCAGTTCAGCCACCTTCAACGAACTCTCGAGGCGCTCAAAGAAAATTGCCAAAAAACAAAGTTTGTTAAGCAAATTTTCGCTTTTAAATTACAAAGTATTTAGCACATTTTCTGTGGGGGCGTTTGACAAAGTTTCGCAATTGAGCAAAGAAATGCAAAAGCAAAATGAGCTCATCTTTAATATTGAGCAAAAATGTGGCCAACTACGGCGTACAGAGACGGCGCGTTATCAAAAAAAACGCTCCGAGCTGTGGATGGCGCTTTTACCCGAAATAGAGCAAAAAAACAACGATTACACATCTTTTGCCGCTAAGCGTTATGACCACTTACAAGGTTTAGCGCGCGAAATGAACCGGGCAAAGAACGTTTTGCAAAAAGTAGGCAGCTAATTGCTTTGAATCTGTACACATTGCTTATTCACACAGATCAAAAGCAACAGTGGGGACGATTCTACTGATATCATCACAATTGATGGAAGTCCGCCATCAAAATGCGCTAAAATTGATTCATTTCTGGCCAAAAGCAGCGCTCACCAAATTCAGAACAGCGAAGAATCTGACGACAATGTTAATACCCATGAAAACATTAGGAGAGAGGAGGGGGAAAGGTCTGAAAAGAGTGAAATAAAGCAGCAATGTTAAAGTTGCACATAAAGTGGTATAGAAAGTTGTAAATAGGAGAGGAAAGTTGCAAGCCAATATGTGGCCAACAAAAACCCCCGAAGAAAACTGCTGGCACCGGTGTTCAAAACGGCTATGCCGTTTAACGCAGACCCCGTAGGGGTCTGGTTCCCTATATAAGGGAAATCTGGGCAAACTCACTACATTTGCATGAATAACTCTGTTCGGAGTGGGCGGAGCGGAAAAACAACCTCACAAGACCCTAGATGGTTAAGGATTTCCGATCGAATGGCATTGGAAAATTTGTCCCAACACAATGCCAAAGATGCAAAAGTGCCAAAAAGTCACCTTTTTTTGGCACTTTTTTTTGACCACCCCTCACTTTTCGGGGAGTTTTGACGTTAGCGGGATGAGGTCAGCAGATGAAATGTAGCGCTTTTCAAGAGCTTTCGAATGATGTAAAGAAAGTGGGGGGTCGCGCGGGAAGTTTTCGCGCTGCTGCGCACTTTGTGTTCGAATTTAAGCTTTTTCCCTTTGTCGGCGTTGGTGGTGTAGTGGTGTGTGGTGGGGCCGGCTGGGGGTCAGCTGGGGGTTCGAATCCCGACTGTGTAAACGATTTTTTTTGCCTTTCTATTAACATGAATAAAGCTGAAAAACATTTTTAAAAATTTCAAAAACTAGACGCCTGCGGGGGGCTAAAGCATGGGGGTAATTGATTGAAAAATATAGGGGGGCTTTGCTCTTCGCTACTGTTTCTAGGGTTTTTCTTGTTTTTTCACTTTTTTATTTTCTAAGGACGGCTTCGCTTTTTTTCTAATTATTGTCTTTTCATTCGATTTCAATTTAGCTTTCATTTAAATGATGTTAATTTTGTTCTCTCTTAACTTTTCACTACATCAATTGTTCTATGGGGTGCACTACTGGGGGGGGGGGGTACACCAGCAGTAAGGTTCTCTCTCTCTCCTTACTACACTCTTATCTCTATCACTTCTCTCACTTTTCCACACTATTTTTTTTCATCTTTGATCTGCCCATATCTCTATCAGTTTTGATCAAAACTAAATAATCTTTTATTTGTTTAGCTCAGCTTTTTCTACAGAATTTAATTACATATAAATTATTTAAAAAAAAAAATTAAAATTTCAAAATTTAATTTTTTCGTTTTTTGCTTAAATTGAAAATACTTGATCAGTTTTGATCATAACTCAACAAACTTTTTTTTGTTGAGTTTAAAAATTAAAAATTTGATTTTTTTAAATTTGTGCTTAAAATTGATCAGACCGAAACCTGATCAGTTTTGATCAGAACTGATCTTTTTTTTGTTCGACTCAACGCATCAAATTGAGTCTAAATATTTTTTCAATTACCCCCTAAGGTAAAAATCAAACGCGGAGAAAAAAATATTTATTTATAATCTCCATTCAAACTGTTGTTTATGTTTTTTCTGTATAAAAACTAATTTTTCCAATAAATTGGCCAACTTGAATTTTTTACAGGTAAAAAAGTTCACTAATATCTACACAGAAATGATTCAGTAGTAGTCAATAAAATAGTATCCTTTATTTGAAATAAGTTATTATTAAGAAAACGCATTTTCTGGACAGAAAGGAGCTTTAAGATGAATTTAATTATATAAAAATATTTTAAATTTAAAATTAAAAATTTAATTTTTTAATTATGCCTTTTGCTCTTGGCCGGGCAAGCCCTTCTGGGACGGGCGAGCCTTTTTATTTGGCTTGGTAAGCCTTTTCTGGGGCGGTCAAGCCTTTTTATGAGGCTGGGCAAGCCTTTTAGAGGTCGGGCAAGCCCTTTTGAGCGATTTTTTAATTTGCTTTATTTCAATTAGATTTTTTGTTCTATGGGGTGTATACTACTGAGATATTTGATAAATGATACGTTATCTCTCTCGTTACGCTCTTATCTCTAACCACATCTCTCTCTTTCCCCCTCTATTTCGTCTTCAAAATTGATCCGACCCTAACTTGCCCAGTTCCGATCAGAATCGAACGAACTTTTTTTGCTTAGCGCAGTTTTTTAAGCTGAATTTAATTATTTTTAATTTATTTAAAATTTAAAAAAATTAAAATTTCAAAATTAATTTTTTGATCAAAATTGAAAATACCGTAACTTGATCAATTTTGATCAGAAACGAACAAATTTTTTTTTGTTCGACTCAGCTCATCAAGCTGAGTTTAAATAACTTTTCAATTACCCCCTAAGGCCAAATTCGAACTTTTCACTTTTTCACCCCAGCCAAATATATGCATAAATAGGTTAGACCCCCCATTTCGACCTTCAGCCCGAACCAAACCGGGCAAATGATATACCATTTTGAAGCTCAGACATTGGGGCATGCCCTACCACAAAATCAGCCCAAAGCTCAACCCAAAATTTTTCACCTAAAAAGTTGGCGCAAAAAAAAATAATTTTTTCCAACTTTGACGACCCAGTTCGGCATCAAGTCGAACTTTTACAGACCAAGTCAAGAAACATTTTTTGTAGCTTAACACCACCCCAACTTAAGATTAACCAACCCCAAGCCGATCCGAGCAAACCCCATCGTTTTTGTGAATTTCTCCCAAAACAGCCAAAAAAAAGTGCACTTTTTCGACTTTTTGTGGAAAGCACAAGTCGAATACGTTTAGACATATCCCCACATTTTATTTACCATTCGAACGCAAATTTTGTCTAGTTGTGCTCTTTCTCCAAACCCAACCCTCTCAGACCCTGCTTTAAACCACTTATGGCCTTCCAACCCCATCATGGTACCCAAAAAGAGGCTCTTCTTTTTGGGGCGTTAGACTTTTCGACCCTTAGTAGGTCGAAATTGGACAAAAAAAAACCCGAGAATTGTGGAGACTCAGTTACTTTATTTTTGTGCAAAATTTCAGCCAAATCGAACCACACAAAAAAAAGCCTAGTTCGTTCCCCCATCCATTCAAAACAGACATTCCTTATAATTAGTAAATATTTCCGAATTTTTAAAAATATTTTTGTTGCCTTTTTTGAACTTTATCAAAAATCCTCTTTTTTGACTCGGGGAATTCGTTGTTTGCTTAAAAAATTCATAACTTTTTTTAAAGTAAAGCAATCACAACAAACTTGGTGTCAAAAAATGTAGAAAATTCAGCAGAATTTTTATGGCAATGAAATATTTTAAAAATTTGAAAAGCACAAAAGTTATTGTCAATTTTAGGTAAAAAATTTATTTTACACTAAACAATTCATAACAATTTTTTGAATTGAGATTTTTGAAAATACTAAAGTTGGAAAAATAGCTAATTTTTTTCTCTACAAATAATTATTTTAGTTCATAATTTTATTTTCAACTCCAACTGAGTTATGGTCGAAAATGTGGTTCGCTAATTTCGGACCAAAGGGGGACCCCTTTTGGAATTGCATCATGTAAACT
Organism: Globodera rostochiensis; assembly: GCA_018350325.1. Classification (NCBI taxonomy): domain Eukaryota; kingdom Metazoa; phylum Nematoda; class Chromadorea; order Rhabditida; family Heteroderidae; genus Globodera; species Globodera rostochiensis. The sequence goes on from JAEVLN010000021.1 coordinate 929,622, forward strand.
TTTTATAATATCTGAAGAGATGGCTTTACAGAACATTCCCAATAATGATTCTAACATCAAATCTGTAGATTATTCACACTTAGCTTCGGTTTAAACAGAGATAGCGTGAATGTTTTTGCTAATTTTGCAGTCTAAAAAGTTCTCGAGGCCCGAGAGGGGAAGAGAAGCGGGGAAAGAGCGAGAAGGGAGGGGCGCGGGGGAGGGGCGAGGGGGAAAGAGAAGCGGGGAAAGAGCGAGAGGGAGGGGCGCGGGGGAGGGGCGAGGGGGAAAGAGAAGCGGAGAAAGAGCGAGAGGAAAAACTCATTAACAACAAATGTCCTAAACTCATTGGTCTTAACAACCTAAAACACAAAACCTGGTGGTGTAGTGGTGTGTGGTGGGGCCGGCTGGGGGTCAGCTGGGGGTTCGAATCCCGACTGTGTAAAGGATTTTTTTTGCCTTTCTATGAACATGAATAATTCTGAAAAAAATTTTAAAAAATTCTAAAAAATATTTCCGAATTTTTAAAAATATTTTTGTTGCCTTTTTTGAGCTTTTTCAAAAATCCTCTTTTTTGACTCGGGGAATTCGTTGTTTGATTAGAAAATTCATAACTTTTTTTAAAGAAAAGCAATCACAACAAACTTGGTGTCATAAAATGTAGAAAATTCAGCAGAATTTTTATGGCAATGAAATATTTTAAAAATTTGAAAAGCACAAAAGTTATTGCTAATTTTAGGTAAAAAATGTATTTTACACTAAACAATTCATAACAATTTTTTGAATTGAGATTTTTGAAAATACTTAAGTTAGAAAAATAGCTAATTTTTTTCTCTACAGATAATTATTTTAGTTCATAATTTTATTTTCAACTCCAACTGAGTTATGGTCGAAAATGTGGTTCGCTAATTTCGGACCAAAGGGGGACCCCTTTTGGAATTGCATCATGCAAACTTTTTGTAATATCTGAAGAGATGGCTTTACAGAACATTCCCAATAATGAATCTAACATCAAATCTGTAGATTATTCACACTTAGCTTCCGTTTAAACAGAGATAGCGTGAATGTTTTTGCTAATTTTGCAGTCTAAAAAGTTCTCGAGGGCCGAGAGGGGAAGAAAAGCGGGGAAAAAGCGAGAAGGGAGGGGCGCGGGGAAGAGGCGAGTGGGGAGGGGCGAGGGGGAAAGAGAAGCGGGTAAGGAGCGCGAAGGGAGGGCCGAGAGGGGAAGAGAAGCGGGGAAAGAGCGAGAAGGGAGGGGCGCGGGGGAGAGGCGAGTGGGGAGGCGCGAGGGGGAAAGAGAAGCGGGTAAGGAGGAGAAGGGAGGGGCGCAAGGGGAAGAGGCGCGGGGAAGGAGCGAGAAGGGAGGGGCGCGCGGGAAGGGGCGCGGGGAGAGAGGAGGGAGAAAGGTAAAAAGTACAAACATCTGAAAGTAAGGTAGGATGCACTTTCTATGCAAAAATCGGACCTTTTTTTGGAGAAAAGTATGTCATTAATTGCCCTTTAATCTGAGAAATGTCTGACGAGGGGCGCGGGGGAGGGGCGCGAGTGGAAAAGGAGCGGGGAAGGAGCGAGAAGGGAGGGGCGCGGGGGAAGGGGCGCGGGGAGAGAGGAGGGGGAAAGGTCTGAAAAGAGTGAAATAAAGCAGCAATGTTAAAGTTGCACATAAAGTGGTATAGAAAGTTGTAAATAGGAGAGGAAAGTTGCAAGCCAATATGTGGCCAACAAAAACCCCCGAAGAAAACTGCTGGCACCGGTGTTCAAAACGGCTATGCCGTTTAACGCAGACCCCGTAGGGGTCTGGTTCTCTATATATGTAATTTCTACCCCCTTTTCACACATTTCCTCGAATAACTCTTAAACTAAGGGTCGGATCAAAAAATTGTTTTCACAAGACCCCCCATAGTTTGGGGTTGCCGATATGGGGAACATTTAGAATCCAAGTTTGGGTTAGGCATTTTCGAGAAAATCCCGAAAAAGAGTCTAAAAATGGCCCAAATTTTTTGACCACCCCCCATTGTTTGGCTCCCAACTCGGCGGGGAGTACCCTAACTGTTGATGGAATGTTTTGGAGGGCACATCTACAGACCATGGGCTTTCCAATGAGCTATAGATGGGCCGGATCAGACAAGTTTAAAGGGTAGATGTGCTGCGCACAAACTCTAAAAAATGTTCGAAAATGGGAAAAGGGTAGGGGTTGGTGAGGGAGGAATAAGGAGACTTTGTGTTGACATGGTTGGTGTAGTGGTTAAGCACTTTGCGTGCAGTGGTGATTGTGTGGGATCAATTCCCGAGTGCCAAAATTATTTTTTTAATTAATAATATTGAATTAAAATATTTGAAAGTCAAGTTTTTTATTTAAAATTTTTTAATAAAAGAATCAAAATGTTTTTAGGTAGAATTTTTTATTAACAAAACTTTTAACAAAGAACATGGAAGGGGAGGTGGAAGGAAGAGATGAACGGAATGGGGAGGGTGGAGGAGGGAAGGGCGGAAACGTTGCAAATAAATTTTTTTGTTGTAATATTTGAAATTTACCCCTTGCTGTGAACAGGTGGTTCATTAAATCCCAAATAAGTAGGGGAAAAAAGTAACAGAGTTAATGCAGAGTTTTGGAGAAACAAGGGTGGAGAAAAGCACAGAGCTTTAGGGTAATAGGGAGAGATTTTAGTAGAGATCCATTCAGAGATTTAATGTTAGGTTCTGAGTTTTCGAGAAACGATCGAAAAAGTATCGAACTCTGAGAGCGAGCGGGGGGGGGGGGGGGGGGTGGGAAGAAATTCTACGGAAAACATGCGAAAAAATGAGAGAGAGCGTGAGGGAGAAGAGAAAACAAAGGAAAAATAGATAGTACACAGATTGTTACATTCTCTTCCCTGTTTTGCACCATTGCAATCATTTGTTTATTAAATGTGATAAAGGATGGTTTAACATTGTTTTTTGTACTTTGTGCTGTGTATTTGTTATTCTTCAGCACAATCAATCAATTCTTATCTTATGCAAAAATTTGCTTTAACGTTTATTTTTTCCCAATTGTGTTGTTTCAATTTATTCAACAACAAATATAATTCAGCTGATTTAACCTTTTTTCTCTTTTTCGTCTTTGTGTACCCTTTTCCATTGGTTCGCCAAATTTTTTTACTAATACCGAACTGATTAAACGTTTATAATTCAGCAAGAATTTTCTTCAAAATGCCTTCAGCAACACGCAAACGAAATATTTCTCATCGTCTGCGTATGCAACAAAACCGAAGTTGTGTAGAAGACTTAGCCGAAGCAGGGGCGTCGACTTCAGAAGCCGCGAATACTTCCAAAAAGTCATTCGATCAGGAGCTAGCTGAAAGTGAGCAGGGGTCGGAAAAAGTGTTTTTTCCCGATAAAAAAAAGCAACATCGAACAACACCATTGTTTGCCGACAACGCTGGCAGGGGCGGATGTAACCCACGAAAAATTAAAGTTTATAACCTTTAATGCCTATTAATATTTTTTTACACATTTACAGTTGCGTGCTAAGCACATTCAAGAAATTGAGGCTCATCTTAACAAATTGCTGTCTGACTACTCTGCCCGTTCTTGGCCTCACAAAGGATCCGGTGGTATTGTGATTGTTTAAATTTTTTAATATTGATTATTGTTTTAGCTAAGAGATCGTGGACACGTTGCTGCAGGGGCAATTGTGATTGTTCTTCTTTTGCGCAATGTCAGCAAAATGCACAAGCTTTTATTTCTGCAAAGAAATATGCTCAAGAATTTCCTGCAGTGCACATGAAGCCAAGGAAATTGACCAAACTTACCGCTCAGTGCCATCGCAAACACAATTGTGCATCGGGAGAGACCTTTCATCGGGCAAGTTTTGAACATTTTTATTTCAAGGACATTGATTAAGGTTGACTATTACGACAGCGGACAGTTTGGCGATGCTACTTGTGAACATTGTGACGCACTTTTACTCCATGCGGAACGTGACGCAATAAAAAAGCAGGGGCGTGTCTCTCCATGTTGTTCAAATGGCGAATGTCATACCGAAGAAATGGCTGCCGCTTATACAGAACTTCAAAGCCCACCAACGATTCTTACGGAGCTGGCAGGGGCGTCCGATTTGCGAGCACGAGAACAATTCTTGGACAACACATTGCCATTAAACAACACGTTCGCGTTTGCTTCCGTGCACAGTGAAAAAGCTCCAGAGGATCAAATTGCTGGCCGAAAGGACACCGTCAAATATAATGGTCCGTTCTGTTCATATTGTTTTTTTACATTCATTCTTTTAGGACAATTTTCATTCCAGTTCAGCGACTTGGTCGCGCCGCAGGGGCGTCGTCCAACATTTGCTCAAGTCTATACCCTGATGCCTGAGGATGCACTCCGCCTACGTTCCGAAAATATCGCCGATGTGCTTGCATTACCAATTAGACAAGCAATAATGGAAAAACTCGAGCAATTAATGCGCGAGAACCCGTACGGGCGTACTTTTATGACGGCAGGGGCAAAAATATCGGAAGCAATGGAGCGGAATGAGGGAGAAATTCCCCGATTTCAAGTGTGTTTTTTTTGTTGCACTTTTTATTTTTTATTTTTTACAGATTGTTTTGCTGACCGACCGCGCTCTTAATACTGAGGCAATCCGAAGCAGGGGCGAGTGCACAGTTATTGAAAAGACGGAAGCCCCGTCTGCTCAACAAATAGCGGTTATTTGGGTACAAGAAGACGGGTTGGCCCCAGGAGTGCATGGTCAATATAATTATTTCATCCAATACATCTTTTATTGCTACAGGTTTTTGGGTTTGCGACAAAGCTGGAAAGATGAGGCTATTGAAAAGCGGTATGCCACAACTAGACCCATGTTGCTTCCCTCTACTACATCCAAGAGGAACCGCCGGCTGGCAATGGTTTTTGAAGAAGAAATGCAAGCAGGGGCGCGATGTACGAAGCTTGACATGTCTAGACGAAAATGCTAACGATGACTGCTATACCTTCGGTCCGACAACATCAACGCATCGCGATACAGAGCCGCCTGTTCGTAACGAAGACTTTCCTGAAATAGAAGCCGCCTTTGTTGAAGCTGTTCCTGATGCTAATGAGCAGGGGCAAGAGGCGCTGGATGATAATGTAGGCTTATTCTTTTATTTCTTTACAGTTTTTATGCCCTTTAGCATGTAATGCCAAGCATTGACTCGGTTGTTTCTGAAGAGTTCTGGCAACGGCCCACTCATGCGTTGGGCATAAAGAAACCTGGCCCTGAAGTGAACATTTCGGAACGGCAATTCTACCGCTATCGTTTGGCAATGCGCGAGCCCTGCAGGGGCGCATTCCACTGGCTGTGGTACGCTCGTCGCCTCGCCGAATATTTTGTCATTGCGCTTCTGAATCGTATTGAGCGAAACGAAATGGAACACGTTAAGGCGCAACAGTCAAAGAAGGATTACCGGCAAATACTTGCACGTGATTATGTGCAGGCGCTTGAGCAGGGGCTACAACGTCAGGAGCCCAATGCCCGACTTGGCAGCATTTTTTTAATGCCGCAGACTTTTGCTGGCTCGAGGCAATACTATCAGCAAAAGTATGCTGACCTTATGACTATGGTTCGGCGCCTCGGAAATCCAACTTGGTCTATTAATTACTTTAGGTTAATATCATTTAGTCATTTTCAGGTTTGTAACCTTCTCCGGAAATCCTTCATGGCCAGAACTCAAAGAAGCACTGCAGGGGCGCCAACAGTATACCCATCGAGCTGACATCGTTTGCCGAATTTTTATGGACAAAGCGACTGAATTTATAAAGGACCTAACAGAGCGGAACGTTTTGGGAAAAGTGGCTGGGTGGTGCTATAGTGTTGAGCATCAGAAACGAGGTGCCCTACTCATCATAATACAGATTATAATATTCACAAAATGTTAAGGCATGCCACACATACACATCCTTCTTATTCTGGACAAGCAGGGGCGCATTACCTCGCCTAACGTTGTTGACGATTTTGTAAGCGCCAGAATTCCTCCTTTACCACAAATGGATGATTTGACACCTGAGGCGAATCAACAGCGGCGGCTCTGGCACTATGTCACTACAATGATGTTGCACGATTGTAATTCAGCATGCACGGACTTCGACGAGCAAGGGCGCCCGCAATGCAAAAAACATTTTCCCAAACCGTATTCTGATCATACTGAACTTTCTGGTGATTTTCCCCTATTTTTTCTAACATACTATATTTTTGCAATTTAAGAAGTACGCTATACAAATTATGTTCGTTTGCCTGCTGACACTTTTGATGCTGAGCTCCGTGCAGGGGCGCACGTGGAAAACCAACAGTTAGGGCCTGGAGATCATGTACTCCCTGAAAACGACCCAGAAAGAGATTGGAACGAAGTCCGTTACCAACGTAAACGTTGCGCAATACCACCATGTGTTACTTCACAAAAAACCTATGTGCATAACTCTTTTATTTTAATAAATAGTTTTTTTTTCAGGAGCACTGTGGCCTTTCATATATGAAGAAAAGCAGGGGCGGCCAAGCCGCTGCGTTGTTGGATGACAGCCGTGTGATCCCATACAATGCCTTCCTTCTTCTCAAATATGGCTGCCATATCAACATTGAGTACGTCTTCGGGCAAAAGGCCTGCAAATATATCTTCAAATATTTGCTTAAAGGTTTGCAAAATATTTTTAAACGCGCTTATCTTTTTGCTTTTAGGTTTCGAGAAGGCGTATGTCCGTGTTCTGCAGCCGCGCAGGGGCGAGAGGAGTCAGCCCGAAACTGTCTGCGATTACGACGAAATTGCAGCGACCTTCAAAGTTCGATATATGACGTCTATGGAAGCGTACCTTCGTCTGCATTCCTATCGAATTGTGCGCTTATCACACCAAATCTACCCTTTGTCACTCCATGACGAACTTGGTCAAATGCTTGTCATTGAAGAGGGCCATGCTGAGCAGGGGCGCCGCAACCTGCAGCTTCATACGAGATTGACCGCATTTTTTGACTTATGCTCCAATGACCCAGATGTATCCGAACTGACTTATGATCGCGTGCCGTATCGCTATTAGTGAGTCCATTTTTCACTTTTTTATTCAATTGTCCTTTAAGCTGGAATCAAAAACACCGCAAATGGATTAAGCGCAAAAGACCTTTAGTAGAAGAAGTAGCAGGGGCGCGCATGTTCGTCCGAGTTTACACTGTTTCCCCTAAACACTGCGAACTATTTGCCATACGGTATGGAATCCTATAATTTATTACGTCAAACATTTTTTTAAGCGCTCTTCTTTTGCATCGACCGGGCCCTAAAAGCTTCAAAGACCTTCGCACTATTGATGGTCAATGCTATGCAAACTTTACCGAAGCAGCAATACAATTGAACCTCCTTGAGAATGATATTATTTTCGCAGGGGCCATGAGAGATGCCTGCATCGACAATATGAATCTCAACAAACTCCAACACTTTTTTGCTATGTTGATCGCTCACGGCAGACCATCGGACCCACAAAAACTATTCAACACTTTTCTTGACCAAATGCGTCCTCACAGAGCTGGCGTTGATCCAGACATTCCCTCTCAGTCGTTAGAACGCCGCAGGGGCGAAGTCATGCGCAATCTTGAGTACTACTTAACATGCATGTCAACCTCATGCGGGTTAGTAATATATTGTTTGTACTTAGTAAAAAACTACTTTTAGTGAGGTTGGACTCTGTGGATTGCCATCAGACTACAGCTTTGGCTACCAAGGCGCTATCCTGGAAGAGACGCGTCTAGAAAACGATTTCTATGGCGATCATGCCCAACGATTGACCCCTCAGAAATTGGTTGAGAAGCATGTGAAGAAATTAAATGTTGATCAACGTAAAGCGTTCGCTTGCATCACAGAAGCCGTCAACGGCAGGGGCAATAAGCGTTGTTTTTTTGTTGAAGGCTCGGGCGGATGTGGTATTTTCGACTTTTTGCACCCCCCCCCCCATGTTTTAATGTTAAGGTAAAACGTTTTTGTACAACACGCTGATCCGGTGGTGTCTCGCGGGGAAACCTCAGATCAACTCCGAGCCTGAGTTGCCGAGACAAGCGGTAATAAATAGCAGCTTTTTTTTACAATTTTTGACTCCATGAAACCTAATTTTAAGATTACTAGCATTATTTTCTTACCATTTTTAGCCGACGCAATTGAATACTGGCTCTGTGCTAGCATCTGCAAGCACTGGCATTGCCGCCCTTTTGCTAATCGGCGGCGCAACTGCCCATCGTCTTTTTTCTGTGCCTAATGATGTCTGCGATGATACACCTCCACGCTTAGCTTTCGAGTCTGCAGGGGCAAAAAAATTGCGTTCTGCCGAACTTTTCATCATTGATGTAGGCAATGTTTACCTTATATGTCACCACTTCTTTTTTAGGAGATTAGCATGTTGAGCAATAAAGTTTTACGCTACATTGATCGCCTACTTCGAGATGTTTGTGCTACCAATAAACCTTTTGGCGGCAAACCTATCGTACTGGGTGGTGACTGGAAACAACTGGCACCAGTTGTGGAGCAGGGGACGCGTGATGACCAGCTTCAGGAGAGCATTAAAATGGACAAATTATTCAAGGACAATTTTGAACAACTTCAGTGCGTTTTGAAAATCTATTTGTGTCGCAAGTTTTATTTTTAGTTTGTCCATAAACATGCGAACTGCGCTGGACCAGCGTGCTCTTTGCGAGTGGCTTCACATTATCGGCAATGGCCTCCATCAAGCAGGGGCAAATCGTCAGCAGGGCCGGCATCCTCTAAAGTTGCATATACCATCTGAATTGCTCGTCGACACTCTTGAAGAAATAATCGACTTCTGTTTTCCAGCAGCTTTATTCAATGATCCCATTCGGCACGCTGAACTTATCAAAGACAGCGTCATATTATCACCAACTAATGCCGATTTACAAGCTATCAATGAAAAAGCCATGGAGCGCATTGCAGGGGCTCCAATGATTTACCTGTCAATTGATTCTCCATTGGATGGACAGGAAGAACTTGGGACTTTTCGCGCAGACTTCAATATCGAGGCTATTCACAATGAAATGCCGTCGGGGATGCCGCCTCACAAGCTCATTTTGAAGGTGTTTGAATTGTTTTACATACATTAATTCTTATGCAATAGACCGGAGCCTCTGTGATGCTCATTCGCAATCTTGATGTTTCCTGTGGACTATGCAATGGCACGCGGATGCAGCTCAGGCGCATGACAGAGGAAAATCTGTTCTGCAAACTCTTGACCGGCCCTCGGGAAGGACAGGAGTACATCATACCACGCGTGAAATTTGAATACGGGCAGGGGCGTCATCACCGTGGCATTCGTTTCCGTCGCATTCAGTTTCCTGTCCGTCCATGCTTTGCTATGACAGTTAATAAGATATGTTTGAACTTTGTTCATTCATCTATATATTTTAATCTATTTTAGGCGCAAGGGCAAACTCTGCAAAGAATGGGCCTTGTACTCAATGGAAAGCAATGCTTTTCGCATGGACAAGTGTATGTTGCTATGTCCAGGGTGACAACAATGGCTGGCATTCGTGTTTTTTCACCACACACCTGCGTGGGCGATACTACCACTATTAACAACGTGATCATCCCTGAGTTACTTGATCAATCTGCCGCTCTGCCAGAAGACCCTATTGCAGGGGCGCTTAACAGCCAAGATATTAACCAATCATAGTGCTTGTGCATTTTCTTTTCCGCGATAATATTCGAATAATTTAATTTTTAAAGCTTGGTGTCTTTAAAGCAAGAAAGGCACATGCCAAACGTGTTGATGTGCACTCGAAAATATTTCAAACAATTTACTAATTATATACCGTTTATCGGTTTTTTCTCGTCAACTGCCTGACACAACACATTAAATCTCTAAGTGGATCTCTACTAAAATCTCTCTCTATTACCCTAAACCTCTGTGCTATTCTTTCCCTAATTTCTCCCAAATCTCTGTATTCCTCTTTGTTAGATTTTTTCCCCCATTTAATTAGTCACTTAAAACCCTATAAGAGAAATGTGAAAAGAGAAAAATGCCAAAAAGGAAGGCGTAAATGTCAAAAAGCCGACAAAGGGAAAATAACCGCGCGAAGCGCGTCTAGGCTCAGTGTTGAAATCGCCTTGGCGATTTCAGTACAAAAAAAAATTTAAAAATACAGTGCCCGCCCACCGGGCACTGGTTTCAGTATACTAAAAATACATTGCTAAATCTGCCCAACTATTTGAAGTTTCTTTTTGTGTAGTTGTTATTAAATAGCGTGAATTTTTTGCTGTAGTTTTTGTAAATTATGTTATTGTATTTTGATTTTTATTATGATAAAACATCTAACCCGTGCATGGTGGAATGTCTGAAATAGTCGTCCATCGGATCAAACTGGATTTATACCGAGTAGATGAATGCTAATATTGCGAATAAATATTTGATCCATTCCTTTTGCGACTCTGTAATCTGTACAATGATTTTGATAATAAAATTATTTCATTCTTCCTGGACAATACGGCGGACGGTGTGGAAATCACCAATTATACATGGCGCTAATTTACACAGTCTTAGAATTTATAATATATATAATCCAAACATATCTTCTATAGAACGACCTCAAAGGTCTACAAGCTTAGAAAAACATATTAACTATCCCTTCACACAAAAAATGTTTTAATTATTTCTGAGTAGAATAAGTATTTAATTGCAATTACGAAATAGCATTGAGATTTATTATTTATGACAAATAAATTAAATTTTATTTGGTAATACGTTGTTTATTAAATCAAGTTGCCTGATACAATATTTACATTGTTATATATTTAACCAAACTATTATTAAGATAAACATATGAGGCCCAAGGTCCAACGACCAGCCTGCTTGTGCAGACTGACGATCCGATAGATGCAAATGATACAAGTTAAAGTAAAAAATTTAACACAGTAAATAATATAAAATAAACAATTAAATTTTCGTAATTAAAAAAATAAAAAACAGTTAATGCGTAAGATTGTATAATTAAAAACATATGGCAATAACTTGCCACATAATAATTTAAAAATAAATGAGCAAAGAAAAGAAACTAATTAAAAAGTCAAATTAATAAAATGTATTTTAAAACTTATTTGTAACACAATAAAAGCATATTAAAACAAAGATCTGAAAAATTAGATATCTTTGTATTATTCCAATAAGACAATAAATTAAATTATTTATAAACTTAAGAAATGTTACGTAAAAAATAATCACAGAGTAAAAATTTGTGAGTGTAAAAAAATTTAATAAATTTAATTTAATGGGGAAGGGGTTAAATAAAAAACTCGTAAAATCGTGTTGGAGAACCAGCAGATCATCCTGCGTGCCCTCGAGCCCCACGTACGCCGAATTGAATTAAATTAAATATATAAGAAATCAATAGACAAAGTCTTGATAATTTAAAATAAATAATATTATGAGACCGCGCATCTTGGTAACATAATTATTACATCATGCAATAATGACGACAATTATATAAAAATATAAGGAAATGCAGAATTACGCTAAAAGTAAACATAAATTAAAATAAATTTCAAACAATTAATGATGCTATATAAAACAAGGCTTTCAACACTATTTATTATATACTTAATAATCGGTGTCTAAAATTTCCAGACATCAGCTAATTAATACGAAAATATTCTATTTTCTGCATAAGATTAGATTGAAAATAAAACCGTAACAACATGTTATATTAAACAGATGATCCATTAAAATAAATATTTAAATAATTAATTATACAACCGAATAAAAGTACTAAAATTATATTTTGGAAATTTTTTTTATTACTATCATTTAATATCTATCATATACCATCTCGCTACTCCAAGATCATCATTAATGAAATCAACGGCCTTTGCACTATGTGTGTTTTTTTGGTTGTGGTTCTGGAGGACTTTTATTGCTTGTATTTGTTTATTAGTAATATAATTATGTAACGATTGCTAATTTAACTAATTTGAAAATTAATGCTTTATAAAAAATTAAACAAAAAATATTCATTAAAAAATATTCGATTTTTATAAGCGACTTAAATTTTTAAAATTTAATATGAATAAATTTTAATAAATACATGAAATTTAGTTTAAACGGTTTTCTTGAATAATATATTCATTAATATTTTTAAACCAATTAAATAACCAAGTTAAATGAAGGATTGTATTATTAGGTGTAAAATTAAAGCTTGTATGGATAGTTAAGATCGCGAACCAACAATATAAAGTTTAAAAAAATTATAATTTTTAATACCTTTTAAAAGAATAGGAATAAAGTAATCAAAACTTTGCAGCCAAACCCAAGCCGCAGGAGCGGAAAAATAACAGCATAGCAATGGGCTTCAACAAAGGTCCGCAAACTTCGGTTGCGTATAAAATCGCAAGAAAAGAAAGTAATTATTAGAGCCCGGACTTGAGCTTCGAGCGAGACTTGAGACGAGATTCTCGAAAAAATCTCGTGTCTCGATAAATCTCGAAAATTCAGTTTTGTTCGAGACGAGATGTCGAGACGAGATTTCTCGAGAATCTCGTGTCTCGAAAAATTTCGAGTCGGAACAGTCGAGACTCGAGATTTTTCATTAAAATTTTTTTATTTATCGAAAAAATAATTGTCAACCAATCGCAAGAAGAAAGCTTTAATTCAGTAATGATAATTGATCATGGGGAGTGCTCTTTTCAAAAAAATCGCCATCTCTGCTTTTCTTGGTTTAATGCCTACGCTTTGGGGAAGGCGGGCGAAGAAAATCTACTGTTGTTTCTTCTTCAAAGTCAAAAGCTAAAAAGTCTTGAATTTCTATCTTAAATTTTACGACTATTCATGTGCATACCTGATAAAAGAATCCTTTGGTCCCGACCATATATCTGTTGTAAAGGAAAGCCATTCGGCTTCGTGCAGCTGCCTGATGTTTTTTTGTTTTACTAAATTATAGGCCTTCTCTAGCACAATTTTTCGATAGTAGCTTTCGTCTTTCAATTGGTCTTTAAAAACCATTTTTGCACTTGGAGAGATGAGTGAGCCGAAAGAAATGAGATTTTCGCATACATAATTTATCACTCTTTTGTCTGATACTGAGAGCCCTCCTGGGTTTAAAAAAAATATTAAAAAACGAATAATTTCAACCTCCGCTAGTAACATTCATAAATTTATCGAGTTGTCCTTGTTGCCCTTGCATCTGCCTTTCTTTTCCGGATTCCAGTTGCAGAAACTGCCTGTATTCTTCGCTGTCTTTGTGCTTTGCCTTCAAGTGATGAATCAGGCCCTTTGTGTTTGAGCCCTTTGTCTTGATTTTGAACTTTTCTTCGCCGCTGGACTTGCAAAGTTCACATTCTGTTTGTCTTTGCACAATTTAGAAAACAACTTTCTATTAGTTCCGGAAATACAAATTTTTCGAACAATCGATTCGCCGGCACCGGGCATTTTGATTTAAATCTGTCAAACCAATAAAAAATAAAATAAATAAACAAAAGATAACCAGGCAATTAGGCCGGGGAGGGAATTTTTTACAAAAATTGGCAATCTTTGTTAAGAAAAGCACTGTTTTCATGAAACATTTTGGAGTCGAGATCGAGAATCTCGAGCTTCTTTCGAGCGAGACTCGAGACGAGATTCTCGAAAAAATCTCGTGTCTCGAAAAATCTCGAAAATTCAGTTTTGTTCGAGACGAGATGTCGAGACGAGATTTCTCGAGAATCTCGTCGAGATTTTTCGAGATTTCGAGACGAGATCTCGTCTCGACCGGGCTCTAGTAATTATAAAAAAATGCATTTTCTCCTTAAGTGAAAACTTTAACCATTCAAATGTAATATTAATAAATGATCTTCTAATGATTTTTTAGCAGGACATTTTATCTATAAAATGATTTCAATAGCACCAGATTGTAGCATCATCAAAAATTGAAAATCCACCTGGCAACTTAAATCCATTTTTATATTAGTTAAAGCATTAAATGGCCCATGTAGATAAATAATTAATGAGTTTTGTTCATGTCGCTTTTTAAATTTTAATCGTCGACTGGTCGTACGCGCGATTAGATTCCACGTTACGTTTATGAGTTTTCCAATTTTTGTTAATATTATTAATAAGGATAATATCCCTAATAAAGTTCGTTTTTAAATTAACTATTTTTTAAATTGGCATTGTAATAACTCAGCATTGCATGAAGAAGTTATTCCAGATGGATGGAGCAAAGACAATTTAACTTAACAAAAGAGCTAAAGAAACTCTAATTTTAATAAATTAAACCAGTAGATTGATGTTGTCATATAAATTAAGGTTCTTATTTGGGAAATAGTATTTTTAAATAGCTATTTTCCATTATAAAAACAACTAAAAAATCACGTAAAATTCAATTACTAAAAAACCAACACAATAATGCGTTTTTATATGTTTATATATTTGCTCCTTTTACTTATATTCCAACGAACGATGATGGAAGGGAACATTTTCAATTAAAAGCTTAAAATAGCTAACAACATTTGGAAAATAGAATTAACAAACTACTAATCCTGTTTTTAAAAACAAATGAACTATGGTGCAAATTTGTATTTAACATTGAAACAATGCGAAAATTCGCCAATTTAAAGGGAAAATTAGATATTGCATAAAGACTTGTATTGTGCAAATGAGATATTAACACAAAAATCGATTATCTTCTTTAAATGTATCTAATTCAATAGCTTTAATAAAAAAATAAAAAGTCATTTATGCACCACTTTAAAAAATCGTATTTTTAAATTTGGAAATGTTATATTTATATATATATATTGGATAAGCGACCCTGCAAAACTTCTGAATTGTTAAGCAATCATTTACTTTGAAACAATTAATTAAAACATTAAAATTTTCATTAGTGTTTCCACGAGCCTAAGGAAATCGGATTAAAAGATAAGTTTAATTGCTAAAGTATTTTCTTTACAATTTGAAAACGCCAGAATAATACCATGCAAGTAATGAATAAAGAAATAAATATGTTTAATACATTCAAGTTGTCAAAAAAAAATTATGACCTATTTACAGCGGTAATAGTTAAGATCTAAAATATTATTCAATTTGAAAATGAGTTGAAAATAAAATTCTGGTTGTTAGTTAAATAATAATTTACCATGAAGTTTTTTTGCCGTTTTGGCATTACGTCCTTCTCGTTCGCTTTTTGCTGTTCGGTCAACTGTTCTGTCGGTTGCACAATTTCTTACGTCATTTTTTTCTTTTTGGTAATACGATCTAAATTCCGATACTAATAGCTTTTGGTGTGCAAATATTTTTATTAAATTTCCAAAAATGTGCAAGATTTTACATTTACAAATTAGCGAAACAGATATGAACTCTAGTTTGTACGCAAACATTTTTCTTTGCTGCCCTAGATGAATAAAGTATTTATATTAATTTTAGCTTATAGCTCCATTCATCAAAATGCTACAATTTATTAAAGAAACAAATGTATTTAATCCGAGACATAAAAAAATTTTTGAATTATAAAAATATTTTACCTAAATTAAAATGTTAATAAAATAATACAACAAAAAATTTAATTAGGTATTATATTAATTAATTGAAAAACATTCATATTTGAAAAGAATGTTAATAATCCCGGATTTAACAAAGTATTATTTTTTGCAAATAAAGTTTCTTATTATGATATGTTTTGCTTAATAAATGTTTTGCTCGCAACAAAGTACATCTTTGTGCTGCAGTCTATTTTCTGCCTCCATTATAGTAGTTGCTTTTTCAAATATTGGTTGAACCGTAATCGTAATTTAAAAATTGAAATGTAAATATTAAAATACAAATAAAAAAATTGCTTGAAATTTGTAATAAGGTTTTTTTTAAAAATTACGATTAGTTTTTAGCATAGTTTTTTTTAAACTTTTTTATTTTTTAATTTATTTGCTTAGTCACAATAATGTTTACTGATTTTGCATTTTAATCTTTCTCATCCATTTCTTCTATTATTAATTTATAATTCAAGTGGATGTAATTTTATAGTCTAATTTCTAACTAATAGTAATACAATTATTTCAAATATTGTAAACATTTATTTTTATCTTATTTTTATTTATTTTACTATTTTTTAATTTATTATTCAGAATTTAATAATAATTCGGGAATTTTAAATTTTTACTATACACCACACACTTATTTATGTTGTAGCTATTAAAGGTAATTATTATATGATTACAAACAGATGACTTGAATTAGCACTTTTGAGTGAAATAGTGGCATCTTTTTCTAATTCAGGTGTGCTTAGTAGTCGTCAGCGGCACTGCCAATCTTTTTCTATATAATTAATTTAAGGAATCGTCAGCATTCATCAAATTTTAAATAATGGTCGTGTTGGCTTAATTTTTTAGCAATTTAATAAATTTTTAAATGTCTAAGCAGATTTATTGCAATTGAAAATAAAAAATACAAATTTTAACTGCTTTGTAGTTATAGGGTTGAACCTTTTTTATTTGCTCATCATATTTATAATATTTTAATGTTATTGTTTTATTTTTTAATTGAACAATATAACAGTTTAATTTTTTTTTGGGTTTTTTAAAATTTTTTCAAAAAATTCTTTCTATTTAAAATCCATTTTTGAAATATATGTTTAAATTAATTATTGAGTTTAAATTAATTTTTCTTAAAAACCTAACTATTTATTGATATTATAATTTTTAACTTTAATTTTCCAGAGAACGTTTTAAACAATGGCCCGTTAATGAGAACATGTGTCGTTTCATAGCAACACATTTTTCCTGATTTTTGAATTTTCTGGGTGCGATAGTTTTGGAAGTTATAAGCTTAATTTGAAAATTCATCCGGTGTTATAATCGTTTGGATTTTTGTAATCTCCGCTGTGCTATTTTGTTTATTTTTTTAATTAGTGTTTATTTGTATTGATTTGTTTTAATGCACATTTCCATTCTAGAGGGCAGCGGAGGCTCCGATTAAGCCAGTATTTATAATAAACGCTGTTTTTTAAAAAGGCAATTTCTTTTTATTTAACGATGTAAATTAAAGTATTTTGCGCACTACGTGACGGCTTATATAAAACAAAAAGGGCTTTTTTTTTGATATCATCTATGATTTCCTCTTCATTAGTAATTTTTAAATTCAATATTTCAACATTGGATAATTTTGTTTTATCGTACTTGTATTAATTTAAAGTTTAATTATCAAAACTTTTTAGTTCTTTTGGAATCTCAAATAAATCTTTATTTCTTAATTACAATTAATGAATGTATTTATTGTATTTTTAAAAACCAGCAGTCAATTATTTTTATTTTTGTCGTTTTTATGTAGTTTGGCCGAATTCGCCAGAAGGCGCTATCAGCTCTTGCGTAGACAGGCTTAATAGATGTTCGTGCCCCCGTATTCTGCGAATTCATGTTTAAGCAAAGTCCTTTTGGCCAATTTTTACCATATGTTTTATTAAAATATTTTTAAACTATTTATATAACTAGAATAGAATTAAATCTTAGAGTTAAAATTTGGTTTTTATTTTGTATTTTAAAGGAATTTAACGGAAAAGGAATTCCTCCATCGTTGGTAACCTTATAATACTGTTTTTTAATTAAGAAGTTTATTGTTTTTCTGAACATTCCAATTAATTTTTTACCTTTTTGTTTACAATTATATATAATTATTGTTAAGTTTGGTGAGTTTACTACTTTTTAATTATTTTTTTTTTACATATGACTATTTTTATATTATTTTATTTTGTTTATTTTAAATAAAATTCTTTATAATTAGATGTGTTTGACTTTTTAATGTATAGGCAATTAGGAATTTAATTAATAAACAAATAATACTTAGGCTATAAATAAAATAATAAAGGCTATAAATCGTGCATCAGTCCTTGGCCATCTTGAAATACCAAAAATCAATTGGCGACTTATGTCTATATTCCTTGATTCATTTGAGCGCTTCTGTGATGTTTATTATAAAACCTCTGGCTTTTCTGACTGTCAGTATAGTTTGGCTTTTGATCGTACTTCAAGGGATCAATCATATGTATCATTAATTTTCCCTTTTGTTATTTTGTTTTTTGAATATTTAGTATGGGGCCGGTTTATGTGTAGAAATTCAATGTTTGGTTAAAAATTAAAATGAATATATACGAGTTCTACGAGCAAGGTCAGAATAATATAGATTTTATACAAGATGTTTATATTTACGTGAATATTAATTATTTGTTTCGTTAATTATGAATATTAAAAAAATTTAACCATTTAGTATTAACACCAA
Source organism: Globodera rostochiensis (assembly GCA_018350325.1). Lineage (NCBI taxonomy): Eukaryota > Metazoa > Nematoda > Chromadorea > Rhabditida > Heteroderidae > Globodera > Globodera rostochiensis. The sequence continues at coordinate 947,826 of JAEVLN010000021.1, forward strand.
ACTATTTTATTTGTCATAAAATCAACTCTCCAAATTGTGTAAAAAATGCATCATAATTAACAATTTATTTAATATAAAGGTGGCACTTCACCTTGTTAGTTCATTCATTATTTGTACTTTTTAGTTGTTCAGCTGTTTTTCCTTTAGATTAACAAATATTTGAAAGTATCTCGCTCTTAACAAATATTTGAAAGTATCTCGCTCTTAACAAATATTTGAAAGTATCTCGCTCTTCTCTCGATAATCGAATAAATTATAAAAATGTTTTGAAAATAAAATTTTTTATGCTGACTCAAACGAAAAGTTTATATTGAAGAATTATTACAAACTTTAAATAAACAAAAATTGAGTTGTATAATTTGAGTTTTTTCAGACCGGTTGCATTTCGAGATGACTATAACTTGGTCATTATTTTGGTTGTATTCAGAGAATTAAAGAAAAATCAAATTTTTTTACAGTAGTATGCAGCTAATAAATTTTGTTCGTTATATTTGGCCGCTGTGAGGTGCTTCCTTTTCCTAGTCGTGTACATTAATTGATTTTTTATTATTAAAAAATACAAAAAGTATAATAAAATTAGATTGTATAAATCATATTTAAAGTTTCAATTCAATATTTTTTAGTAATGAATTTTTTTTCTTTATTCAGATGTATATAACTAATTAAATGTGTATAGATGTAAAATAATTTGTCGCAACTATTCAAAATTTATTATAAATTTAAGATAATTATCTTTTAAATATGCATTTAAATTTTAAACATACAATTGCTTTATTATTAATAAAAATGACTGTTTAATTTTTTCTTAAAAATAATGAAATTGACAAAGTTCAAAAAGGTAGCAAACTAGTGGCAAGTGTGAAAATGTGGCTAATTTTTAGCCACTAAAAGAGGGAATTTATACGAAAATGGTAGTAAACAATAAAAGTTCAAATTAGATAATAAATATAGTTTATATTTGAAGCATATGTATTCTTATTTAGAAAGAATAGGACTAAATATTGGGAGCCTAACAAAGCTATTCATAACAAACTTCGTGTGGAAGCATCGAGACTTTCCAACCATTATGATCGATTCTTGTAGACAAAACAAATCAATAAATTGGAAAATAACGTTGAAACTAATGATTTTGGTTTACTTTTTGACTTATCGACAGTCCAGGAATTAATAAAAATAAAATAACCACTTATTTTATCTTTTAAAAATAACAATATACCATAATGCATTTAAACTGAATTTCATAAAATCTTTTTTTAATTGTATAAAAAATAAAAAAATAAATAAAGCTTATGATAAGAACAAGCTTTTGATCAATTTTAATTTTTTTGACTGCTCTAATGGAAACAGTCTAAGGTGAACTATAGAACTAAAATAAAGTTATTATTAAATCCAGATAAAAAATATTTGAATAAAATACGAGAAATACAGCTAACCTGAAATACAATTGAAAAAATACTAAGTTCTTATTTGAAAACAAAACATTTTGAAACAAACGAATTTGGAGGCAGACGTTATACGTTCAAGCACGCTCAGATGACGAATAAATAACTACTAAATATTAATTAAGCCTGTTAAATAAATTGAGGTAGAGTAAAAATACAATCTTTAATAGTTCAACTGAATATTAAAAAATACATTTGTTTAAAAGTTGGCAAAATATTTTCATCATTGAAATTTTTAATTTCGATTGATGTACAAATTGTTCTTGCTTGAAAATAAATGTTTTCAAATGAATAATTATAATGTCAAATTCTAAGGTTTACAGATTGAATTTAACGCCACAGCCTGATGGACTAGCGAAAATACCGTTGCCGTTTGCCGAAAGGAATTCGAAACTTTGGGCGCACTGCGGCAGCATTGGACCAAAACACCCGGTTATTATTATTATTATTATTATTATTAATAAATATTAAATATGCATCTTATTTATTATTATAAAATCATATTAAATGCAAAAGAAGACAACTGGGATTCAAACAATTATTTAAAATTTATTATAACGCCCAAGCTAAGCGTTAATTAAATCAAAAAACTTTAATCAATCAACTTTACATTAAGAGATTTATCATTGTTAGAATTAAAAAGAAATATAAAAAATCCCCAGAATAACATTTATAATGTTTTTGTGGCTTATACAATGCATTCTAAAACAAAAAATATTGTATACAGATTGCAACGCAAAGTACTAAATTGCCAACATGCAAAGATATAAAGGTTTAAACACAAAATTTGAAATAATGACAATTTTATTAGACCAAGAGATTTTCTTACAAGATTGAAATAGCAAAAAAAAGTCAAAAATAAATAAATATCATTTTATTTAAATACAGAATTCTTTAAATGTTTACCAAATTTTTGATTTAAATGCGGGCCCAGTAAAGGCGGTTAAACGGAGTGGTGACAATTTTAATAATGATATCAAATTACGTATTATTTAAAATAACAAAGTAAATAAAATAAAATATTACATTCTAATCATAATTTATGCATTATTTACAAAGATAAAAATATAAAAATTTAAATTTAATTTTAATTTAGGAAAACAAATAAATGATACATATGCGTACCCTTGAGCATAGCGTCGCCGCCAAGCGAATGTTCTAATCTGTATTTGCAAACAAGTTTACTAAAATGAAAATGTTATTGCTTTAAAAAATAGTTCGAAGTTAAACAATTCAACTCACTAATAAACCAACTAAATTTATCATAATTTATTTAAAAATTTTATTTTTTTTAAATTTGACTCTAGAAAGAATATCATGTTCCCTACTGTTGTATTTTATCATAAAAAATTGTAACAGCATACCAATCTGCTATAAAAAACACTATCAATAATTTAAAAACAAACAATCTACACAAATGGAGCGAAGTCTTGGTCAAAGACATTTCTGACTATGAAATTAACCGCATCGAACTTGAAATCTCGGAATCCCATCGCTCATTTCAAAGCGAGGTTGGTTTTAGCTTTTTTTTGTTGAAGATCTTCACCGGACATGTGGCTTATACAAAATAAAATAACTTGTTTAACTCAAAATTCTAAATAAAAAAAAAATATTATTAAAAAGGAGGGAAAATAAATGGAATTATTTTTTAGGAATAAAATACTATTGTAATGAAAAAAGGCAAAAAAAAATTTTAAATATATAATGTAACTAACGTTTTTACGGTTAAAAAAAACTCAAGGTTAAAGTCTCACAAATAGCCGTATTCGTTAAAAATTATTAGAAAAATTTGGTAAACAAAAACATATTTTAATAATCTTATTACTCATACAGTTTCAGTATGTTACACTGACACTCCCTAAACGGAGTGCAAATTGGAATGGTTATTTCACATCTATTTATGACAATTTAAATATAATTATTTTACCTCCTTTTTGGAATTATTTTGGCTAGTATAGACGCCAAAAAGATTTTCACATTATAATTAGTCTCTATGTTATCTGGTAATATAAAAAACATTAAAATATATCTCAATGGGTTTTCGTTACGGTTGATAGTGTATATAAATATTTTAAAATTTTGTTTATTTAAAAAAATTCTTTATAATTTTTTTAAAATGATTATGTATACACATTATTATTTAGTTTTTTTGCTGAATATCTAAATGTGAAAATAAATTTAAAAATTTTTATTATTTAAATAAATGAAATCCGAGGCTTGCTTCTTTGATTTAATTCAACAAACGATCGCGTCGTGGTTCATCGTTGACTCTGTTTCTGCGTTCTGAATTCTAAGTCACAATGTTTAACAATTTTGTTTCCAATTTTGGAGTTAAGCCATTTCGATTTATATTTTTAATTTATACTTTTTGATAATACTATGCGCTCAAATAATTTCTACAGTTTAAATTAATAAATTTGTTTTCAGATTTATGCTTCTTTTTGGCGTTTTTCATTTTTTAGTGCGATTGTTTAAAAATATATATTTAATGAAGACTGCTCTTCCCTGTTATGAGAAAGTAACGGTGTTCGTCGTCATTAAAAATATAAATATTCAATAATTGAAGCTTTTAAGATTAAATTTCATATGAAACCAATTGGTTAAAAAATATTTAATATGATATGGCAATGTTTTTAAATTCTTTGCTCATAATAAATTATTTACTTGAACTTTTTTTTAATTGCATTTTAAAATATAAAACCACCAGCGCTAGTCTTGGAAATGCCTGGACAGATCCCCGGTAAAAACACAGATCTGGGCCAGTTGAGACGGTTCCCGAGCTCATCTACTGGTGGAAGCATAAGCCCCTTGAACCATGCCACTTTAAGCTCATATTTCAAGGGAAAAAGAACTCTGCAGCATTTATAATAAAAGAATAAAGGATCAAGTAATATGATCTATTTTGTTTGTTGGCGTCACGTATGTTGCTTTAAAAAATAACATGTTCATAGGTTTAATAGTTTAATAATCGATAAATGTCAGAACATTGAATTTGTTATGATTTAAAGTAGTAAACAATTTATACATTTATAAATTTTATTACGGATAAATGTTTATCATTTGTTTAATTAATTTTGGTAATTTCATTTAGGTATTTACATGTTTTATTAATAGTGCTGAACTCTTTGCTTTTTTGTGTAACATAAGTTTTGCTATAACATCGGTATTAAATTTAATTTTGTGGTGCTTTAGGCCTCCTGTGCTATTGTCTGGCTTGGGTAAAACAGAATTAAATGCCGAAGTATAATATTTATTAGTTTAAATTTTGAATTCTTTTATGCTAACGATTAAAAAGTCTTCCGACGCAGATCGCTGCCATTATACCAATCTTCAACAAATTTAAAAACTTGGCCTCATTGAATACTCGAATTATATGTTTTTAAAGTTTTAATTATATTTTATAAGTAATAATATTTATAACAATAACACACTCGGTCATTTTCGACGCGAAGATAGCCCGATTTTTTATTAATTATTAATTACAGTAACGATCAAGAACGTTCTTATGCGTGCCGTTGGTTTCAATTTATACAGTTTTTTTGATTTAACATGAATTATAAAATTGAATTACTCTATTGGCCGTGGCCTTTCATTTCACAAAGTCGGAGTGGTGGCTGAGAGACACTCCCAACAAGAGCTCTTCCGCGGCATACAATTTTAAAAAATGGGCAGTGAATGTATGATATTAATTTTTTTTTAAAATTAGAATAATAGATTGATCTTTTTTTATCATAAATTATATTTATTCTATGAATTAATTTAAAAGATGATTAATTATGCCCAATTAATATTAATAGTTTATTAAAAAAATAAGTGATATTTGTTCATCTTTTCGACAAATATTAAACTTAGTTCATTATATTTGCAATTGAAGTTTTGGGGTTTTGTAGAATGATTTTATAAGTAGCTTTAATCAATTTAGACGATAGCATATTTTCGAAATCAGTTTTTTTATATACTTGCTTCTCAGTACAATTGTCGAAAATCGTACTATAAAGTGGAAATTAGCAATATTTGAGTCAAAGATATTTAATTGTTATTTACTATGAATAGTAACTTCATTGACTTTTCCAAGGAGTGCATAAGCCTTTGAGTAAACTTGCGTTTCTTTATCAATAGGGCGCTTGCAGTTAGTGCTTTTAAAAATGAGTTATTTTTTTAACGTTTTATTGTACGAAAATAATGGGTTTTTATTGATTGTTTTTTTTTAAATTAAGTATTTCCAGAATTCAGGTTTGAAGATCTAATTGATATAATTTTTATTTATTCTAATTATAAAATAACAATTGATTGCTCGTTGTGCAAGAGAATGGAGTGGTCATAGTTTTAATATTAAAAAGTAGATTTTTACTAACATTTTTTGCTGCTACAAAATTTTTTTTGTTACTTGGGTATTTAATGTTTAAAATTTTTTTAAAAATATGCTTTGGATAATTTGCTTGAAAAAATTTAAATGACGATTTGGTGAAAAAAAATCATGAAATTGCCGCTGTCAGTCACATTGCAACTCAGTTTTTTGTACTATTATTTTTATTAAACAATATTCAAATTGTTTTATTTAAGAAGACCATATATGAAGTAGTCTGGCGGCTCGGTCGACAATTTAATGCTCATTGATACATAATGCATATTTCGCATATAAGAAATGCATGTTTGCATTAACACTTTCATATCAACGATTTTTAAATATTAAGCATTTTATATTTAAATTTTAAAAATTATTTTTATGTTGAGATCATTGAATTGTTCAATTATTCTTATATTTTATATAATTTACTTGTAAACATTATTAAGGTATTTCATTATTAGAAATCACTATTTTTTATTTCATTAAATTTATCAAGTCAATTAAAGACTAATCCTTTCTCCGCTTTTAACATTCTCTAAAACAAATCTTTATATAAGAACCAAACTGCTTTTTAATTTGTATCCGCTCCGAATTATAGTGTAGCTTAAAAACAATTCATGGTCATGGAAGTAATATGTTTTATCAATATACATTTTTTTCAATTATATTATTGCAGTTCATCTTTTATTTGAGTTCTAGCGGCAAAAAAGTTAACATTGAATTGGACCGCATCCGATTACTGTTGCTGACATATAAAATAGCTTTTTTAATTAGTGTTCAAGTATGATGATTTGGCAGAAGATTTTAGTTCTCATCACAAAAAATCATTGATTTTTTCGGGGGGTGGGGGAGGTTTACAGCACAAAGCATCTTCAGTTCAATGGCCATTGCCTCCTGCAAAGAAACACAATCAATTTTTGAATAATTGCGTCTCATTTTTTCATTTTATTCAGTAAAGCAAAAAATAAACCCAGAAATGAATAAAGTCTAAAATATGAGATTAATTACATCTTAGAATGGTTATAATATATAATTTTTTTTAATGTATAATTGGAAGCTCAAAAGAGCCTTTTGCGCGAAAAAAAACATTACGTTCTGATTTGGAGCGTTTTTGAGAATCAATACCAGTTTTATTTACATTTTGTGGGTCAGTCTAAATAAATTCTCACCTGATTTTAATATTAATACCTAATTATTTTGTTTTATTTTTTTATCCGTATTATTTTATTTTAACCAAAATAAACGCTCACAATTAAATGTATTAAGATTTGGAAATAAATTACTTCAAATAATTAAAAACCAATAAGAAAGAATAGTTTTCATTGCAATAAAAAAGAATGGAGCTTGCCACCTTCAATGATGATTCAAATTTATTAAAAGTTATTATTTAATAACCATAAATCTAAATATTTTCACAAAAAAAAATCAACTCGCTGATGGTCGGACAATGTAAACAAAGAGTTAGCAAAACGTGGAAATACACCTTGAGCTGAATAATCATAGTTAAACAAATCCAATGACAAAAATGTTTCTTTTATCATGTACAACGTCATTTTACTATTTCAAAAAGCCAGTCCGACAAAATCAAATATTAGTAAAAATTTAAATTTGTTTTAATTTTGAAAGTTTAAGAAAAAGAATACGAAATATGGACAAATTTTATAATATTTCTAAATGTTTTTGAGTACTCAATACAAATGACGCCGTGTCTAGGCGGGAATAAATTAAAAAACGATTAAGTCAAAAGCTATTTTAGTAAATAAAATACATCAAAAGATTTTGTCTGATAAAATTTCAACATCATTACGAATATTAAGATAAAAGTTAAAGTTAAAATGTCGGGCCAACCAATCCTATTTGGGACAAAAGGCAAAAAATACTAAAATTGCTTTCTTTTTCGCCTGATCAATGAATGATAAAACCTAGAGGAGAAAACAATTTTATAAAAAGTTTTATTACTAATTAGTGTTTATAATTTACATTACATTACTATGAGACTAAATAATACGTAAAACAAAACAAATAAAGCTTAGCGGAATAATTTAAAGCTGTAAATAACTAAAATCCAAATAAAATAGACTACTCTGTCACGTCTCTCCTTTCTCTGTAATGGCATCCTATAATAGAAAGATAATAATTGTATAAAAATGAAATTAAATGTTAGAGGACACTTGCATCAATTCAAATACTCCAGCCAGCAATTCAATTGCTTTGTCGTTCCGCGGAACATTAATTAAAAGTTTAAATTTATGGTCCTAATAAAATATTTTACCTATTGCTAAAACGCTTTACGTATTTATGAAATGAAATCTATGACCAATCTGATTAAAAAAAAAGTCAAAAATATTAGTTTAAAAAATGTTAAAACAACATGTAAAACCAAATGAAAATAAAAATTATAATATAAAATTTACTCTCAAAAATTTTTGTTTTTGTTTGTTTGGTCAAATTGGGGCTCAACCCAAAATCCAAAACCCAAAAAAAAGCCAAAAAATATTGTTCAAATATTTGTTTGGTCCAACTTATTTTTTGTACAAATTTTTTGGGTGTTGAGTAGGGTTGTCGGTTCCGAACCGAACCGAACTGATGGCTTAGTGTTTGTCTTTTCTGTAATTCTTACGTTGTGTGTTGGGTTCGAACCCGCTTTGTGCGAGCACTTATTTATCATTTTTCCTCTTCTCATATACGCTTCCCTCTCCCTTAATAAATTTTAAAATAAATGTTCGAATATTTTTTTAAAAAGTACCGTAATTTTAAAATTTTGTTGCAAATCCCTTAACAAATTCACATCAAAAATTCAAAATTTTCTCGGCGGCGCCTATCGGCACCGCCGACCCACCCGCGCCCCCAAAAGAAGTAGAATTTGCAAAAAAAATTGGGATTTTTGAATAATTTGAAAATTGACAAAATTTTTAGAAATTTCAACAAAAATGTTAAAAATTCTAAAAAAAATTTACTGAAGATTGAACTTTTTTTGGAAAATTTTCTAAGAAAAATGCACCCCTAAGAATCGACTTTTTTGGCTTGCCCCACCCCGAAGAATTTTTCTGGTTACGGCCCTAGATGGAAAGTTAAACTTTTTCTTCATCATAATTTGCCCATTTGCGATTTTTCTTATTGAACTTGAGGGTTACATTGAATAAATTATCATTTCCCGAAAATCTTCTAAAAAACACCAAAATTTCAGTTTTTCCACTAAAAAATTTTTCATCCGAAATCCGTTATCTGAAAGCCCCAATTGTTGAGAAAAATTGTTGGTGTTGAGAAATATGGTTAAGAAACTCACATTTCATGCAAAAAATAAAAATTTACTGCTTTGATCATTTTGTTAAGTGTTTATAAAAATACTGTAAAATAAGAACATTTGAATTTAATAATGTTGCTGTGTAAAAATAAGTAAAACAAAATTATTGATTAAATTTTATAAAAAAAATTATTGTAAAGTGTTTATTAAACGACATATATTTGTGATGACTCTAACGATATGTACCGCTGAGTTTGCAGTAGAAACGATGCGGGAAAACAATAGCTCGATGTTGGAGTAGCATAGTAAAAAAAAAACCTTTTTTGTAATCATATATAAAAATAAAATATTCAAACAAATATTCACATTCTGGCCGATAATAATATTAATAAAAATTTAATTTGCTGTAAAAATAAAATAATCCCATATTGTGTGATTGCTCTTCAATAAGTCAATCGCTTCACTAATTTAGTATATGTTTTAGGTTCGTTCTTTGTTCTGAATGGAAATATCTGCAATATTATTAAGAAATAATTTAAAATAAAATAAAAATCACTAAAGCCTTAAATAATCATCGCAGGCACATGACCGCGCACGGCGCCTTCTAATGGGCAATGAAAAGAAGCTGCGGCTGGTTAGCTTAATTTGAGAGTGTGCAAAATAACATCTGTTCACTAAATAACCTAATATTAAAAATATTGGTTATAAAAATGAAAAGAAAAAATTAAAGTTTATAGCTTAACTCAATAAGAATGTTGCATAAAACAGCATAGTTATAAATAAAAAAGTGTTAATATAAAGGTACTAATTATTCAATAAATATCTCATAAAAAATATTTAAAAATCATTGCATTCATTGTTTTTTTTAATTTAGGATGGATATAAATGAACTTATAGCGTAGACATTTTAATTATTTGACCGCACTGTAAAAAGCATCGATTGATTACACACATCTTTTAGGCGACTACCGTTTTAACTAGGAAATTTAAAGTTCAATGATATTTCTAAATTGATTTAATTTTTTAAAAAATTATTTAGACTTTATCTATTTTTAACGCTAAGAATAAATAGTTAATAGTAATATTTTAAAAAATTCATTTCATACACTTCCTAACTAAGAATCGTCATAATTTGCAAAAGATCAACGGCGCTGTACGCCATAAAAAAGATCCTAATATTACGGGAATTTTACACTTACAGTACTAAATAACATTAGCGGAGAAATTAGAAAGAAGTTAACAAACCGATTAAAAGCGGGTGTAAAAATTTATTTATCGATTGTGAATACAACAGTCGAATTCCTTTAGTTTATAAAGTTTGTATTATCATTATTAAAAATAAATTAAAGTTTATTTTAAAATATAAAATGTCTCTAAGAAAATTTCATGTCATTTAAAGAGAAAAAAATTCGCAGACTTTTAATAAAATTATTACACCTAATATTATTTTTTAAACTGATATAATAATATGTCGAGAGCAACCCTTTTAATTGCATCTGAATTTATGCCAAGCATGTGAATGACAAAAGAATTGGGCAACTTATTTAATATGAATATTTTCCTTTAGTTTATTAATTTTTTGGTTTATTGTTCTAAACTCAAGATTCAAAAATAAAATAATTGTTTGGCTATTTATTTAATCATTCACTACAACTTTTTTTAAATTTTAATACATATAAAATTTTTTTCATATATATTTTAATTTTTAATTTAATCCGCCGGCCTCAGATGGACTAAAGCCATATGAGTCCAGAAATTTGTTTCTTTAAAGCTGGTATAATTAAACAAAGTTTATTTTCTTTTATCGAAATTTAATAAATTTATAACAATTATTAAAGTTATTTAATCAAATTGTATTCATTTATTATAGTGAAAATGTATGTTATTAAAACTCTCAAATAGAGACCGGCCAGAAGGGTCGGTCGGTACTTTTCGGTAAAGTACCGAAAAAGTACCGGTACCGAAAAGTACCGAAAAAGTACAAAAAGGTTCGGTCGGTACTTTTCGGGAAAGTACCGAAAAAGTACCAGTACCGAAAAGTACCGAAAAAAATTGTCGGTACTTTTTCGGTTTTCGGTACCAACATTTTTTAAATTAACTTTTCAAGAAAATTCTTCGTTTATTTCGGAAATTTGATGTGATCAATACTTATAATTAAGTTTGGGAAGATTGCGGTTCAAAAAAATCAGCATTTCGGCTTTTCTTGGCCGTAACTGCCGGCGTCGATAGTCGTATCAAGCGGCTAATTGAATAAAACAATGAGAATTTTATTAATATTATGGTGTTTACCGCAAAAGGTCCGGAAAGTCTGCCATTTTTTCTTTAAATCGCGGGTCTAGGAACATTGCAATTTGATGATTTCTAAAAAACAAAGGCACTGAAACAATATTATTTTCTTTCAAACCTGTCGTTGCTGTAACCAAAAAATTTCATTCTTAATCCGCCAATAATTTGATCACGAATTTCAATAACATCGGCATTTTCAAATTGCATTTGGCTCAAATTTTGGACCGTTAATTTTGCGAATGGGTATTTGACGGAAATTGGCGAAGTTTGGCAACAGAAAAGCCGACTCAATTGTTCCATTGGTTCCAATAAATTCGTCAGTTCATGAAGCAAAGTGCTTTCATTAACGTCAAAAGTGAAATCAAATTTTCGATTCAATATTGCATAGTGGGCCAGCGCCTCTTGTTGCTCCGCGATTCGGCGCAACATATTGTATGCCGCGTTCCAGCGAGTCGGAATGTCCTCAATTTGCCAACGGGTTAGAAGAAAAAATGACTCTAACTTGTAAAAGTTGATGGATCGGAACGCCCAAATCTTTTTGGATTTTTTTTCAAAATACTGGAAGCCAACGGAGAGTGCTTATAGTGACCAACTATACGCCGACACTTGGTGAGAAGGTTTTTAACGTTTTCATTCCTGTCCAATGATCCACGCACAACAATATTTTCCATATGTGCCGCAAATTTGTATCCAGAAAATTTTCTGCATTCAAAACAGGGTCGGAAAATGCCTATTATAAAAATGTAAAATAAGATTATAAAGAAAATTTAACACCTTCTTAAAATTGCTCCCTTCATCTCGAACAAAATAAAACATTTGTGAAGCCGGAATTTTCCAAATTTTGAGTAATTCACGCAATTTCTCGGCAATTCTTTCGCCGGTGTGGCTTCCATCAAATTCAGAAACTGATAAGATAAAAGATTTGCGTTCAAATTTTTTGCCAATTCCATGAGCCGTGAGACTGGAATTTTTATTGGTATACAAAGCACTAACTGAAGACATTATTAAAGAAAAACAAACCTTATAAAGGCATTTGACGAGTCCGACCAGATGTCTGACGTAAATGCAATTTTTGGGCATTCATCGAGCTCATTTTGGACCCTCGATTTGACCATTTCATACACAATTGGAAGAATTTTTGTGCGGTACACTGATTCATCATGCAATTTATGTAAAGGGTTATTGTCCATAAAAAGTGCATTGGTAGCCGGATTGTTGATGTCGGAGAAGGATGCCTGAGTGCATGCAATCCAATGAATAACCTTTTTATCGAACGAAGAGAGACCACCTGCGTGACAAAAATTATGTAATCACGCTAACCTTAAATTTTTTTACCACTTCCTATGACAATGTGTTTATCCATTGATCCTTTCTCACCTCCTCTTTGCTTCTCAACTTCTGCAAATTTCAACTCGTATTCGCTGTTTTTGTGGACGTTTTTAAGATGCTTAAGAACACCGGATGTGCTTCCACTTCCTAATTTAATTGTTTTTTTGCATTCATTACATTCAGCTTCGGTGATGCTGATTTTACGGAATAATCCGCACTGCCAAATCGAGCTTTCAACGGGCATTTTAATGCTAAATACATAGGAATAACATGCAAATTTTATACTAACTGAAAACCAACAATGCTTAAGCAAAATTATGAGGAAAACATAAGAAAACAAGAAATTGAGAATGCTAAATTATATTTAATTTTTGGGGCTGATTTGAGTGAATTTGGCATTTCGTTGGTCAATATTTATGAAATTTGTCGTTCGGTACTTTTTTCGGTACTCAAATTTTGTTCGGTCGGTACCTTCGGTACTCAGATTTTTTCGGTCGGTACTTTTCGGTAAAGTACCGAAAAAGTACCGGTACCGAAAACCATCGGTACTTTCCAAAAAGGTTCGGTCGGTACTTTTCGGGAAAGTACCGATGACTGAGTACCGAAAAGTACCGAAAAAGCGTCGGTACTTTCCCGTACCGTCCGATCTCTACTCTCAAATGAGCAAAAAATTACTTTTTGGTATTTGTGTTTGTTAATAAAAAAGTTAATAATAAATTAAGTCAAATTTTATTATCGTTTATTTTTAAACGCAAATCTGGATCCAAAAAAACTATGGCGAAACGATTCTGTATTTGCAATGAATTGGTCGAGTTTATTTGATTCTACGACTCCATGCTAACCTGAAACTTTAATTAAAATGATATTAAGCTAAAATTTATTTTCAACATCAGACGAGTTTAAAGCAAATATAAAAATAAACAATATAATCAGGTGTTAGCTAAAATAATAAATTGTTCAAGAAAATCAAAAATAATTTAGCAATATTAAATTAAATTATGGTTAAAAATATTGACGTAAATATGAATTATTGAAGCTCTTCTTCATTCCATTTAATAATAAACACGTTTAACTTACAGTTCGTTAATAAGGATTTTGGAGAAGCTATAACGATTGACTTCATTTATTAATAGTGATTTGGACAAATGCCAAAAAGCATAAAGTAGTTTGAAATATCAAAGTGGAATTAAATTTTACACTGAAAAAAACCAAAATTAAAAGAATATAATTTATTATTGTCAAATAAAAAATAAAAGGATATTGATTAAAAGAACAAGAAAGGAACGTTTTAAATGTAAGATTTCTAAGCGTTGATAAACAATTAATTTAAAACTAAAATTATACAGTCACTTTAATTTGCATAAAAGAACAACGCACATAAAATAAATCATTAAAACTTTAAATCTAAAATTAAATATTTTTAAGATCGCGCTTGCAGATTCGCAAAAAGTTACGTTAATATAAAAGAAAAATCACACTTTATTGCTCTTTTTAGATAAAAATACTTTTAAACTTTTTTATACTTAAACCGAATAAATTGAAGTTGCCCTCGGTTATCTACCAGAGACTTTTCGTGCTGATTATTATGAGTGCCTGAAGACAAAACAAGGGGTTCAAAATTGATAAACGGAGGCTTTTTAGTGCACCGTGGTGCCAACTGCAGAGTCCGCCGAGGCGACTTACTAAATAAATAAAATTAAGAAATTATAATTTTTAAATTGATCTTTAATAATTAAAACTTGAAATGGAGTATAATTTTATTGATGGGTTGAAATTAGTTATATAAAATAACAAAAGAAAGGCCAATCTCAATCAAATCCACACTGTGCAAAATTATGGAACGCAATGGTTGTTTCCAAATCTTCAATTACCTAAATTCTAACAATATTGAATAATAAATGGGTAAAACTATAATGATCTAAGCCAAATTTAATTTCAAAAATTAATAAACAAAATATTAAAAATAACAAAAATGGAAATAAATATGAAAAAAAAATTGAACCAAACATTTTCAACAATCATTTCAAAAATATAGTAAAGATTTAATTAGGGTTCAACAAATGAATACAATTGAAATACAAAAAAAAAAAATAATGACTTTCTCTGGATCAAGTGTCGAAGCAAAGCGAGATCACGTTCTTCTCGGGACATCGCGAAAACAGAAAAGAATTAAAAATGAAAAATTGAAAAGAGAATAAAATTAAAATAATGAATGAAAAAGGCGGCATCAAAACAATAAATAAGCCTCTGATATTAATAAATTTATAAAATATTAAAACGAATGAAATGAGTTAAATAAAAAAATGGAATATACTAAAATAAAGTAATTAAAATCAAGTCATTGCCGTACGAAAATAAATGAAGGGAGTGTGGAAAAAAAGTATTTTCGGAGAAAAGTACAATTTAGCTTATGCTCTGTCCACCGTTATTAAAGGAAAGATTTATTTGCGGTTTGTCAACGAGTTTGTATTTATTTTAAAAATTAAACAAAACATAAAAACAATTGCTTTGTAAAATATAATTAATTAAATAAAAATAAAACGGTTCAGCGTCAAGTTAAGAAAAAAAATAAATTTCAAAACAAACGCAATTAAATTAAAATACAAAACAAATAATTTATGTCCATTAAACTTTATTATATTCACAAAATCTGTTGAAAGTCTGCGCCTAAAAAAAAATGTGTTTTCTACAGTATCTTTTATGATGATGAACATTTGTTTATTTGTTTCTTAAACTTAAATTTGGTAATAAAATTCTCATTCTAATGCCATCTTTTTAAAAAAAAAAAGTCGATTAGAATTAAAAGTTTTAAAATACATTTAAAAGGCGGTTTGTCTTAAAATTAATTTTTAATTAGTGTATATTATTTTTAATGTTTTTGTCATTTTGTTTAGACTTTTTGAAATTAATAGCTCGTGATTTTTGTTGTACCATTTTATTTTTATTAATGTTAACTTATTACTTTATATAGTAGAGTAAAAAACTAATTATAATTTTGATTTTTGACCATTTAATTTAAATATTTATATTTTGTTCATCATGAAAAATTTTAACTGTTTATTTATAAAAATTTTCTTATATATTTGATTTAATATAATTACTCAAAATGACCTTTTTTATATTTTTTATTTTCTTCTACAATTGGGTGGATTGTAAAATTTTTTATATATAAGTTTTTGAATATTTTTTATAATTGTGCCCTGATTTGGCTAACAAAAACAAAGTTTTTAGACAACTGTATTGCTTTCGTCTTATTTTTATCGATTAATATTCCCCATTAAGTTTAAAACTGTTGGCCTTTTTGTTTTCGTATTTTTATTATTTTGCATTATAATGGATTTAAATCTTACAAAACTGTTAATGTGTTAGTTAATCTAAATAAATATTAATAATTCTAAAAATAATTACATATCAATAGTACTTAAAAACAAGCTTGGATTTTGCCGAATGGATGAAAATTCGAATCGGTTCACTATTCAATAAATTCAAAAACCTTGAATGATTATTAAATTACCAAAATGGGTTCAATTTAAAATAATTTTAAAAAATTATAAACTAATTACCATTTAATTGCCAATCAATTTAATATGTTTAATATCCTGAATAACAAAATTTAAAATTACAACACATAAAAAATTAAATTTGTTTAAAACACATAAGCAATTAAAAATACATAAATTAATTATCCCTGGAAACAACTCGCGTGCATTGGAAATTGCTGGATCGGCCGTTTTGATAGCATTCGACGACTCATATGCCCATAAATTTATAAAATGCATTTCGAAACTTAGAAACAGAATATATTAACATTTGCTAATTATATTCACTTAAAAAACTAAAATAGTATTAATGGGGGGCGGGAGTGCCCTTCCTCAAAATATTCCTAAAAGATTATTGATAAAATTTTACAAATCATAGTGGGAATTGACAAGTAAAAAATAAATTTGTTCTTTTTAAATGTAGAAAATTTTTATAGTTTATGCAAATATTGGATAAAATAAAATCAAAAATAATTATAAATTGAATATATAAAAAAGATTAATAAATGAATAAAAAAACTCTTATATTAAATTTCACAAAAATATAAACATATTGAATTTAACTTTGGTTAAATTATTGTTGGATTTAATTTTAGATTTATGGTTTATCATTTAAATTTTCAACTTCTTTTACAATAAAAAAATTTTTTAATTGATTTAACAAGACGTTAATAAAATAATTTCATTTTTATCATTGGATTCGTTGTTTAAAAAGGTTAATAAATCTGTTATGGGTATTTTTTAAATTATGTTTATCATTTTAACTTTTTTTGCTTTTGTATTTAATTTAAAAACCATAAAATTTAAATACACCAAGCATTAATTGTAACAACTTTACAGTAAAGCGTATCATAATATTGCTTTCTTAGGGATTGAGTTTAATAACCAAATGTTTTAAATTTTTCAAAAATTGATTATTTGGTGTTTTTTGGTCTGATATTTATTGAATATTTGTAATTTAAGGGTATATAATTTAGGATTTTGATTTAATACGATGTGTTCCAGTTTGTGCGTCTTGCAAGGTTCAGTTCCATTGGTGGAGTGCTCCGCTTGCGTTGGCGCCCACTATATTGCTTTGTACGTTTGTAGGTTTATAAAATTTGCATTCAATTTTGAACATTTCCACTGACACTTATTTGTATGATAAAACTTGTGTCTTTGTTTCTATATTGTAAATATTTCAAAGACATTTTTATTTTAAGTTTTTGTTGATTTCCAGTGAGATTTAATAATAGTAATAATATATCTTTATTGTTTAAGAGAATTTTAAAAAAAAAAAAAAGATTTTTTTCATTAATTTTTCATATTAAGATAATTAAAGTTTTATTGTTTAATTTCAAGTTTTATCATATTTTAGCCTTTAAGCTTTAAATTTAATATACTGGTAAAATAACTTTAAATTAATAAACTTACTATCCAATTTGGGCTTAATATATTAGCATACGGCAAACATTATATTTTTATTTGTTTGTCTCTACTTTAATGCCGTTAGGTTGCTTTTTTTATTAACATACTTATTCTAATACAAAGGCCTTGTAGTCTTAAAATTTTGGTTTGTTTTATATCTTAAAAATTCAAATAAAATGATTCAAAAAATCGCAATCTGGTCTATATGTAAAGCTTTACTATTTTAATATAGGTATTATGCTCATATTAGCTATTTATTTATTTTGCATAAATATATTTTTTTTATTTCAATATATTTCCAATTTTATATTTTTGGATTTGGGGGTAGAGACGAAAACATAGTAATGGCAATATTCAGTTGTTTGAGAAAAAATTTATACTAAATAATAAATTAGCTACTAAGCAGATTTGAAAAAATTAAGTGACGATTTCTATTTTAAATAATCAATTTACGTTGGATACAGTGGGTAAATTTTTAAACACGCCAATTGAATTTTAAAAAGAATATTTCAGTACAAACAGCTATGATTTAACTGCATAAAATATAATAAGAAGGCAATTATCAATCCCCAGGAGAAGGGGTGAATCGGTGTAACCCGTTTAAATAAAAATATTAGGCGATTAAATCATTAAAATATTTGCCGACATATCAATAGTAAAAACGAACCTTAGGTTTAATTACTCAACACCTAGTTGTTTCTATTTATTTGATAAGTAATATGTAAAATCGATTAAAATTTTATTGATTATTATTTATACATAAAGTTTCAATTTTATCTTATGCTAATTTTTTTAAACCTAAAAATTTAAGAACCACATTGGTCTAAAAGATTGACGAATATTTGACACCAGTTATTTTTGTCCATTGTTGCATCAAAATTAATATGCTCTTTGGACAAGCACATTCCACATTTTATCGGTCAAAAATAATACCAATAATTTTTAAATAAAAAATAACTAGGAAACTAAAATATTAGTAAATAAAGTTATAAAATTTTAAAAAATCACAAAAAAAGTATCAAAGCCAATACCAAAGAATTAAAAGCATAAAAGAGGCAAAAAAAGAGGAACAATTACAATTATTGAAAAGTTTTGAGGTATAATGAAAAAAAGATTTGGCTTAATCAGTTACATAAAAATGTATTAAGATATTCGCCAAAACGTTAATCAACCATTGATTTTTTTGATTTTGCTGTTGAAGGTTGTATATTTTAGTTACAAGTTTTATTTATTATTATTTTAAAATAATTACTTTTTATTACTGAGTTGTTTGAAAATGGATTTTTTTTAAAGTTTATCTTTTCTTAATCAGATAATTTCCATTGCGCCATGTGAAAAATTTAAGAGAAATGGTTTTAAAATTTTGTTACTTTTTAAAAACTTTGGAATAAATAAACATTATAATTGTTTTAAGCTGGCCGCACGTGTACGTACGGGGCTCATTGTAGCATGTCCACCCGTTTGCAGTCCCGTCGTCTATTAGGGAGCAAATTCGGTTTTCCATAATGATTTTTTTTGATTAATTTATTTATAATTTGTGCAAGACGCTTTTATTTATAGCAATTTTTTTATTTATATACTAGTTTTATTTGATCCTTTTGACGATGAATGATCGAAGACAGAGCAGTAACCAGTGAGCCATGCCGGCACGAGTGGGGGGATTATATTCTTTGTTCCTGTGATAACATTTCCATATTATGTTTTATTTCATTTCCAGTCAATGATTCCAATGTGCAGTTTCTTGACTTTTTTATATTTTCTTTAGGTTAATTCTAACTTTTTTCAAAATAAATTTGTTGGTTTTTTTTCGCTTTTTTATACATTTTTGTAAATCGACCCAATTATATTTTTCAAAAATGATTTTTTTAGTATATGTATTTGAAGTATTCAATGAAAAAAAATATAAAATTTTGTTATATTGCATTGGCTTAAATATGTAGGATTCTTAATTTCTCGTGGTATATACCTAATCCACAACATTTAAGTAAAGTTTTATCGATCCAAATAATTTAAGATTCTTTATAAAGATAGTATAATTTTTTGTAGTTTGGTTTTTGAAACTTTGATGTATTTCTATTTTTATAATTAATTTTGTTGAGTTTGATTGCACTAAACCGCAATAAAATTTAAAATCTTATGCTAAAAAAAATTTGGTTTCATAATGAATTCTTTTTTGATTAATTTATTTATAATTTATGCAAGACGCTTTTATTTAAAACAATTTTTTTTATATTTATAGCAAGGCTATTTATTTATTTGCTATTATTTTCAAGTATTTATCTCATTATCTGAGCCAGACTTATCTGTAATTTTTTTTAGAATGGATATGATAATTGAATATTTGAATTTTTCTAATTATTGCAATTTAATCACATATCGAAATTTTTGGTTAATTCTGATTCACTTGTTTGCCCGACTTTTTTTTTAAGTTTCGGCTTGGTGTAGTTATTAAAAGTGAAATTGGCTTCGTTACAATGCGATTACTAAAGAAAACATATAACGATAAAAGACACAAAATTATTATAATTCGATTTTGTAAATAAACTCAAGAAACTATTTAGACTCAACAAAAACTACTGTACAAAGGCAATAAAAAATTTATAATAATAAAGTTATAACAGTATATTAAAATAATGATGTTTGAAATTCTTTAATAAAATTTAAATAAAAAATATTAGACATACATATTGATAAAAATTAAAATAATTCAAAACTCTTTATTTAAAAAAACAGTATAATAAAAAATAAAATACAATATTTTTCTGGAAATATTGCGGCTTATATTGATATGCCTACTCGCTTACCCAACGAATTATTAGCCGAAATTGCCCTCGTTCTCCCTCTTAATTTAAATTTAAATTAAAAAAACAAAATCTAAAATGTTGTTAACATAAAAATAATTTTGTTTTTTGTCTTTTAGCTGATCTCTTTTTGCTGTTCTGATCGGAGTTGGATGAATCAATTTTGCATTTTTTTTTTGGTATGCGGAGTTGGAAATGAAAACGTTTCCGACTACTAACTCTACTTAGAACAAAAAAATACATTTATCTCTGTCTCTAACTAAAGCTGAATTTTTTTGTATTAAATGTAAAGTACATTAAAGAAAAAATTAAAAATATATGCCAATTTAATTATAAAATGATAAATAATATGCATTGTATGAAAATAATAAATATTTAATCGCAATCTCACCCAATTGGTTGTATGTTTGAAACAAAAAAAAGAAATAATTAAAAGTTGGACAGTTTTGCAAACCGAAGTAAACAAAAATGCATCAAAAGCAAAAATAAAAACTAATTAAAGTCTCTGATGTTTGACAATTATGTTGAGAAAATGACGCAATGAAAGATTTATTTTGTATTAAAATAAATTAAATGTACCTTGTCAAAATTCTCAATGTATTAAAAATTTTATTTAAAAAATGATTTCCAAAAATCAGTAACAAATGATTATCTTAGAAATTTAACAAGCACATTAAGCAGCATAAAAGAAGAATATAGCTTAAGCAAATACAAGTAAGTACTCACTCAGTGTGATTGCGCCTTCTTTTAACAAGTCGCATTAAAAGCTAACAATAAAGATGTTGAATTTTATATAAAAGATTTAAATTAATTAAATAAACATATTGATACTATAATCAATTTATATTTATCAAACGAGAAGGCGACGACATCATCATTAACTTCAATCTTTGGATACATTTTATTTTTAGGGATATTCAACTTTAAAACCTTCTTTTAATAAACTTTTTGTCTAGTGTTTTTAGATCATAACTAATGTATTGAATAAAAAAAATGGGACGACAAGACCAATTGGCCACAAAATTGTGAAGAGTGAATGCTCTGCGCCCCGCAAGAAAAAATCAATCAGTCGATTTTTCCGGGGGGGGGGGGTGGCGCCAGCTCCACCTTCTTTATTTATTTTAAACATTCATTCAACAAATCAATGTTCGCATCAAATTGTAAATTAATTACAGATTAGGCAAATACTGGGCTAAGAATAGCTAATCTTTCATTTATTTACTTATTTAATTACCCACCTCATTTAAGTTTATTTTGTTAATTCAGTTTTTAAATTATTTTTTTTTGAAAGTTTTTATTTATTAACGTTTGTTTATGACAAAAAAATTATATACTCTAGGTAAATGTTCCAATAATATATACAAATAACTTTTTCATAATTCTTTGATCGTCCTTCATAAATAAGACAATACCTATTTACCAATCTGAAAAAATAAAAATAAAAACTACTTTTTTTTGGTGTATGAAATACGAAAAAAGTTTTTTAATGCATAAATAAAAGAGGACATAGCATTAAAAGGAGAGGAAAGCGAAACAATTGGTTTGACTTGCATTTAAAATATTGTTGCTAAGCACTAAAATTATAAAAAATTCACTGTTATTAGATTAATTTCCGTTTGTTTATTGGTATAAAATGAAAAATAATTTTACAATTAACAAAATACCAATTAATTCTATAAACATAATATGATATAAAATAATCTTTAATATAACTATTGACAAACACAAATATTACACAATTTAAAGGATGTAAATTTTTAATGAAGTTTTACAAAAGACCCAAAATTAATTGTGCCTAAATTTGGAGTCTGCTGTCATCCGTAGTGAAAGAACGAGACGAATCAACATTTGAGGAATTAAACACATCCCAAATAAGGTTTTAAAATGTCAACAAATACAATATGACAAATTAAAACAAAATTTATTTTTTTCGCATAAAATTAAATTCTAAAGGTGTATAATTCATTAGACTTTAAAAAAGATTGATAAATGTAGATAAAAAATTATTACGCACATTTAATTCTCAGAAACATAAATGTCGCGCCAAAATTTTTGTCAAATAATTATAGAAAACATTTCTTCACAAAAAACATCGATATAAATAAAAAGGCAATTAATAAAAATTTAATCAAATTAAGTTCTCAAAAAATTCTTCGCTCTATTGTTTAAATAAAGTTTAAACATTTTGAACAAAATCCCTCAAATTAAAAGTATTATTTAATTACAGTTAAGGCAAAATGATTTACATTTGTGCCTTCATGATATCACAATTACGAGCAGTTGTTAAAATTTAATTTTTTTTTAGTGAAAAATTTTTATCTCCGTCAATAATATGTTTTATTCATAAAACTTTCAATTTAAGTCCCCTGGGTCCTAGGAATCGCGTTCACTCTTCTGTCAGGCACGTCAGGCGTTGGTCGTTATCTCCCACTCCAAACAATTGCGAATCTGAACGTTGAGCAGGACATTAACCTGACTTCAAAGTTTTAAAATTCAAGAGAGTAAGAAGAAATTTAATCACCAAAAATTCAACCTAAAGCCCAAAATCATGAAGTAATATATTTATTTTCAAAAATAAACTAATTTTAAAGAAAACAATATGGACATTTTTATAAAAATACTAAGTTGTATATAAAAAAGGTGATTGTTATGATATAACTTATTATTGTTTTCTTTCAGTTTAACTAATAGAGTATTCATTTTTAATAAGAATATAATAAATTGAAGTTTCAAAATTTGAATTACTTGATAAAACAAAAATTATCTTAAATTTCAAACAAATGTACCATAATTTTCTGTTGTTAGCTCAAGAGCGAAAGATTTCAATCAAATCTTTTATTACTAAAAAACAAAGATGAAAATCTTAAAAAACTGTAGTTTTTTGAAAAAATAACAATAATAAACTAAAATTATTATATACATTTTGCCCTTGATTAAAGTTGAACTCAAATATTAATAAACCATGGGCTCATGTCCAACGAATGTGGCAATAATTAAAAAACTAACCATAAATTTGCTTAGGGATAATGAGATTAGCGGTGGACACACGCCTTTATTATTTTCTACTGTTGTCTTCAAAGCGGCATGAGTATAAATTAACCAAAATTCAACTCCAACAACAAATTATAAAAAAATCAAGGTCTGAATCGTTAAATCTTTTTGTAATAAAACCCAAACATATATTTGATATAAAATCGTAATTCGGAGTTTAATATAAAATCAATTTTAACGTGAGTCTGCAATAAAAACTAAAATTTAGAAAACAAATAAAATATGCATAAACAATTAAATTAAAAAGCATCCTAATGTTCATAGCTACTTGGAACCTTTAAATATAAAAAGTAATATAATTATATTTAACATTTGAACTTCTTAAAATTATTGCAAACTTACGAATGTTGGTATAATATTGATACAAGAGATAAAAATTTATTTATTAGTCTCATTGTTAGAAAATAAATAAATATAACAAGCGATCAGAAGAATATTAAAAAAATATCGTTTATAAAATTTTCTGTTGGGCGGGCCTGGCTCAGTACGACGACGCCGCCTTTATCGAATAAATGCAGTTAGCAAAAATGTGAATTAGCATATACCTTTTTCAACAATTTTGATAATTAAATATTTAAAATTCGTTAAATACCACCAGTTATCTTTTTAATGTTTATTTTATTTATTAAGTCTTGAATATTGTTATATTATTATTCATTTTGAAATTGTAAATTGAACGAATTTAATTTCGTTGATTTCTTTTTTGCTTTAAAATAAAAAACAATTAATACCAGTCGGGCCTGTCTTAATTTTTGGTTTACAAATTTAACATTTAAAGTTTGATTCTTAAAATTGCGGACATCTGTTTTAACTATTTAAAATTTTTCAATAATTTTTATTAATTATTGTGTATTCTTCAAACCATTGATAGTTGAATTTAAATGTGGTTTTGGCAAATTAAGTAGATGGCGACAATGATTTTTTTGTGATAAAATTTTACTTTCCAAATTGCAATTAAAGGTGTTTTTAACAAAAAATAAAAATACTTGAATTTTTTAAAAATAATTGTATTGCCGCAAACAATTGATTAAACATTCTTTTTATTTTTTATGTAGATTTTTTCAAAATTTTGGAACTTGAATGCTTTTTATTGAAATTTAAATAAAAGAGTAAATTTAATTACCGCGTTTTATTTAATATTTTAATTTTAATTTATAATTGCATATTTCATAAATTTTTATTAAATTAAACAAACAATAAATATTCGGAATGCTTAGGAGACGAGGTGGAGCTACAAGTAGAAAGAATCACCGTTTTTTTTAAAACAATAAAAATAAATTAAAAAACATGCTGTATTTTGAATGGTTAAATGAAAACATAACAAAAATCTATTAAATTATTGAAAATCTATCAAAACACATATAACAATAAAAGGCAGTGTTTTTTAGTTTTGCTTTCAAAAAATTTCAATAGAACACTAAAAAAAGTAGATTCATAATAAAAATAATAACAATTAAGCAAAACCAATAAATTCAATAATACGATATTTTAAATATATAAATTTCTTTAAAAAATCAAGTAAATGTAAAATATCAAGAAATCAAAAATAAATAAAATAATCTTTATGCAAAATTTTATTGAAAGATAAATATTCTAAACGGTTTAATCAGAAATTTAACACATACTGGTGAAATTGATTCCAAAACATAAATAAATCAAAACCACAGTTGTGGGATTTCCGAACGTTCCAGGAAGTGGTAATGCGTAACCATATCGGGCACGTCGACAATGCGTTAAACTCCATGCGTGAGCAGCCTGACGGCATCGTCAACCTGCAACATAGGAATTAAATTGTTACTCGGATATATAAAAATATATTAATTTATCTCATGACCAGGTGAGCAAACGTTATATAATAAATTCTCAGTTATATAATTTTTAAAAAGGAATAAATGATAAATAATTGATGCATAAAATGAAAAATCAAAACGTGTTTAAATAATTTGAACAAAAAAGTTTCGATCATTAAAATTTTCTTTTAATATACAAAATCTTGGTATTTTCTATCACAACTGATATCGTTAAATAAATTTTATTTATGCTCTGATTTCAATCTCTTTAGTTTGAATATAAAATATTTCATATAGAAGTTTTTTATCTCTAATTTATATTTTTTAATTATAAAAGAAACTCCATTTCATGCATATGCTTAAATAAAAACAATAATAACCATTATAAATTCGATAATTTCAACACAGCTTAAATTATTAATGAGTTGGCGCAGTAGAATAAAACGCTTATAGAAAAAATTATAATAAACGAAAAATAAAATCTGTCTTTGACAGTGATTAAAATTAACAAAAGTAATTAAGAATAATTTTGCCGGGCTAACTTTTTCACCGCAGCACCGGCTGCGGCCCTCAGACATCAGCAGCCGTATAATCCCAACTAAAACATTAAAACCAATTAATAAAATAAATAAAGCGCGTACTGGCTTGTTAAATTGTTAATTATGCTAATTTGATATTAAAAAAATATATATTTACATTTATGAAAATAAACAAATTTTCAACGCAAAAGAACTTCCTGGATTATAAGTTATTAGTAGCAAAATATTATCATTAAATAATAAGATGGACACCGAACCATAATGCAAAACTGCGGAGTTCGCACCGTGTTTAAAAGATTTAAAGTGCAACATCTTAACCACAAGCTATTTTCATATTAAAATAATAATTTACAACTTAAAAATTTTATTTTAAAATTTTAATTCTTTTTGCAACTATTATCAACCCAAAGAATGAATAAGTAGCAAAATTAGTTCAAGGTCATTCGCACATGGGAAACTGCTCCGTAGAAAAGAAAAGACGTTGCGGTAATTAATCTTTTCTTAAAATTAAATAATAATTTGCTAAAATTTTTCAATCGAATAAATATGAAGTAAAAAATGATAATCATCATTTTTATAAATTGGAAGGAAAAAATCAACTAAAATATGGACTTTAATAATTTATTTAAGAATCATAAAACTAGATATCATAAAGCCAAAAATCTAAGGAATTTGAGAACTATGTTAAACCGATAATTTTTGTTAATATTCAAAGCCTGTCAAAATACATAAAAGCAAGACACTTTTAAAATGATAACAAAATTTTAAGTTATTTTTTTAAATCTTTTTGCAAATACTAACTAACATTTAAAGGTTTAAGCGTGAGCACATCGCCAATCTTGAGGAAGTTTGTACTTTTTGATTAGAAGCAACGCACTGCCATTTAGTTTGGGCAATACATTTTATTAATTCAATTAAATTACTACAATATAAGTAAATTGCCATTGCTACTCTTATCGATGATAAAATTTTTTGCATTAAATCAAATGCGTATAAGCATAAATTATCAAAAACTTAATAAAAAAACAAAAAATCAAAAGACTAACCCAATTGCCGTACTGCCCCGAAAGTAAAAATAAACAAGAAACATTTATGTGTAAATAAATTAAACAAAAAAATAAGTCTTTACATTATTGAATTAATTACAAAATCTTTGTAATATTTTAATATGAGCTTTTAAATGTAACAATTATGCAGTTATTAAAACCATCAAACTAACTAAGATTGCCGATGATAATATCCGTTGTTTGGTCGTGTTCAATCCAGCTGAAGTGGTTCGGCGCGTATGTGTATTGCTTATACAGGGACCCCTTTCAGGCTTGGTGGGATGAGGATGCGGAAAGCCAATCTTCAATGCCCGCTCCTATCTTCTGTATTCCCTATTGCAAAATGTATTGGATAAAAATTATCTGGCATAAAAAACCCTTATAATACTACAATAAACTTATTAGCGCTAATAAAGATTAAATAAATAAATTAAATAAATAAAAATAATAATTCATAAATAAAAATTTGACATTCCAAGGAAATATGTCTAGACATTAATAAATTTTAATAATATTAAAATATATAAAAATTACAGGTGAGAATAAATTAAGTTTTAAACCTAAATTAAAATGGGAATTTTTTAACTTAAATATTATGTATTATATTAAATTTAATCATATCCCGCACAGTAAAATTATCAGTTATACTTGAGATGTTATTATATTTCATTGGATGCTGGGATTACCGTATTCCAATTTTTAAACAATTCCACATGAGAAGCTTTGCGCTCTACCTAACGAAATAATGGTCCAGTTGCAGTCGCCATTATTGAATAAAGCTAGTGAAATAAACTGTTTAACCTTTCATGCATTTTTGTCGTGAGTAAAAATTTAACAAAAATAATAGTTAAATTTAAAAATTAAAATAATAGACCAAACAAAGGTGTAAGGTAAAGGGTTCTTTAATCTAATGAAAACATAATAAAGTAATTATTATTTAAATGAAAGTATATGGTGAAAATTATTCATTTAAACTTTTGAAGAAAAATCAGAACAGCAATAAATTCAAAACTTGTTTTATAATATTAAAAAAAACAAACCAACCTTATGGATTAATAAAACAACAACTTGTATTTTTAACTGCCATCAAGGCAGCTTTTTGGATTCACGATCTAATCTCTCACTTATTATGGAAAAAGAAGTCAACCACGACCGCAGCTGAGATGAACAAAATCAATTAGATAAATAAAAGTACCAACCGTAATAAAATTTATTTTAAATATTTTCACATAAACTAAGAACTAATGCAATTATGCAAAACAAAGAAAAAAACAACAATAAATTCACAAAATGAGTAAAAACATATGAAATGAATATGGAAATATGAATTTATTTACTTATATTTGTAATACTTTTAATCATAGTTATAAACAAACAAATTTTTCTTAACTTTAAGCTGAGATTTGCATTTTAAAAACTCACCTCTAAACGCAAAATATTTCATTTTATATAAATTAATAAATATATTTGAATATTCAAATTTGGACATTGGCGTAAAGAAGAACAATTAAAGAACATTGGGGAAAGCTCTCATCATATCAAATAAAAATTATAAATTAAGATCAAATAAAAAACGAAGAATGTGCATAAAAAAGAAAGTGAAAAAAGTTGAATATAAATCGAAAGTGAAATGGGCAAATTCAGAATCCAAAGCAAAAAAGCAATGTATTAATAATCAAATTTATTTGAAACAAATAAGATCCATTTATTAAAAAAAAGCTTTTGAATGATATGATTTCAACCCGGATGGCACGTGTTGCGTACAAACATTTATTAACCACAAATAAAATCCATTTATCGCGGGTAGCAGCTTTCCAAAAATAAATTTAAAAGCACCCGGTCGGGACGGGATTTTTGAAAAATGAAAAGTCCCGGTTTCGGGTACCCGAACCGGAACCGACACCTAGTTGTGTGTTAAGTTCGAATCCGCTTGAGTGCAAGCATTACCTATTTAGCGTTTATCCTTTACTTACACAATCTTCCCCCAATTACAAAAATCTTTTAATAGTTATTAAATATTTTTTAATGCGAGCAAAACAAGAATTTTTGAAATAATTCATCAATCTTCCTGAATTTTTGCTTCAATTCAATTTTCTTAACAAATATATTTAAATTTCAAAAATTTTCCGGACAACTCCACTGTTACGTAATTTTTTTTTTGAAACATTTTCTAAATTGAAGCAAAATGCTTTTGGTCGGGGTTTTGCCAGTTGAGGAATTTTGGATTTTTGCTTAGTCGACTAAATGTCGTCTCGACGAAATGTCGTTTTTTTCCTTCGTCGACAAAATCTCGTATTTTTTCTTAGTCGACGATATGTCGCGTCGACGAAATGTCGGTCGGTGAAGTGTCGTATTTTGGCTTAGTCAACGAAATGTCGGATTTGGCTTAGTCGACGAAATGTCGCGTCGACGAAATGTCATCCTGCCCAGACAGCATCTTCAGTCAGTCAATGGCATTGCCTGCAACACACAATCAATTTTTGATATTTTGTGTCTACTTTTTTTCATTCAACCTCACCTTATTATATTGATATCTCTTTTTATTTTAAATTTCCTAATAATAATAAACGCATAATCTCAAATTAAATCTATTCACAGTAGCAAATAATGTACCTATCAATAAAAAAAATTTGATTTCTATGCTTTATTAATAATTAAATTAAAGATTAATTGTCAATTACAGTTGCTAAATATCAGAGACGAAAAAAATTAATTAAATAAAAAACTTTAAGTAAGAATTTGTTTGAGTATAATATATGTATATATTACACAGCAAATATATTAATACAAAATATTTCTTATTAAAAGTCATAGGCAGGAAAAGTAAAAAACATATTAGCTAAATATTGTAAAAAGCAACTGCACAAACACACGTCCTACACAAAAAAGGATAGCACCACCATCACTTATGCTTCAATATATTCTAAGAACAATAATTTTTTATTTAATTCCATATCTAAAATATTAATTAAAATAAAACAACTAATAATAAAGATGCGTATGAAAAAAATTGTCAATACAATAACATGCACCATGCCTGCCAACAAGCTTTGCAGACAAAGCTAAGACCGTAATTTCACAAAGGAAAAATCAACAAAAATCCCGAAAAAAGAAAAACAGCGGCGAAACATTTATATCAAAAACCAGTACACCGGAAGATCGGTTAGTAAACGCCCCAAAATAACCAAAATCATTCGGATATAATCATATCTCCGCCAACATTCGATTCGTTCATTTTTTGGGCATAATATTCCTTCACATTTTCAAGCATTCTTCCGAACGTTATTGCCAAAGTTTGTGCCTGTCCTGTGAGCTTTAGGAGCGGTATGCTCAAATAATATTCTTCAATTCCCCTCCAAACTCCCTTAGAGCTTTCCCATATTTCGTTAAATTCAAATTGCAGATCTTTTAATATAATTTCTTCCGAAACGATTTCTTCCATTTCAATTTGCCCAATTTTGCAAAATTCCTTTGTTTGTTCCCACAATTCATGTCCAAAATATTTAATTTCATTGTTCTGAATTTTTGACGATAATTCAATCAGTTGTTCCTGAATTTCGATGTTTTTGATTTTGGATTTTAGCATTTCAACTTTTTCGCCATGTTGTTTAATTGTGCAGATTATTGCAAAGGCTTTTTGGTACTTTTCTTCAGCAATGTTTTTGGGATTTTTTTCCAAAAATTCAATATCTTTTCCCAATTGTTCCGTATTGATCTCTTTTTTTGCCTTCTCCAAATTAGCCTCTTCTTTTGGAATTGCCACTTCCACCAGTGTTTTTATTTGATCAAACAATGATACCAAATTAAACGGTTGAAAGTGATCTTTCCCTATCAATGCCTCAATTATGCTTATTTTTTCGCGATTTGTTTCCTCCGATGTAAAATGACTCAAATTAAAATTCTCTTTTAAATATGACTCTTTGGAAAACTTTGCGTAGTAGACCCAAACAATCAACAAATGTTCAACTCTTTCATAAACATCTTAAAATTGTTTTAATTTTATGTTTTCGGGCATTGTTTACACGTACCCTTTCGTTGGTTGAACTCGAAATTTATTGCCAAGTCATAGCGCACATTATTTAAAAATAGAATTTTTGCTTCTTCATTATCACTAAAAATATTAAAATTGAAGAAATTTCAAATTTTACTTAAAATCTAAGAGAAACTTGCAATTTTTTGCAGTTTTCCTCCACATCATTTTGAACATATTCTTGAATTTCTTTGTCTTGCGAATTGAAGTGCAATTCCGGGTCAATCCCTTTATTACTCATCATTTTCATGAGACTTTCCAAAATATTTTGGAAAACCATTGCATATGTACATTTTTTGTTTCTCAGGTAATGGTCATATATTTTTAAATGTAAGCTTAATACCGAATGTATTTGAAATAACAAATTCCAGAAAATTTGCGGTATTTTTTCTGTCGGCATATATCCTATTGCTCTCAGAAGATTTGATGACTCGTATATTGAGAATTTTTGGTCATTTAATTGCTTCAGAATTTGGTAATTCTCTGAAAATTTGATTTTGAATAATTTTTATTTTGTTGAATTAATTATTTTTATTTAACAAAAATCAAAGTATTTTTACTTCTAGAGAGTTTAAAAGCTTCTCCTTTTCTGTATTCACTTTTGTATTTGTCGTCTTTGTATATTGCAACTCCAAAAATGGGGTTTTGACTTTCTTTTGTTTTTGTCTCAATTATTTCAATCCAATAATCAAAAATGCTAAAAACGAACATTAATTAAAATGCTATTTAAAATAATATAAAATAATTTTTTTTTTATTAAAATTTTGAAATTATCTCAATTCCGATTCTGGAAGAATGAAGCATTTCGGCACGGCAAGAAATGTTTGAATTAAGTCCTTTGGATTTTCTTGTTTTTCCTTAAGCGTTCCGTCACAATTTTTTCCGTGTACGAGCGCCTCCAGTCTTGCCGCAAGAGAAAATAATAAATTGAATAATTGTTCCTCCGAAAATTCAGAAAGTCCTTTTACCAAATCTTCCATCTTTTTAAACGATTGTTCGTCCAAAACCGTTTTGATAGGTTTTTGCACAATAATTGCTTTTAGCAAATTTCGCACATCTTTATCCGATTTTTCGCCCAAAATCGTTTTGATCGCAAGTTTAAAATCAGGTTTTTTGAAGTTTTTACATTCAAATTCACCATTTTCATTTTTTGTGACTATTTCACGGGTTGCAAATGTGTGCAATTCATCCAAAAATGAGTTGGCTCCATTCAAGTCGAGTTCCAGCACTTTTTCAGCGTCATTGAATTCTCCGCCAAAATGTTCACCAATCGCTGTCATCAAATCGTAGAATTTGTCGTTTTGCTTAATTAAAATAAAAGTGATTTAATGTTTTCCATAATTACCTTTGCTTCCAAGGTGGCTGATGAAAGCATCAGAATGAAGACAACAGCCATTTTGGCCGAATAAAAAAAGCACAAATCGATCATTAAAAGCAAATCTAAAGATTAAATGAGCAAAAATATGGGTTTTTAAATCAAATGCTCACAAATCAGAATGATTATCGCATTATTTTATTTCTAGTATAATTAATTCCACATTTTTTTTAGACTCAAATGATTAAACATAATATGACGAATTTTAATTATTGTTTCGTCCACCATAGATGCTCGCCTAAAGTATTCAAAAATAATTTTTAGGGGTTATTTTTTAAACCGAAAAACCGGTACCCCCGGTTTTGGTTAGGCCAGTTTATGACCCACGATTTTCGGGTTTTGGGCCAAAAAAGCCGGTTTTCGGTTCGGCTAACCGACCGTGACCAAACCTATCCAAAAATTCAAAATTTTCCCGACCGACCGCGCCGGTGGCGTCGTCGGACTCAGCCCTGGAATAAATTATTGCAGGTACCGCGGTGACCTACCATTCCAAATTGATTGAATCGATTTTATTCGTTTATTTTATTTGTTTGATTTACTTTTTGGCATAAATCGCGTGAAATTATTTAAAGATTAAAATTATATTATGAAAAAATCTTTAATTTTAGCCCTTAAATTGGATAATTTATGCCCTTAAATCATACGTCTCTGTTTCCAGCACACTGACGAAAAGAAAAATTCTTTCCCATTGTTTTACTTTACGTTTATTGATTATATTGCGAAATTTGGCATTTCCGCCATTCCATCCATTTTATTTATTCGCTTATATTTATAAAATATTACAAAATTATGCAATGGAAATATTTCTCCATTTTACTTTTATTGATTGAATTTCTATTCAAAATTGCAATTATTTTACCTACAAAACACGGGGACAGCAAATGCCACGAAAATCAAATTGCCATTGGTGTGCGGGTTGGGAAGTCGCACAGGGCATTTCGGTCCGCCGAAGTGCAGTTCAAAGTTGAGGCTGGTGACTCGGGAAGGGGAAAAGGGTTGGTTAAGGGGCAGGTCTCCTTTTGAAGGCCGGGGAAACGGTTTCTTTGACAATCTGGGAAATAGTCCCCTTTAAATGAAACGGATTTCGTTCGATGCTTTATTCAAACCACCGCTTTCAAACCGATGAAATGTGAAGGGCAAACAAAAGAGTATAAGCTTTCCGGTGGCTGTGACGTTGTAAAAACCAAAATTAATTGAAATCTGTTCAATAATAAAAATAAAAAACAGCGAGGCTGCTCGCAGAGACTACGGTTGCCCACCGTGTGCACCTGACTTTAAAGTTTGGAGAATCTATTTGGTAAAGTCGGCAGGTTCCAACGAATAAATAAAATATAAATAGTTAATTTATTAATAATATTTTTACAGCATTCTGATTTAAAAAACAAAACACCTTAAGCCAATATTTATTGGATAAAAAAAAATCAATTAATCAAAAAAAATTTTTGTGTTTTTTTATTTTTTTCAACAGAAAAGATATTATCAAAATAAATAAAAACGATTAAATGCACACGGCAAGGCCAATAAGAGCGAGAGTTATTTAGTAACTTTCCAATATAAATTATTAAAAATAATTTGAAATATTCTCTTCTTTTTTCTTTATGTCTAAAATATCATATCAAAACACTAATATCTTAAATAATAAAAAAGGTTTCTTCCAAAATTTCAAAAAAAAAACGATATTACGATTTGTGCAATACACATACTTATTGCTGTGAAAGCGACCCAGATTTAATTTTACATAATAACCTAAAACAAATTAATTGTAGGAAAAAACCAAACCAAATAGAGACCATGAGACAAATTATATTTTACAAAATATACTGTATTTATTTAAAAAATATTTATATAAATTAAATTAATCTTGAAATAATATTTCATAAAAAATTTGGCTATTTTAAAATTAATATTTAATTTGAAACAATTAACTGTTTCGTATTTCGTGCCAATAGAGATGAACTACAATTTCATTTAAATTAACCGCGTCTACGCTTTGTTCTACGGCGCAAAAACAGCTTTTTCTAAAGCAAAAATTAATCTTTTAATTTCACTCGATTAAATCAATAAAAATATTGGTGAAATATCAATGGTAAAACCAACCTTAGGGCACAAAGTTCAAAAATTATGTCGTTATCAAGAGATTGAAAGAGGTAGATTCGATAAATAAATTAATTTCTACACGCAAATGCCTACACATCTGTCCCGCCATTGTGGTTTTATCAGAAGAAAACGATAGTATTGCTTAAAATTACATGAATTAATTCAAACAAATATACTCCTCAATATATAAAAGCCTAAAAAAAAATTTGTTAGAAAAGAAAATATTTATTTTGCCAAATATATAAAATCAACTGCGAATTAGCACCTTACATCAAATCAGAAATAATAGATTTGAATATGAATTGTGATGAATGTCCATAGCCAGTAGAGCTGTTCGAGACTTGAAATTTACCGAGAATCGAGAACCGAGACCGAGAAATGACACCGAGAACCGAGACCGAGAAATGACCCCGAGAATCGAGACCGAGAACGTGGCCCAAAAAAACCGAGAAATTTCTCGACTCGGGAACCGAGAATCGAGAAATTTCAATTTTTTTTTTGAAATTCACTAAAAAAATATTGATTTTAAGCTCCACAAATTTTCAATAAATAATTTTACACTCAGGGGTGCCAACTGTCCTTGGTACTGATTTTCAGGAATTTTTAGACCAATTTTCTTTAGCCGCATTCATAAAATTTTGGTTGCAAATCTGTTAACAAATTGAGCAGAAAATTCAAAATTTCCAGCAAATCTTACCAATCAATTTGACACAAATTTTGAATTCCATTTTTACTTCTGGTACGCTTTTTGCCCAACATCCAGTCCATCGGAACCGCCGGAAAAAAGAATTTTTAAAAAAAGTTAAATTTATGAGAGTATTTTCGGGGTTTTTAATGCATTTTTATGAAATTCAAAAAATGCAAATTTTTTGCGAATTCTGCTTTATTTAGGGGAGGGGGGGGGGGGGGGTCGGCGGTGCCGATAGGCGCCGTCGAAAAAATTTTAATTTTGGACTCAATTTGTTAACAGATTTGCAAAATTTTTAAAATGAACAAATTTTTTTTAAAGCTTTTAAGAATAGTAAGGAGTGCTCGGGTAGAAATTTTGCATGCTTTTGAGGATTTCGTAGCATATTTTGGCAAAAAAATTGTTAAAAATGAATGTTTTGGCCATTTTTTTTTTGCCGCATATAAATCCGGTATCTAAATAAATTAAAAGAATAAAATGTATTACACTAGGGGTAGAAACTCCGATAAATATAAGTTAGACTCAGAACTTAACCACTGAGCCATACGAGCAGTGGGTAAAGATTTTGTGCAAAGATATTAAATTAAGGATTTCTAAATTTGTCATTGTGTATTTTTCAAATCTTTCAAGCCCATAATTCTTTAATGATTTCTCACCAAAAATGCCATCTTTACCAGTGCAAAAAAGTTTTGTTTTCCGAGACTAAAAACCCGAGACCGAGAACCGAGACCGAGACCCAAAAAAACCGAGAAATTTCTCGACTCGAGAACCGAGACCGAGAATCTCGAACAGCTCTAATAGCCAGGGCTAAAATTACGTTTTTAAATGTGCTCTATATAATTTTTGTAAAATAAATATTATATTGGTACAATTTTTTGCTTTTGCGGACCTTTTATTCTACAGTTTAATTATTTAATTAAAAAAAGTAAACGATTTTAAAAAGAACAATTAAAGTAGAAAGCTATTATTATAAAATAAAAGGTGCTGATCATTAAATGCGGTTCTCTGACCAGTGCATGAATACAGAGACACGGGTTCGATCGCACCAAAAAAAAAAAAATGCATTTTTACCAAAATAAACATGAAATTTAAAATTTTTCAATAATATTTAATTAAATATAATAACTGCTTAATTCAATGAAAACATTAAAAATTTATTTTCTACATATTTAATGTATTAATATAGAATAAATCTGATAAAATTTTCAAAATTGTGAACTTTACTTAATAAATTTTACTCGATTAAATTTACTGTAATCTGATAAGGCATTATAAAACGATCTAACTTTAACAAATCGTAATAAATCTACATAATCTTCCAGACGAACAACAACAAAAGTGCCCATAGGACCACAGCGCGAGAGTTGTGCGTTCAACCATTTCATTTTCGAATATGTGAAAGGAAATTTTAAAGATTAATAATTTTGTGAAACATAGTAAAAATAATCAATTGTGAAATATATATTTAATCAATTGAAAACTTTTAATACCGCAAACATTTAAAAAGGATGTTCAAATAAAAATCTACAAGCTATATAACGCATCTAAATCGGTATTTGTTTCCGACATTCCTTAGACCAAAATCGGTTCGGATTTCTTTTAAACTGTTTCATTTAATTTTAAACCTTTAAATAGTAAAAAATTCTTTATATTACTTGGCAAAAGAACAAATAAAAAAATAAGTCATTCATGAAACAATGGAAAAATTCAAAAGATTTTTAAATTAAAAGTAAAAACATTGCAAGGGCAACTCGCATCACTTTGAGCTTTGTTGGATTTATTTTGATATTATTTTGACTACGAGCCTTTTAAGTTTTATCCATCCATATACTAAAAATTAACTGAGAAAATTCGCTTATTCAAATTAAAAATAATATATTAAAAAAAATTGTTAAAGTCAGACGCAAATTAAAAAAATTGTTGTAACCTTTATTAAAGTGAACGATGAAATTGATCAAATTATTAATAACAAAAAATAAAAATTATTGTATGAACAAAATTCTATTCTACTTTTCTTAATTATGAAATAAGAAGACCGATATTCGACAATCTGGAAAACCGATATTCGAGGACCTGGGTCATGTAAAGTTGAGCATCGATTCGCCCGACAAATTCATTTAAAGACTAATAAATATAAAAAAACAATAGTTTAAAACCGAATTACAGAGAATGTTTAATGATTACGTCCA
This sequence comes from Globodera rostochiensis, assembly GCA_018350325.1. Lineage (NCBI taxonomy): Eukaryota > Metazoa > Nematoda > Chromadorea > Rhabditida > Heteroderidae > Globodera > Globodera rostochiensis. Next base: position 985,027 of record JAEVLN010000021.1, read on the forward strand.
ATCAATTTCAAACCATTTGAAAATTAAATAAATAAAATCTATTGATGTGGTAAACTATGAGGAAGGCGTTAATTAATAAATTAATACTTTATATAAATATGCAAAAGCATAATAATTATTAGCACAAAATCACAATAAAGCAAAAATATTCAATAGACACACAAATATTAAAATAATAATTTTTGTTTAACGGTAATCTTTGTAGCTTTTTAGGAATTAGAAATATAAAGAGTCAAGCGCCCAGAAATTTTTTGAAGATTAACGATGTTTAGTTTGATGTACTTTTTTGGACCCTAAATCTTTTTTTATGGCGTTGATGTACTTTTCTGAAAATTCTTTTGTTGGGAGTGATTAATGGCATAAAAATAAACAAACCATTCATAAAAATACTTTTTACATAATTTTAATATTAAAAGTCCAAAGGAAAAATTAAATAAAAACAAGAAATCAAGTTTTGCTTATTCGCGGTTTCTTAAAAGCAAGGCAAGAATACATTCAGTTGGATTGGTACTTCAGAATGGGAGAAATAATTAACTACAATTTTGAACAATAAAATTTTTATTAAAAAATCAAATAACCCATAAGGAAATGCAAAATTATACTAAATAAACTTTGTAAAATTAAAAATGTTTTTAATAAAAAATGAACACAGGTGTCAAAACCGATACAATAACAATTAACATATTTTATTTTTTCATTATTAAAACAAACATTTTAAAATGTTTATACAAAATAATGTTACACAGACAAATATGAAGACCGTCATGGACGCAAACATTGCTTTCGTAGATTTTTAATATAGAATAAGAAAGGCAGCATGGAGAAAGATATGAATACAATTTTTAAATTTAAGCCAAACGATTTGAGATCGACGGATTTGTGCATGGCTGCCTCTTTTTTCTGATTCTGAGTCTGCACAACGTTTTCTTGATGTTCCAGTTTAGAGTACGAATTGATAAGCAATAATTACAGCATTAAATTAAAACAATAAAATCTATTGCTAGTTTAAATATAGAATAAAAAATGATTTTTGTATATTGGGAATGCAAAAGTCAAGTTTTAAATTGATTTTGCATTTTTGAGGATGCAAAAGTCAAGTTTTAAGGTTGTATAGGATTTTAATATGATTTGTATTTTTGAGAATTCAAAGTCAAGTGTTAAGTATTTATTGGAATGCAAAATCAAGTCTTAAGGTTGTATTTTTGGATATAATGTCAAGTTTTAATTTGATTTGTTTTTTTGAGAATGCAAATCAAGTTTTAAGGTTGTATTTGGGAATGAAAAGTCAAGTTTTAATTTGATTTGTATTTTTGAGAATGCAAAGTCAAGTGTTAAGGTTGTATTTTTTGAATGAAAATTTAAGTTTTAAATTGTTATTTTTGAGAAAGCAAAAGTCAAGTTAAGGTTGTATTTTTGAGAATGCAAAAGTCAAGTTAAGGTTGTATTTTTGAGAATGCAAAAGACAGTGTTAAGATTGTATTTTTGGAATAAAAAATCAAGTATTAATTAATTTGTGTTTTTGAATTCAAAAGTCAAGTTTTAGGTTGATTTTGTGTTTTTGAGAATGCAAATAGTCAAGTTTTAAGGTATATTTGGGAATGAAAGTCAAGTTTTAATTTAATTTGTATTTTTGAGAATGCAAATCAAGTTTTAAGGTTATATTTTTTGAATGAAAATTTAAGTTTTAAATTGATATATTTGAGAAAGCAAAAGTCAAGTTAAGGTTGTATTTTTGAGAATGCAAAAGACAGTGTTAAGGTTGTATTTTTGGAATAAAAAGTCAAGTCTTAATTAATTTGTGTTTTTAGAATTCAAAAGTCAAGTTTTAGGTTGATTTTGTGTTTTTGAAGAATGCAAAAAGTCAAGTTTTAAGGTGTATTTTGGAATAAAAAGTCAAGTTTTAGGTTGATTTTGTGTTTTTGAGAATGCAAACAAGTTTTAAGGTGTATTTGGGAATAAAAAGTCAAGTTTTAGGTTGATTTTGTGTTTTTGAAATGCAAACAAGTTTTAAGGTTGTATTTGGGAATGAAAAGTCAAGTTTTTAATTTGATTTGTATTTTTGAGAATGCAAAGTCAAGTGTTAAGGTTGTAATTTTTGAATGAAAATTTAAGTTTTAAATTGTTATTTTTGAGAAAGCAAAAGTCAAGTTAAGGTTGTATTTTTGAGAATGCAAAAGTCAGTGTTAAGGTTGTATTTTTTGAATGAAAATTTAAGTTTTAAATTGTTATTTTTGAGAAAGCAAAAGTCAAGTTAAGGTTGTATTTTTGAGAATGCAAATCAAGTTTTAAGGTTATATTTTTTGAATGAAAATTTAGGTTTAAATTAATATTTTTGAGAAAGCAAAAGTCAAGTTAAGGTTGTATTTTTGAGAATGCAAAAGTCAGTGTTAAGGTTGTATTTTTTGAATGAAAATTTAAGTTTTAAATTGATATATTTGAGAAAGCAAAAGTCAAGTTAAGGTTGTATTTTTGAGAATGCAAAAGACAGTGTTAAGGTTGTATTTTTGGAATAAAAAGTCAAGTCTTAATTAATTTGTGTTTTTAGAATTCAAAAGTCAAGTTTTAGGTTGATTTTGTGTTTTTGAAGAATGCAAAAAGTCAAGTTTTAAGGTGTATTTTGGAATAAAAAGTCAAGTTTTAGGTTGATTTTGTGTTTTTGAGAATGCAAATCAAGTTTTAAGGTTGTATTTGGGAATGAAAAGTCAAGTTTTAATTTGATTTGTATTTTTGAGAATGCAAAGTCAAGTGTTAAGGTTGTAATTTTTGAATGAAAATTTAAGTTTTAAATTGTTATTTTTGAGAAAGCAAAAGTCAAGTTAAGGTTGTATTTTTGAGAATGCAAATCAAGTTTTAAGGTTATATTTTTTGAATGAAAATTTAAGTTTTAAATTAATATTTTTGAGAAAGCAAAAGTCAAGTTAAGGTTGTATTTTTGAGAATGCAAAAGTCAGTGTTAAGGTTGTATTTTTTGAATGAAAATTTAAGTTTTAAATTGTTATTTTTGAGAAAGCAAAAGTCAAGTTAAGGTTGTATTTTTGAGAATGCAAAAGTCAAGTTTTAGGTTGATTTTGTGTTTTTGAGCAATGCAAAAAGTCAAGTTTTAAGGTGTATTTGGGAATAAAAAGTCAAGTTTTAATTTGATTTGTATTTTTGAGAAAAGTTTTAAGGTGTATTTGGGAATAAAAAGTCAAGTTTTAATTTGATTTGTATTTTCAGAATGCAAATCAAGTATTAAGGTGTATTTGGGAATAAAAAGTCAGATTTTATTTAAGGTTGTATTTTTTTGAAGAAAATTTAAGTTTTAAATTGATTTTTGTATTTTTGTGCAGTCCGTTCCTTAAAGAAAGACAGCAAAAATCGCAGCGGAGAAGATCAAAAAGCAAATCATCTCTATGAGAGGATGATTCAAATGATTGGATTATCCGATCACACATTTTTAACAATCGAAAAAATTTATTATTTTTTTTAAATCAATTGAAAAATGGCTTTGATCTAAATCAATAAATTAATCTAAAAAAACACGGCCAAGGAAGTTCTTTTAAGTAATAATTAAAATACTAATAACATTTGACTGCAATCTGGAAAAATATAAAAATTGCAGACGCCACATTTAAAATCAAACAAAAAGCATTTTCCTTTATTGGACATTGCTGGAAGTGTTAAAAAATAAACAAAACTTTATTTTTAATTGAATTTCTGTTGAACAATTTTTAGAACCATAAGGTGTCACAGCCTTGATAAAATACAAATCTACATATCTATCAAAGGTAAAAAATCAAATTTATCAACAAAAAAAAGTATTTGCTGAATATTAGGATGGACGGACGGTTGGTTGGGTTAATGTGCGTTGATGGAAAATATACCTAGTAAATTGGCCATTTCCCCTTCTGCTACGCTTGACAAAATTGTAATGTTTTCCCCATTCGGGATTGAATGAATTTTTACTCTTTAGTGAAGACATGCTGGAAAATAGAAATGTGATTTAATAAAAAGACCATTTTTTGATAAAAATGACTATTTTCTATTGAAAAAAGTTTTGAATATACACAATGCCATACACGAATATTTCCATTCAAGCCCATAAACTTTCAACACTCAGGCTGAATGGATATTTTCAAGATTCTTAAAAATAAGTACATTTTTTAGTTATAAGTATGAGCGTCCATTTTCAAGCACTGTACTTGCCATTCAAGTACGTATGGAAGCCCTGATTTAGCACCATTTTACATCAATAAAAGAAATCCAAAATATTTTTAAAGTTTTCTTTAACATTTAAAAATCAATTCATTTTTTAATTGTTGTTTAAATATACAATATACATGAGGTCCGCCGGCGGTCCGAAGGGCGCCGCCAATATAATTTTTTGAGGATTTAACGATTTTTAGTTAATGTAGTTTTATGGACCACAATATTATTTTTTGCTGATGATGTTTTTTTAGAAAATTTTTGTCAAAATGATTTAACAATTCACATTTATGCAAACTAAATGGTAAAAATATTGAAAATTACTCTATAAACATTAAAGCATGATTCAAACTTATGCACTCCTGAATTTCCGTTTGGGTCGCTTCTGGAGTATGCAACAGACTTGGGAAAATCAATATCAAAACTGAGTGCAATGGTTGAAAGAGAAGCTCCAGAGGTTGAGCTTATAGAATGTATCAAATGGCAATCAATTAAGTTAAATCAATCGTTATTAAAAGATTGAATAGAAAAATGTCCCACACACATATGAAATTTGCAAACAAAATAAATATTAAGAATACTGAAGCTGCAAGATGACAACAAAATTCTCCCTTGATAAATTACAAAAAAGATAGTGCAAAGTAGAATTTAAAAATCACAAAAGGGACGTGGGCACGTGCATTTGCCGCGAAGTTTGAAGCAGTATTCAATAAACCTAAATTTAATTTCAAAAACAAAAAATCTAAAATTTGTAATTTCATTTATTTACATGCTCATTAAGTTTTATATACAATTTAAATTTTATCATTTGAATAAAAATTTATAATAAAGTATTTTGAATAAACATTTTGATTAGCACTAATAGGTAGACATTTACTTTTCAATTAAAGTTTTATTTTAAAGCTTAAAAATATAACACCCTGCTGAAAACTGGATAAATAAATTGTCTGTCAATCTAAAGAGCATAACAAACGACGACAACAACTCCGTTCTACAGGACTGGACTTGGGAGTTCGACTAAGATTTAATAAAATTATTAAAATCAAAATAAAACAATACAAATAAACATAAATAAATGAATTATACTCCGGTGCGTCTTATATAAAGAAAAAGCACCTAAAAAAGTTTCTCAATTATGATTACTATAAAAACATAACGCATTCAAAGTAGTGTTCGAATAAAAGGTCGAATAAAACACTCACCGAAATAATTAATTATCTTTGTAAAAAATCAATTACAAACAAAATTCCGGTCAGATCATTTATGCCCTGAATAGCCGACGTTTGGCTGAGAAAGAAATGAATAAAAATTAAAAGGAAATTTTGTTTTTAAAGGTATTAAAACTAAATTGTAAATTATTTGCATTATTTATTTGGTTTTGCAGAGACTTCCAAGTTGCTGGTCTATCCTGATTCGAATAGGATTTAATAAAATAATTATTAACGCAAAATAAAACAATACAAATATACTAATTATGAATTCCTAACAAACGCCTGCCTACAAAGAAATAGTTAATATTTATTCTGGAAATAATAATGTGATTATTACATAACGAATAAACAGTTTAACTTTAAAAAAATATTTTAATAAATTATTTCATTTAGAAAATGAAAATGAAAATTTACTTCTTTTAACAAATATTTAATAAAACAATTCAACTAATAAACCAAATTAATTTTATCTTAATTTATTTTCAAAATTCTTAAAGTTAATATATAAGATATGGATCACTTTATTATTAATTTGTAAAAAATCAAAAACGTTCCAATGTGGCAATTTTGAACGCCATTTTTCTTATCTGAACAAGTTTATTTTAAATTTACCCGAAAATTAATGAAAAAAAAAATTGCGCTATTAATAAAAAAAAAATGTATTGCCATCAATAAAAGCAGAAGTTCTCGTACTAATGGGACTACCCGATGTCACATTTTTCGAAAAGCGCTCGGGGAGCTCGGCAGCTAATACTTATTGATGCAGAGTTCTTGACATGACAATAAGTTAATTGGTAATAAACAGGTGTTATAAATATGCATTTGGTAGCAAAAAGCATTCTAAATACGTTGTAATTCCGATGATAAATTAATATTTATTATTTTTTATAAATGTGTAAAATTAAATTAAATAATTATTAAATTGAAAAGCCGATTAGCAAATGTTTAAAATGACGTCATTTTTAAAATTTTTCATATAGAAAAATATCTAAAATTGTAATTTAAAAAATTGCTGAAACTAAACTTTATTGCCCTTTATTCAGACTTCAGACTCATTCATCTTATTTGTTAGAGAACAAGCTTTATATTAGCTATGGGTTGAAAAAGTTGACAGCTCATTGTTAGCATTATCAGATTAGACAAGCAAAGTCTTCTTTCTAATTCAATTTGCGCCCAATCCTAAATATAATAGCTAAAAAAATATTAATTATATTTATAAAACTTTTTAAGGTTTAACAACAAATTTTTTTATCATTTATAATGCTTAAAAAAAGTTGAGTTGTTTTAAAAATTTATATACAATAAATAAGCTTTTTTTAAATAAAATAAACAACGAAAACAAAATATTAAACTGAACTTGAGGTCAATTAATTAAAAGTTTCAGAACTCGAGAAATAATACTGTTAAATTTAATTGCCCAAATGTTAGAGTACGTAACAAGAAATTTAAATTATTAAAAGTAAAAAATAAACCAATAAACAAAACTTAAATTCTAAACTATTATTTATTTATTTGCACAAAATATGCCCATTAATTCAAATTCGCAATGTTCAAGAATCAGAATTAAATTTCCCGATCTGCCGAAATCATTTAAGATTGCAAACTGAATGAAATAAATTTAAAAAAATAAATGACTGCGCACTATGAAAATATTATTTAACATTTATTTAAATACATATATGCATATATGCCTACGCAATCAATTGCAAATAATTAACTAAAATTTTAAAACGGCAAAAATTATAAAATTTAGGCCGGTAGGAGTCCCACATCAAATGACACTTTTGTAAAATACTTATTGGTTCTATCGTACAACTCAAAATAAACAATTTAAAACGATAATTCGTAATTAAACAATTAAAAACAATTACGTCAACTAAAAAAATTTTAAAAAATTAATTAAACACAAAAGCCATCAGAAAGACTTCTCTGTATATTTTTTATGCTTTAACTCTGAAAGTAATTAATTAAAAATTAAAAAAAAAAAATTGCAAAAATATATTATAACTAATACGTAATAAAGATTACCTTTTAAATGATTTGTTTGGAAATATCTTTCGCTTCAAAACAAAACTTAATGCATACAACTAAATCACCAACTAAATTCACAGAATTTTTTTCTACAATTTTTTTATTTTTTATTTGATAAATTACTAAAAAAACAAATGCAGAGGGTCACCATTAAAAAATACCAGCGTTAACCATAATAAATTTATTGTTAAAAAAATTTTTAAAATAATAATAGTAATAAAACCACTTTCAATTTTAGCGGCCACGAGGTGTCTGGAAACATTCCGGTAAAAGTTTGGTTGGTCCCCACCCATTTTTTCATAAAAAATTAAAAAATGTTTTCTTATTTATTGTAATATATTTTATTATTTATAAATTTAATAGTTTTTGATGTTTTTAATCGAAACTAAAAATAAAATCTGCAAATGAGCTAAAGAAAATGCAAGATAACGAATTTATTTAAAGATTATTTTACAATAACTTAAAATTCTTTAAAACTAAAATCGAAGATTTCACTTGATTTTTCTTTCATATTCCATAAACTATCATTTCTATATCTTCAAATGGCTTCCGGATATTATTCCGAACACCCACAGATGCGAAATCATAAAATTCACAAACGGTCAACTTTTGATACTGATAAAAACTGCACTATGTTGATCAGACACCTCTTTAAAGCAGATCCGAAGATGCCAAAATACACTGAAAATTGGGGTAAATTTGAGAAAAAAAATCCCGGAGGGTTGGAAAAAGTCTCTGGAAAAAATCAATTTGAGGGATGAATAGCCCAGAAAATTATTACGAAAACCAAAAGACCGCTAAGCTTGGGGACTATTCTCCGCTGAGATTCGGGAAGATGCAGAACACAGACCGCCCATTGGGGGTACTGTAGTGGCGGTAATTGTTGAATGTATAATTGATATTGTTCGCTTTAATTGATCCTTTTATTTACTTAAACATTGAAAAAGGCTGAAAATTAGGTTTTACCTAAATCACGTTAGATGGACAAACGTTAGCCAGCCATGGGCCATGATCTTCATTGTCACACAGCAGCTACCTAAAAAAACAATTTAAAATTGAATAAATTTATGCAGATTCAAAAAACTTCGAGAAAAAACTGGAGAACCGATAATTTTGGCGATCGAGATATCGAAAATCTAGACGATCTAATGCAGGATTTTTTTGTCGTCCGGTTACATCCCTGGATAACAAATCAAAATGAATTATTGTTTTTATGTGGTCCCATGGTGGTATTTTGTTTTTGAGGCCGGGCAGTAGCAAAGATCGTCGACGACGATGCGATCACGGTAAGTACGACAAATCATCTGCTCCCTAAATGCTTAATTATATCCGCTTATTCCAAAATATTTTGCTATTTTGAGATTGTTAAAAATGTTCCATAATTTATATTAGAACGCCGTAATTTTATAATAGACTTATGCAATGCTTGTTTGACTACGGCCAAGATGCAGTTCAAACCATGATCGCTAAGTGCTCGTCCGGTCGTTAATTTAATTTATGCATCAAATGCTCTGATTTAATTTAAAATGCCATGTTTTTGATATTGCTTTATTTTAACGTTTTCAGCGATGGATTTTTTGTCTTATTTCATTTGTTCCTTTTTATTTTATCTTTATTTTGGTCTTTAAATTGTTTTAAATTTTATAAGATTCTTAAATAAGATTTTTTATTTTAATTTATTCTAGTTTTTTTGTTTTATTATTATTTGTTTGTTTTTTTACACTTTTGCGCTGGTCGCGACAGCAAGTTTTATACTATGCTGTTCGGGTATATAGGTTTACAATTTTTTTTAGTAGTACTTTATTCAATTTGTCTTTAAACTAATCATTTATTGTAAATATATTTGTCAAAGAATGTTAAATACAAAATTAAATACTGATGTTTTAAATAATTTTTAAATATATTGTTTACATTTTTTTATATAAAGCTCTTAATAAATATTAAAGGTTTCTATGTTGAAAACTTGACAGTCCATTTGCGTTGCCCTAAAAAAGGGGTTTTGTCATTTTTGGCGATTTATTTATTATTAAATGTCTTTTGTGTATGTGATTAAAATAAAATAAAAAAATATTTTGAGTAGGATTGTACGGGACCGGGACTAAATTTGGTCCCGGTCAAAAAAAACAGGGACTACTGGACAAAAAAAAAGAAAAAAAATGGTTGGTAAAAAACCGGGACTTTTATAAGGGGATTTTAAAGCATGATTCCGGTCATTGCATGCCTTTTGTTGTGATTTACTGCGTTTTGAACCATTTCGAGGCCAAATTGATTATTTTATATTAATATTATAAATTGGAATATAATTCAATCAAGAATATTGTGTTTACAAAATTTTATATATTTCGTTTAATGACAATTTCGTGAACTTATTGGAATACTTGAAATTTAAAAAAACTAAATAAACAATCAACAAAAAAAAGCTAAAGTAAATAAGAGATAATTGATTAAATAAAAACGTTGTATTTAAGTTGATACAAAAATTAAAATTAATTAAATAGTATTAAAAATATAGAACTGTAGATTATATAAAATAAAAAATTTTACCCTGCATGAGAACTATTCGAATACGAGGCGAGCACGGGTACTCAACATAAAGATGCGGGAAATTTACAATAATAAAATTATTTAAAAATTACTTGGTTTTTTAAATATTACATATAAAAAATGGACAAAGCAAGTATAAAAACAATTAAATGTATGTTAAAATTGTTTATTAATAAACAACAATATGTTTGTTAGACTTGAAATGTCTATTTTTACTTAACAAACAAGTAAAAGTATATAATTATTTATTTTATCCATGTGGTAGACTTTAATTTGACCAATGTGCGACGATTATTTCTTCGGAAGTATATTTTGCAAAAATTAAAATTTAACTGATCAGGAAAACGACGCTTCCGAAACTTTCAATTCTCCTTAAAATATACTTAATTGTTTTTGCTACATTTTCAAAATTTGTTATGCATATAAAACAAAATTTTAATAGTAAAAAATTAAAGCTTCTATATATGTAGAAAATAATTTAAAAGCGCAAAACAAAAAACAGCCAGCGCCGAAAAACGGAAGAGTGAATTCTGGTGCGTTGCTTACACAGCGTACTGGGTTCAATATGAAATTAATTTAATAAACAAAAATATCCTCCTATAAATATCTTAATTTAAAATAAATAAACTTTTTAAAATAATTTTAAATACCGTTCGAAACAAAAAATATTAAAAATTTTAAATATTATCGACGAGAATAAATTCTTTTAAACTAATTGAGCAATGAAACGAAACATCCGTTCCAATATTGCTTTTATATAATTCATTAAATGATTTTAAAACCAGTTTTGTTCCACAAGCTATTTTGTCTAATCGTGCAAAAAACATTTATTTTTGTTTTGAGCTTTATAATTAATATTTGGGCTTTACCATTACAGATTTTTATTTTTGAAAAAATGTTTTAAGTTATCTCAAGCGCTCACTACTAATTCTTTTTATACCATAGGAGCATGCTGACATTTACGAATTTGTTTATTTAGTTTATTTAATAGATTGTATTTTTTTGCCTGAATTATTTATTAAGTTTATTCATATATCTTTAAGTAAGTTAGTAAAATAATTAAATGTTTTATTTCTTTATTTTTTATTTGGTTTATAATTAGTTTTTTGCGCATTTGTATATCAACTATTTTTTGATGTAAAGAGCGTTTTTGCAACAGCTTTTACGCAAGTCATATTTTGACAAGGTTGTGGTGTGCTATGTTATTACAAATAATTCTGCAGTGTCATTAGTTTTTTAATTATGAATTTTTTTAAATATTTTTAATAATTTTTTAAATGTTTTTTTATTAAAAATTATATTGAACTTTTAATTTTTATAATCCAGAATCACCTAATCTTTCTGGCTTAACATAATTTTATTAACCGGCGTCCGGGTTTTCCCGGTTTTTGGTCTCGCCGGGACCGGGACTAAATGTACACAGTCCTAATTAACGCGTAAGACTATTTTTCAATATGTACGACAAAATAGAAAAATTCTTTATTCTTTTTAAAAGCAATTTAAACATAAAGAAATAATTCAAAGTCGAGCCCGGATCAATCGAGATCGCAAACTAAATTTTTTCAAAGTCTTAATCAAAATTTCAACGATAAATTTTTTACAATAAGTTTATCTGCAGGAGTTAAACTCAATATTAGAAAAAATTGAAAATGCCGAGCTCAGAGAGTAATATTGGCAAATAATCGCACCGGTTATTAAGCGCCACTCTAATACCATAGTAAACAGCCATTCATTAAAATCATATAAAAGTTTTAATAAATCTTTGCCAAAAATAATTAATAAAAATAGAATCGTAATTAAACAAACAATATGTAATCAAATAGCTAATAGAACAACACCACTTTAAAAATCACCACAGTAACCAATAAATATAGCAAATTTTTTTCAATTAATTTGAGAAATTAACTTACAAAATACAAAAACTTCTTTCCATCTCTTACACCCTAACTATCAACGTAATCTTTTTTAAATCAAACAATAAATACTTTACCGAATTAATATGGGATTTTATTATTTTAATTTTTGATTTCTTGTTACGATCTTTAGGTACAAAATTCAATGCTTGTTGGGCCTACCTGCTTGGTTTAAAATTTTGTTGGTGACAGATTGGCAGTTTGTTTTTGAATTTTCAAAATAGACATCGTAAAAGTAAATTTTAACTGTAAAAGATAAAAATACGAAGATTTAAAAAAGAAAAAATGCCAGCAAATGACCAATGAAGGTTCATTTAATTAACAAATGCACTTTATGTATGAAAGAATTTTTAAAGAAATGATAGTACAACGACGACATTTAATGTGAAACGCCTTAATCGATCTATTCCTTTTTCGCCCTCATCTACATAGATGAGCTACACTACACATCAACTTATCATAATATTCAAAAATGATTTCATTTTCAAAATATTTACTATTTTCAAGTATTGTCTTGAGGACTACTAGCTGTATCCTATATCCTTCAAAACCCATAAAGAAAGAAAAATTGATAATCAAAATTTTTAATGAATTCAGTAAAAAAAATATTAAAACCAAAATTACAACAAATTTATGATCAAGGACAATCAACTTTTCTTCATTACAATTATACTATAGCTTTTCAACAGCTAAAAAACTATTTTTAAATTTCAAACAAATTATGTTTTTTGTTTTACATGTTAAAAACAATTTCAAATAATAAAAGAATAATTTCACTTAAACAAATCAAAACTCTTTGTCTAGTCAAAAATTACTACTTAAAATAAATTATTTAGTTTACAAATGCAAATTAAAAAAAGTACTACAAATTTGATATCTACAATATTTTATGGTCAATCTCCCTCTGATCGAGATAAAAGAATAATCAATTGCGGCACATCTTCACGATTTTTGTTAAAGATTAATTCAAAAGGATTTTATAACGGCATTTTTGATAACTCGTATAATAAAAAATTGTGAACAAATTTTAATGAACTTTATTATGAGAATTTGCTTAAACAGAAATATCAACAATTAATTAAAGCTTATGCAATTCTCAAAGAAATAAAGACTGTGAATCAAACATTAAATTTTAAAACTATCTTACTATTTGTAAAAGTAAACTATATAAATAAAACATTATTTATTATATAATTTATTATCACCCGGATTTTCCCAACAAGCTCACATATGTAAATGTCTACTATAATGAAAAAAAGTTTAATGTATGTATGAAAGTAACTTGGGAATATTAAATTCAAATTTATTATTAATATAAACGTTGCACCAGGTCCTAACATACTCGGCGTTACAAATTGGCGTCGTCTTAGCAGTGGCTACACAATGAGGAATCGCTGATCCTCAAAGAGCTTCAATAAATATACGTAAAAATCCCACCGCCAAAAATGTAGGAGCGCAAAAAGCAACCTTTTTTGCCAAAGCACAAATCCATAAAATTAGCTTATCCAAGAAAGCATTAAAAGAAGTGTGAAAAAACTATATAAAAATAATGATGAATAAATAAAAATGAATAAAAAGTTATAGGTTTAGGTAAAGAATAAAATTTAAAGTTAAACAAAATCCAAATAAAACTTTTAAAATAAAAAAAAGAATAAATTTCAATAAAAATGTGCGAGAGAAAAGGGGACGAAAAAAATGTGTAACAATAAACCAATAAAAATGAGGCGTGAATGTTAGAAATAAATGATAAATTGGTATAATTTTTTTAAATAATAAAAAACACGTAAATAAGATTGTTGTTTTGTGCGATTATAATAAAAGCTTTCCAACTGAACAGCTTAATAAAAATTTATATTTAATATTAACAACTATTACAATAAATAATAAAGTAATAAAAATTTAATGATAGTGATTTCCAAATTCTTATGTTACCCATACAGCTTAAAATATACAATAATTTAACTTAAAGTAATATTTCCTAAATTTAAAAATGATTTTTTTATGAATTAATTAATGCTATTCAAAATCAATTGAAATATTATACATGGTTGAAATCTAAATTTGAATTTTATTTTGTTTATATTTGACATACAATCGCTAACAACTTGGCAACAGAGTGCAGTGCAGTAAGTAGAATGCATCAGCGAGTTCACCCGTTTTTTTAGTGCCCAAATTATTTAGTTTTAATCTTACAATAAGCAATAAGTATTGCTCAATTTTAGTACACGAAATTTTTACTAAAAAACTTTCAACTTAAAATTCATTTTAAAACTTTAAAAAATAAAAGGATAAAATATTTTAATATTCGACAGCAATTTCTTACAACATTCAGTGTTTTGTTTACTAAGTCTAAATAAAAGAACTATAACTTTTATTGTCGTTAATAACAAAAAATTAATGTTTTAATATGACTTTTTCTACAATACAGCTGTTGTGGAGGAAGGTGAATCTACACAGTACTTAAATACCTAACCCACACAGCACACATTTTGGTAAAATTTAGAAATACATTAAATCAATGAAATGATCTTATAAACCAAAACTCAATAATTAATTCATGTGAAAACTTGATTTCATATTGAAATAATTAATTGCCAATCTACTAAAAACGCCAATTTGTGTCAAAAAAGACATTTTTTGAATAACACCATTAAAATTAACATCGTCAGGCCATCGTCAGACCAAACAACACCTGTTGAATGGTGCACTGCGTTAAGCCTTTTTTTGCTCATTATATGGCTCACATAAAAGTTAATTATATTAAAAAAACTTAATATTATTTTTTAAAAAAGATATATATTTGAACATAACAACAAACATCAGCATTGTCCAAATTAAATATAAAAATTTTTTTGATACTGTTAATTTTCAAAAAAAAATTCCCTATTTCCTCCTTCTCAGTCGTCCGAGTGCAACATCCTAAAATAAATAAAATTGTTCTTATTAAAATTATTTTTTACTTCCACCACCTCACGCGCAGTCTTCCTCATCCAGATCTACAAGCAATTGCATCTATAAAGAAAAAGTTTACATAATTTATTATAAAAAAATTAATATTAAAAATACTACTTTATATAATCAAGCTTTGAATTTTATCAAAATATTTATTCTCAGCTTGAACCTAGACTATATAGCTGTTGAAGGCAATTATTTAAAAAATTTATGATATAAATAATAACTCCAATACAATTAAATTTATTAATAAAATATTTTTAAAAACAACGATAATAAATATTTTTCGGCAACAATTTAAATTTACTGCGAAACTTCCGAAATTTCTTATATGGTGTTCAAAGCATTTACATTACAAAGACACTTGTCTGCGTTTGGTTAATACCCACGCAAATGATCAAATTAAAATTTTCACCAAACGATGTGAAGTAAATATTTTACACAATTTAATTTATGCAATAGAATTTTCAAAACAGAGGAAATATTCCATGACCAAACTCGCCGCATAAAAACGTTCATCAAAAAAAAGTTAAAGAAAAAAAGAATAAAATATATTAAAATATTAATATATTTGAGCCTCTGTTACAAAAGTGAAACAAAGATTTAAAACAAATTACTATTTCTTGCCAAATAAAATATTTATATTATAAACACTGCATTTTGATTTTATTATGAAAACAGATAATAAATAAGATGACTAAATTTACTCGAAATTTACTTTAATTCAAAATGAATATCTAAACTATCTTTAAAATAGCATAAGCAAAAGTACATGGTGTGGTTTACGCTCAAAGCAGTGTTTGTTAAAGTTGGACTAGAGATTCAAATTGAAAGATGAAATCTCGCCGCGCTAAGTTTCATCAATATGGATCAAGTTTTTTTTATCATGGATTTTAACTAATAAGATTAATTAGATTATATGTTAGCTTTTGACTGTATTTTTAATTATTATGATAAATATGGCAAATTTTTGAGGCTTTTGAAGATATGAATTGTGAGCGCGCCGAGCGTTCTTTTTTTGATTGTAGCAATAGAAAAAGCGAGAGAAATCCAGCTCATGCCATTCTTTCCAAAAGATCTAAAATCTTCACATTTTGTGCTAAACCAAAAAACCAAGACTTCATCCGGCCCGGAGGTTGCATGTTTTATAACTTTCTTCAACCTAGATCTTGTTGGCCAAACTTGCGATGAGTTTGAGTGTGTTTAAAAAATAGAAACTCAAAAATCGCGCCATTTTTGGAGGTTTTGTGGTCATACCATTTTCATAATTATCAAATCATTTAGTTTTTATCAGGCCTTAACTAGGTCGAAATGTTTTAACCAAATAAATTCTTTTGCTTTTTATCCCCGCCCCCCTTGCAAAAAAGAATAGTAATTGTACGGCACACCCTCTCCCCCTGAATTTTTGCTATCCCGAATTCGAACTTCATTATTGAATTTATCGAAATTTCAGGATTTGGTTCAAATTTATACTCGAAATTTTGCGATCGTTAATCATTTTCCTCCATTTGCGCCCTAGATGCCAATTTATGTTGCATTTTTGTTGAACGCAACAGGGGATTACGAATTGAAATGTGCTAACTTTTTCATAAACAATCAAATGGATTCACTTTAAAAAGCAAAATAATAAGTTGATAAATAACAAATGAGCCAATTTTAAAAGGTGTTAATGTTTACATTAACAAAATAAAAATTAATCAAAAATAAAAAAATTAATAATGCAAAAAATCGACATGACAAAATTATTAAATCAATATAAAACAAAAAAAAGTGCAAAAACAGCGTAAAAATAAATATTAGAATATTTTAAAAGTAAAAAATATCTATTAATTAATTAAATCTTAAATGCTTTATTTAACTAAAAATACTATAATATGTGTTAAAGTATAACAAAAAGATCAAATGGAAATCTATGGTTTTGTCGACACACCAGGATCAGATATCCGGAAGTTTTAATCCGGGTAAAACGAAATTTTTTATGACTTTCGGTAAGCTAAGAAGAAAAAAAATCCCCAATAATCATATAAGAATCAAAAAATAATCTTAAAGCATTCACTACAGATCCAGGCCCGGGATTTTCAAAATTTCGGGCTCTAGGGTTGTATTTTTAAAATTAAAATGAAGATTATTTTAGAAATTGAGTTTTTGTGAGTTTTTTGTGGCTTAAGTTTAAAATCGAATATTGAACCATGTATAAAGCCATAAAAAATTTATCACAACTTCATTTCTTTCTATATATATTATCTGAATGGAAGCTGTTGGTTCATTTGTATTTTTGAAACCGCATTAAATTTTGGATTTAAGTTTTTTTCAGTAACACATTATAGTTGTAAAATTTAAAAAATTTGACACCTAAAATTTTGGAGGAAATGTTTTAAAATCCCGCGATTACATCAGTTACGCTGTATTGATTCTTTTAGGGCCAACTACATCCGGTCTAATCCTTTGGAATGAGACCCTTTTTTTGCTAGAGTTGTATTGTTTTTTAATCGATGTATGTGACGGTTTTGTGAAAATATTTTTTATTTTAGTTTAAGTTTTTTTAATATATGTATATAAATAAGTTTTCCATCTGATATAAGTATAATTCGGGATATAATTTATCAATAGTTCTACGATATTCATTGCTCAAAGGTACAAATTATTAATATTTTCTAATATATGATATTTGGATTTAATACTTTCATTTATTAAAAAAAGCGCATGCCAGAGGCATACTAAGCAAATATGTTGCTGCTATAAAATAGAGGCAGAGAGCATTGATATGACGCTGCACGTATTTTGAAGCATTGGAAAAGTTAAATTTGCGTTTTAAATATTCTAATTGCAGCATTGTAATCCATCATAATATTATAAATATTTTAAAACTATCTTATTTGTTACTGACATATTATAGTTAAACGCATAATATATTCAAATCAATATTATTTTAAATTCGGTGGTTAATTATTTTATGCTTTTAATAATTTTTATATATTTGTGTTTCTTTATCTCATCAATACGCAAACTGACTTGACAAAAGTCGCCGATTTTTATATTTTTCTCTAAACATTAATGCGGAATGCCGCTAGTATCTTAATCTTAAATTAGATTTATAATTATTTAATACGTTGTTTTTAACTTTTGGTTATTATCTAACAATTTTTGATTGCTCATTGCAAATATAAATGAATATTTTTTAAATATTAAATTATTTATTATATTTTGTAACTGCCTTGGTTTTTATTAAAGCATACGTTAATTTGATTCTCATTAAAATTATATAGTGTTATAAATAATTTTATTTTTTCCAATAATTTTTTCATTCATTAAATTTTATTTCAACAACAAACAATATTAAATTTAAGATGCTCATTAAATGGTTGAACTTTTGGCTAATGGGTTTTATATTTTTTGTTGAAACATTCAATAGTATTAAATTATTTTATTCAGTTAATATTTTGATTTTTCTTCTTTGATAAAATTTAAGTTCTACTTATTGTTCAATTGTATTTTAATTGTCGTATTTTAAGCAATAAACTTTTTGCATCAATTTTTTAGTGACTTAAACTTTATAGAAAAACGGTTTAAAGAGCATATTTATTGATTTGTAATAGGTATTTTAAGTGAAGCATTTTCATTATTTTGTGGAAGAAGCACCGTATGCCACTTCCCGAAGATTCTCGGGAGCCCAAAAATGCGTATGGTTTAGGATTTGTCTCATTTCAATTTCAATTTTAATTTCAATTTTATATTTTTGCACAATTGGCAATATTATAAAAAAATAAAATTTATTTAATACATTATATAAGTTGTAAGTAGTTATTGAGTTGTTGGTCTCATCTTCAACGTTTCTGTCGTTTGCTGACAAAAATGTTTAATTAATAGGTTTTCAAAATTTTATGAAATTTTATGGTATAAACAATTTCCAATTAGTTTTTTTAGAAACTGTAAAATCTAAGATGGGTATTTTATTTTAAACCTTGATTATATTATTTTAACATCTTTATAAAATTGTTTTATTTTTATTTTCTAGCTAATGTATCTAACGCCAATCGGTATGAGATATTTATGTTTCGTAAAATATTAGAATTTACTATTTAATTTTATTTTGCGGAGTTAAGCGCCATATCCAATCACTCATAAAATTAGCTAAGTTTTAGTTATATAGATAATTTGTGTTCATAGAACGCCTTTTAAATATTGTCGGCTTATTATTTAACTTAGATTTAAATAAAGATTAATTATAAAAAATTAGTATTATTTTATTGTATAATTCATTTATTTCGTGTGAAAATTTTCGTCCAAAAAACAAATTTATTTAAACATTTATTGCGATGCTTATTTCTATGACGAGTAAATTATGTTGAAGTTTTTTATAAATGAAAAAAGAAAAGAAAAATATTCATTTATTAGTAATCTTTTTTTTAATGGATTCTACTATTTATTATCTATGCATTTTGTTTCCAGTTGTCTTTTATTTTTATATCCGTTTTTAAGCTTTTTTAACTATTGCGCAAAATAATATTTATACAAAAAATTTACGTTGTTATTATGATATTGGTTTACTTTAAATTTATTTGTTTTATGTTTATTATTTTCCCTTTTGGGATCTTTTTTGCGCTGCTAGTGAAAATAAATTGATGGTCGTTTTTTTGACTACTTCCGATCGCCGTATAAACTATCGGTAGCGTTGAAAGTTTTTTACATTTATAATTTATTTGGCGAATTTTTTATCTTAGAAACTATATTTTAGATGGTCTAAATTGGTGCGTTTTCTCTTTCTAAATTTATCATTATTATCCATAATTCACATAGGAAAAGGATTTTAGCTGAAGTATTTTGCAGCAATATAATCGAATAACGATTATGTAGATGCATGAATTAACAAAACTTAAAGGCTAAGCATATTTAATTGAATTTTGCGTCTATTGTAAAATTGGTTTGGTTTTTAATTAATTTATGTTTTAATTAAAATTGTTTAATAAACTCCTTTTAAAATGTTTTAAAAAGTTTATAGTTAATTCAGGAGATAAAATTTAAACGCAATATTAATAATATTATATGTGGTATTATTGCGCAATTCCATTTTCTCGAACTGTGTTTACTCTTTGTTTTAGATTTACATTTTAAATTATTTTATCATAATGTTAAATGGGTTTAAGCAAAATTTAAGACATACACATTTTATGTTATTTATTTGATAATAAGAATAATTATATTTTTCTTTCATACGTTTATAAACACAAAATTTAAATGATTAATTGATATGCATTACGTTCTTACTATCAATTCACGCCAAATTTTCGCTCGTTGCCGCACTGGAAATAATGATGTTACACATGCATGATTATTATTAGTAGTTTTATGAAATACATTTATTTTGCCAAATCAATGTGTCCACAAGATCCCGATTTCATTACTCGGAATAATAAAAGTTGTTTTAAGTTTTCCATAAAATTCTAGAGTTTGTAGAATTGATTCAAAAAATTTGAATTAATAAATGAACATTTAAATATTTAATTTTCTATCTTTTAAAAATATAATTAGGTACATTTTAATGAAATTGTAATAACTATAAATTATATAAACTATATGCATTTTGTCGTAGTTTCATAGCATACATTATTTTTGATACCTATTTCCGGTAATTTTTAACCAATTGAGATTGAATCAATGAAAAGCGTTTTATTAAAATATTCTTTATAAATCTCAATCAAATCATTTATTGTTTTTTGCCCTGATATTTATCTGAGTATTTATTTGGAAATTTAGGGTATATAATTTTTTCTATAGAATAGTCAGTTTAGTTTTATTGTTGTAAATTTTATTTGTCTTTTATATTGTTTGTATTTTTAATTGAGGCATATGTCACGGACTCAAATGTTTCATATCTGCGGTCATACAGATTATAATCTTCCTGTATTTTAACATCCATACTTGGTTGATGTTGGGGATCCTTTTGGTCCAGGTTAAAATTTGCATTATTGTTGCTTTTGAATAGGCCAACTTCTTTTGTCCAACGGGTTTAGCGGAAGGGGGGGGCAATCATTCGGAGAAGGAGCAATTTTACTTTTAATGCATGCCTGGATTTTTTTTTTACTAAATTTAGCATTTTTCTAAATTAAAAAAACTGACATTCGGCCAGCCTGCGTCCAGTGTCTCCAGCGCACTGACCTAAAAAAGTTGATTATTTGAGTATCTAACTATATTATTTCATTTTGAAGTTTAATTTACACAAATTCAAATTATTAATGATAATGGGTTATATTTTATAAATTTAAAATTTTTTTCAAATAACTCTAAATAAATCATTTTTCGTACATATCAATTGGAGAATTTTTTTGTAATTTTTTTTAAAATAATGAGAAAATATCTTCGTTTAAAATATATGCGCATAGATTCACATATCGGTAAAGAAATTTTAACGATTTTTTAAATTTTTTTCTCGCACCGTTGTTGCAAATTGCTTCCCCAAATAGACAAATTGTACCGTCTCAAATCATACATTCTTCCTCCCGGCATGTACTAATGAGCTTTTGGATACTTTATTTACATTAGATTATGATTAAATCTGGTTACATTCATTTTAAATTTTCGTATTTTAATTTTTATGAGCTGATTTATTTTTATTAATGTTTCACAGCTGCTTTGACGCTCCATTGATTGGTTAAATTATTTATTCAGCGATTTTGTTTATTATTTCTTAAGACCTTCATTTAATTGTTTTCATTTTAATTTAAATTGTTAAGTTATAATTCTGAATTGTCTGAAGATATTTTATTTGATGCACTGATTACGAATTTTTTGATAAAAAATAACAAAGTTATTGTTCATGTGTACGAATTTTATAATATATTATTCCCATTTATAAGATTCAAGGCTAAAAGACACCGTTACATTTTAAATAATTTTAATTTAATTGCTTTAATTTATATGTTCAAGACTACAGATACGACATTTCAAATCATGGCAACTGCAAACTTATTATTCTTTGTTATTTGTATCGCTAATTTGTGTAGGACTTATTAATTAAAAAAATTTACAAACATACATAGCCAAGTGCGCCAACTCTTTGAATAACTAACTAGTTTTTCGTTTAACTTTATTGCATATGTAGTTATAATTTTATGATGTCGTTTAATATTATTTTACAGTTTTAATCAAAATTTCATTATTAGTTAATTTTTAAAAATATATTTTCTTTAATATGTTTTCAATGTGAAAGCAAAGCTAATATTTAGTTTTTGTTATAGTAACTGTTGTATTTCTTTCCTTCCATACATCCACCATTCCGACCTTTCTTCTTTTATTATGGATTTTATTTTTTGAAACAACAAATCGTCCACTTTTGCCACTTTTATCACACTATCTATTTTTTTCTCATTCATGAAAAAACTGTTATTTAATCGTAAAATTCAATTGTTTTAGTTTCTGGTTGTTTTAAAATTTGCAACCTTGACTCCTGTCGGCTTAACATATTTATGCATGATATACAATTATTTTTATACTTTAATTTTGGTATCATTGTACGAATTTTACCTATATTTTAATTTTTTGCCTGATCATTGATTTGTCGTGTACTTTTGTAGTCAATTTATTTTTGATTAGTTTTTGAACCAGTTTTTAGAAATGTATTCAGTTTGTAAAACATTTTACTTAGATATTGCTCATTAATATTTAGCTTCTCGTGTTTGCTGGAGAAATTTTGTGTGCGTGGTCTCTTTCTCAACCTAAAACACCAGGCCATCCATACCTTCAGAGAACAGACGCTTTCAATCTATCGAATTGGATAAATCGGTGCCGGCACCAACAAGTAACTGCTCAATTAAATAATTATTTTTTACAAAATTGATAGCCTCCGTTCGCGAATAGAAACATTTGGAAAATTATGCTGCAGAAAAATAAACTTTTTTACCTTTATTTGATCATTTTACTCATTTAATACTTATTTTATTTATTTTTATTATTTTTCCAATTTACTTTCTTTTCTTTTTTTTCTTATAGGTTTCCACTTAATAATTTAACTCTTTTTAAATATTATCTAAGCTTTAAAAATTAATTTTAGGTCGGCCCTTTAAAGATGCATTGCTTTTAATAAAAATTTTAAAACTTTTTTTTTGTGTTTTTAAATCGATTTTAAGCTTACCAATTTTATAGTTCTCATTCCTCGGATAATTTCTAGGCATCATAGTGTAGATCAAAATTGTTCTTCGCGGACTTTCTATAAATTATCATTAAAATCATAATTTCATTATTGATTTTAATCTGAGATTATGTTATTCCAAGATATAGTAAAAAAAAATACGATAAATTACCAAATAGCAAAATATAATGTGAAATTTAAATACCAAGTACAAATAAAAAATAGTATTAAATAAACTTTTATACTAATAATTTTTCTAACCAATTAATTATTTTTAATTTTTTTTCTCGTATCTACTATAACAGCATTTTTGTTCAAGCAGAGTACTTGCAAACTTTTATTTATGCAAATTTTTGAGCTAATTTTATATCAAGTTATAGGATTAATTTTTGATCTTTTTTTTTGAAGTTTTACTTTGTTACTGATCTGAAATCATTTTATTGATTGTGTTTTATGTTGGAGCTTTAACTTTTTAGTTATACTGCTAGAGCAACATGGTTTTTTATAAAAAAAATCTTTTACTTTAGGATTTAGCAATAGTTAGAAAATATTAATAAACAATTTTATTTTTTAGAATACTATTTTTTATATTGCATAGAATTGGTTTCACAAATAAAAATTTATCTTTAAAATTTATAGGATTTACAAGACATTAATTTTAAATGAAGATTGTCAGCTGTTTATTAAAAATGAAGCTCTTTAGTTTTAAGAATTTACTGGTTAGATCTCTTCTGTTCACCGTATCGACTTTTTTTTAAAACTTAAAATAAAATTTTTTGTGTTTTAAAAAAAGAAATAAATAAATTCAATTTTTCTTATTTTCGTTATCGAAGTTAATGGGGAGTGTACCCTAATAACTTTTATTTATTTCCCGATTTTATTTGTTGAATGACTAATCGAAATCCTTTGTTTATATAATTTTTGCATTCGATTTATTTACATATATTTTTTAAATCTTTAATTTAACTTAATGTTTAAATTAGGTTCTTATTAGTTTACAATTATTTTCAATTTTCGAATGTAAGTTAAAATCATAGTTTATCATTATAATATGTTTCTTCAATTTTTTAATATATTTGGGATTCATGATTAATAAATTTGCAGTTAGCAATTGGCTAACAAATAATGCAAAGTGAAGTCTTAGTCAAGAAGGTTATTTTATGTGCCATGGACTGTTATTTCAACATCCAGTTGTGTCTTCCCAACCTGTTAATTTTCGATTCTAATTTAATTAAGTAATGCTTTTATCAATATTGCTTGGTTCGATTAGTATTATATTAGTATCTTTTATTTATTTAGTGAAACAAATCCAAAATTACCTATTTGGAATTAATATTTATCATTTTTTAAAATATGGTAGATCCTGCGTCGCATGATTATTCTTAATTTAATTTAATTTATTTTTTCAAACTTTTATTTAGTATTACGAAGTTTAATTTTAAAATTGGAACATTAAATGAATATTGTAGAATCCATAGTGCGCCACCCCAGCGTTCTGTTGTCGCCAGGATAAGCAACGTCACGCAGCCAATGAAGTCGTGCATTTTGCGTAATATTGGATTAATAAAATTAAATCTGATTAGTTTCAAAAGATCTGTTTAAGTGAAATTTTTATTATTTACCATCCATTAATAGAACATCCACTTTTTATTTATTTTTAATTAATGTTATTCTATTGAAATATTATTAAAATTTTTTTTTAACTACTAGAAATTAATCTAAGTGAGATAAATTTAACCATTAAAACGAAAAAGAATAACTCGTTGCGTCTAGAATAGATGCAATTATTAAGTAAGAGTTTATTATTTCACAAATAAATTATGAAAAAAGTTTTATTATTATTATCGTATTATCTCAAAAATGATGAAAATGAAATATTTTAAGATAAAAAATTATAATCACATCGATTCAAAAAATTATATTATTTATTATTTTAAGCATGAAATGTTGCTATATTTGTAATTAAGAATTAAACATTTTCAACGACAATTTCAATAGAGCCATTATAGTGTTTAATTTTACTAATTCAATATAGATTTTTACATCAATGTCTTTATATTTTTATTAATAAACCTTTTTTGCCAAATGGGACCGAGGTGAAAATAGCTGAGTTTGAGGCTGAATAGGTATTTATTAAATTTCTGAGTCTGGGAATACTTCAAAAGTGCTTAAATGACCAATCTTTCCCACAAAACTTAAATTTTTGTATATTTTAAATTCATGACTTTATTTCACAAAAAAAAAAGAAGTAAATAAGCATTTTTTAAATAGTCAAATTATACTTGTAATTTAAAAAAGGTAAACACATATTTATTTGGTAAATAAAATTTTGCAATTTATTTAGCCTTTGAGAGATAGGATAGATTAAAAATTAAATTTGTTTGTTTAAAATGCTTATTAAACAGCATAAACTTTTTATAGTACTTTTTAAAATATTCTATTGTTTATTATTACGCTGTTTTTGCACTTTTAGGAAAATATTCTATGTTTAGTTATTGTTGTATTTTTTAAGTTGAATTTTAATATTTAAAGAAACCAACAAATCGACTATATGTATTTATTCGGTAGTTTTTATATTCGTCAGACTTTAATAATCTTTAAGAATTTTTAATTTGTAAATTTAATAATTTTTTTATGGGTAGAATGCCAGTTTTTTGGATCTCAGATGAAATAGCTTTTATTTTCCGGCGTAAAATATCTAATTTATTTTTTGTAATTTTCCAAATTCAGCCAAAAAATGGATGCGTGCAAATAAAATTTCTTAAATTTTCGCAGTAATACTAATAACTTAATGATTATACGCAAACGTTCTTTTTTTGTTTGAAGTGTTTTTTTATTGATACATCATTTTCTTTTTTTTAAATTAATTTTCTTCTATGTAATAAATAAAAATAGAATTTAGGTCGAAAACGAAATAAATTTTAATATTTCAATGCAGAGATGAATTTATTTCTTTTAAGTTTTCTCGAGCTTAATTTATATATTTGTCGTTTTTTTGTCTTCTATGCTTTGGTGTTATGCTCGTAGTTCATTCAAATGTATTTTTTTAAATTTTTTATGAAATATATATATATCACTTTATATTTTGGTTGCATGCCCATTTGTTTAAATGATTTGTGATAACAGTCAAGTCTTTTGCCATTTTCCGGGTTTGGTTCAGGTTGGAGGTCGAAATAGGGGTCTAACCATTTTGTAATTAAATTTGGCTGGGGTCAAAAAATTAAAAGTACGCATTTGCCGCAGGCAGTGAAATCTTTATTATTTAGACTCCGCTTATCGGTTTAAGTCGAACAAAAACTTTTTGTTCGTTTTTGATCAAAACTAATCAAGTTACGGTATGAACAATTTTAAGCACAAATTTAAACATAAATTTCAAAATTTTAAATTTTGTAAAATAATTAGATAATTAAATTCAGCGTAAAAATCCCAGCTAAAAATAAAAAAGTTTGTTCAATTCTGTTAGAATTGATCATATTACGGTCTGATCAATTTTGAAGAAGAAATAGTGTTGAAAAGTTAGAGATTGTGTGTAGAGAAACAAGAGTACGAGATTGGAACTGTGCTTTCTCAGTAGTTTTCACTCCATAGAACCATTGTTATGCTGAAGTGTTAAGGAAAGAGAAATTAATTATTTAAATAAAAATAAAACTCATATAAAGAGAACAAATGAGCAAAGGGTTTGACCGTCAGCAGAAAGGGCTTGCCCGCACAGAGAATTAATTAATTAAACTAAAAATATTTAAAATATTCTTTCAGATCAGTGGTAGGCCCTAGGAACTCTACATTTATCATTTTTGGTTTCTTTGCTTATACACACAAGCCATTGATGATAAGTCCGATTTTATTATTCATTGTTGATTTATATGTATTGTTTAATTAACCTAAATAAATAATGTTGGACTATTAATTTGTGTTGCATATTTGAAAATATATTTGGTCAATAAAATAATTAATTTTTGCAAGTTGATTGGTAAAAAGTGATTTTATTCCTAATATTTCATTTCTTATAACCGTAGATTTATTTTCTTATTATTGATAAATTTTGTTTTTTCAATTTTATATTTATAAGCACGCATTTTCTCAGAAAAATTATTTGTCAATCGAAATTTATCAGAGAAATAAAGATTCCGTTTCCGCCAATCTGTGAATGCACATTTTCCGAATCAGGAAATTAGACAGACGTTCTTATAAGAATTGAAACAAAACAAGTCACTATTTCAGCCAGACGCATGCTTATTATTTATAAAAATTTTTGACGATGCTTCTGATGAAAACCATTCTCATTTAGCATTTATACAGTAATAATTTGCCGGCCTTGATAATGTAAATCGTAGATTCTTTTCTCATACTTATATTTAATCATATTCTTAATGTAAATATTGACAAATCTTTTTAACTATTTATTTAATAGCCTCGCCTCTCATTCAAATTTTCCAATTTTGTTATACAAATTTTTGTTTATTTGATTGCTTTTGTTTTATATGGTTTCATTTATGCTCAGTCGGAATTTTTTTTTTTTTAATTTAAAACTAACTGTTTTATCTGTGACAAATCGGTGTTAAATTGATAATAGTTGTATCTCTTAGCAATTGGTTTTCAAATTAAATAAATATTTAGTTTCTCTTGCTTGCTTTTAGTGCTTGATACTCTTTCTGGTTTATATGTAGATTATATTTTATTAAAAAGTAATTTATAATTTAAATTGAATTAATTTTTGATAAATTTTGACTTTAGTTCCTTTAAAGCTTTGTCTGGGAGACTCAACATGGTCGCAAGATTGCCACCTTGGCCGATGATGGAGATGTGAGTAATGTACTAGAAATATTATTTTACAAATTTATATTTATTAATGTTTATTAGAGATTTTAAACCCACCACGATTTTTATTTTTTAAACAATAATATTATTCATATTGACTCGCATCTATATCCACTTAATGTTTTATTAGTTTTTTTAATAAGAAATAACATTTTAATTGTTGTGGACTTACTCCAGACTTTACTCAGTTAACATAAATTGTAACATATTAGTATTTATCAATGTTTTATTAAATCGATTAAACTATATCCTTTTTATTCGTTTAAGTTGAACTCAATGTTAGAATTTTATTTCCTGTTCAATCTAGATGAAATTAAATCTTTCAAGCAATTATTCATTTTTAATATTTTTATTAATGTCGATGGTCTTCGAAAGCTAGATTAAATATATTGCTTTAATATTTTAACTAATGAAAATTAATCATTGTAGATTTTTTTTAATGAAATAAGTAGTAATTTTTAAAACTTTTGATCTCACGGCCGCATTCGCGTTGTTTTCCAGTATGCGCGAAAACTCTTTGTTAACCGCCTCTGCAAATTTGTTCTTTTAAAAATGTAATATTTGTGATTTCTCGTCTAAATTACTTTGCATCCATCTTGGCCAAGCTGTTGATTTAACATTAGTTTATTTTTTTTATTTGTAACAATTTTAATTTAAAATTTTATTTATTGCCTGATTTTATTATAGCTTATTTAATTTACACTATTTTAAAAATTATTATTTATTTGCATTAAATTACAATTTATTTATGATTAGACTGTATCCCATTATTTTCTTTTTTATTTTATATACAAAATATAAAATCCGGAACCTATGTAAAAAAAGTTAATGCTTTGATTTCTTGTTTGGGCATCTAGGTTTTCCGCAATAAAATAGTGGTGCTGATTGTGATGAATTCGAAGAATTTTTATAATATTGGATTAATGAAGAATCTGCATAATTAACTTTATTAATTCTAAATGATGGGGGGGGGGAGGGGGGGGGAAATAAATCGTTTAGTAGATCGTTTATTTTAAATCTTTTTTTACTTTTGTATTTTCTTTACTATTTTTCAGCAAATTACCAAAC
Source organism: Globodera rostochiensis (assembly GCA_018350325.1). NCBI lineage: Eukaryota > Metazoa > Nematoda > Chromadorea > Rhabditida > Heteroderidae > Globodera > Globodera rostochiensis. The sequence goes on from JAEVLN010000021.1 coordinate 1,013,874, forward strand.
GCTTTGGATTTGGTTGCTTAAGTAATTTGACGGCTCACAAAGGCTTTGATGAATAGTTTGCTCTGCATTAAAATCGACAATATATTTTTATTAGTCGTTTTTATCAACGTTTATCAAATTGCTGATAGGGGTTGACATGAATAGCAGCAAAAGAATTTTTTTGTAAAGATTCACTTTTTAATATTAAAATTACGGTGACTGCGAATTGTCTGTCGGCTTTTATTCACGACAAAATGAGCTTTTATTATTTATTATCAATTAATTTTGATTTTATCCATTTATTTATTTATGCTATGACTGAAAAGATCTAACTAAATTTTATTAGTTATTAGATTGATTATTTGAAAAAAGACAATACAGTATTGCAAATCTTATTGTCAGTGCTGGAAGGGGAAAATTTTAACAATGTTTACTAAAAAATTGCTCTAAAATTTTAGAAATTTGGATAAAAATGAGCAAATATTATTTTTGGACATGTTTAACCGCAAATTTAGGTAATAATAAAAAAAGTTAATTTTAAAAAAGTACATATCCGACCAGGGATAGGCGGAATTCCGTTGTCCGTTTTTTAAAAAATTTCCGCCCATCCCTGTATCCGACCCGAACCCTGGGATAAACTGACATTTGCCTTTTTTAAACAATTTTAACAAGAAAAATTGAATTAAAATGTGAAATTTTGAGGTTTTTAAGCAATTTTTTTCTTTAAAAAAATATATTGCCATGAATAAATTAAAAAACAACAAATCGCAATAAATTAATGCAAATCCAGCCGAAAATAATGCTTCGGTTCCGGCCGGGACCAGAAAAACCGGAGCCAAGACTTCATTAAAAAATACCGGGGCCTAAAAACCGGTAATCCGGTCCCATGCTACCCTTATTTAACATACATGGGGAGGGGAACATTTTTACCGATTTATGGGTCCTTTTGTCCGTTTTTTTCTTGGTTTTCACGTAAAATTCAAGTAAATTTAAACAGAAATGCAATTGCTCTCCAACCGCCACTGTAAAACAGAGTATAGGTAATTAGAATATTAATGCTTGTTATTTTCAGCTTACAAATTAATGGCATTGTTTTCATTGAAATTCTCATTATTTAATATTTTAAACCTTGATAGTTTTTAATAAACGTGTATTGTTCTAAGTTCAGTTGCCAGCGATGCCCAAAAACGGCGATGCAATGCTCCAATTGGGTGGAACTCGGCGCCATCTGGCGTACTCGATAAGTCTATTATGTTTTTTATAATAGTTATGAGCTTTCATTTGTCTAATTAATTCTTAATTTAATTCGTTTTAAGAATTGTACTTGCTTGGAAACTGACAATTGTATTGTAAGTGCAAATCATAGCAGCTATTTCCTTAGCCGTTATTTTTAAAACTTTATACCCATTAAAAAATGGTATTACATTGTTAATTAAATTATATTTTAAATAATAAAAATTTGATTTTTTTGATTGAATTCATTTATTCAAATTTTTTTATTACTATTGATTAAAAGTAAAATTCAAACCAAATTAACAAACCGTAACATAATCATTTCATTTTTTAAATTTCATTTTAAGCTCTTACAATTTTATAGGCCTGCTTCTAAACAAAAAACCAATATAAGCTTCAACTGCTGCCGGCTAACTTATTTTAAAAAATTCATATAGAATATTTGCTATTTTATACAGGTTTTTATTGAATAGTTTAGCTCATGGTTTGTGATAAGGAGTTCCAAGTTTTTTGCCGTTTAATTTAAGATTTATTTATATTTGTTAAATGCAAAATAATTGTTTGTTCTTGTAATGTATAATTTATGCTTTATATACCGTAATACTTATTTTATAATTGTTTTTTGAATTTTTAACATTTGTTACGTATCAATGTATTCGTTGATAATATCTAAAAGTAACTTGTTTTTAGATTTTCATTCAGATTTCAACAAAGTTTAGGATTTAAATTTATTTTAAATGTCATGAATGTATTTTTTAATTTAAGAAATATTTACTTTTATAAAAATAGTTTTTTATCCTTTTATATAGTTTTTAATAATTATAAATTTATTTTATATGTGATTTTTAAAGCTGGGCTCTTGTTGAACATACCGGTGTTAAACACAGTTCCCACCGTGTGAATGTGTGCTACAAGTCAATGTTTTTGAATTTTTTAATCGATTAATCTTGTTGATTACACGATGATTATAGTGTGATGCTTTCTTGCCTTTTGGACGGTTTATGTATGTTTGTAGTCTATTGACGTAAGATTTTGAAAATCATGGTCATTTATCCAGTAATTTTATAAATATATGGGGCTCTTTCTATAAACAAGCGTCGCTTATTTTTGCTAATCAAATCGATTGAAGATTTTTTGTTAATCTATCCATGTAATTGTTGCAACTTTTCGAATACGTTTTTTAATTAGGAAAATACTTTTGTGTAAAGTAGAAATTTTATATTTTTTCGAATTTTTGATTAAATTTTATTCTGCCCCCAACGGCCACCCTCTCAGAAGCTAAACGGGAATATTTTTGTCAAGAAATAATTTGTAAGCTGTTGCGCTTTGACTTAGTAATTTTATTTATTGGGCTTGCTTAAGCTCAATTATTTTTAATATGAACTTGTCAGAAGAATTGAATGATGAGCACTGAATTTATAAATCCATCATAGGGTGAATAATTTTAAAATAAAATAATTATTTAATTATGTCTTTAATCACGTTTTATTTCCATCATAATTCATATATTATTACTATTTTATAATAATTTTTGTATTTGCATTTTGTTTTCATTAAGTAGGTTTTAGTTTCGGCGGCAGTCTGTCTGTCTCTTCATTCACATCCTGCTGGTGTGGACTTTAAATATTATTCTAAAAATATTAATTAATCTTCTGGCACCTTAATGCCAAATTGTGTTTTGTTTGACAAAAATAACGACCAGTGGCCTTTATTAAAAAATTATTTAGTTATTTTATTGTTGGATTTTCCATAATAAAAACTTATTATTAAATCGGGTTGTACTTTTTATGCAATGTCTATTATTTTATTAGTTTAGATTAATAGCATATATTTAAAAATTTTGTTGATACATGATATTTAAATTCAATCTCGAACATGTGGTTTCTTTTTTTCTTAATTTTTTTGTGAAATGTAAAAATTTGCAACATTTTGACAAAATTCTAGTGTATATCTTACTAAAATAATTCTAATTTTTGTTGCATTTGCTTCTTGCTTTAATCTGAAAGTTCTCCGGTTAATCGCCGAAGGCAAAACGCGGTAGATCGAATAAAAGTGTCTTATTTAAAAGGTGGTAGAAGCTGATCTATGTTGCGGTTGCGTTAATGAATTTAACTTTATTTATATCATGTTTAGTTTCTTCGGCGAGCTCTTCCTGATGGGCTTCAACCCATTGTAAAAGGGACGAGTAATAGTTTCGAGAGTTTTTTAGTTTTATTTTAGATTAAAAAAATTGTCACTTGCGTTTTAAAGTAATTTTAATTGTTCATCATTAATATTTATATCAAATCTTAACATTTTTTGATTTGTTAAACATTAAAACAATTTTATTAAAATTAATTACCACAGCAGTAATTTTTTTTCAAAATATTAAATATTTTATCTTAATTTATTTTGAAATTTTGCTATATTTTATATATTTATAAAAAAATTTACGATTACGTTGCAATCGTTAAATCTTTTTTATTCTAATTTAACTTGTCGTAAATATTAAAGTTTATAGAATTTTCAAAATAAGTTTTATATAATTTTCATCTTTAAGTGACTGTAGAGTATAATAGCTAGCTGTCCGGACAGGTTAATGTCATTATATTTTAGTTTATTTATAAAAACACTTTGATTTTGAATCCTTCATCCAGAGAACCAAACAGATATTTAATGAAATAAATAATTTATTTTAATTAAATCAAATTTTAGATTAATTTTTTCTACTGAATTCTGGTTTAAAAATTATTTTTATGATTTAATTTTTTGTTTAATTTTTAATTCTTTTAAATTTGTTTTTAAGACGGGATAGCTTATCCCAAAAAAACGAGAAAAAAAAGGTTCGTTTTTCGCGTCTTTTCACTTCCTGCGCAACCGCTACGGGCTCTCTCTCCACTTCCTTCTCAATCTCTTTGATCGCCCCTTCTTTCACATCTTTGGTCTCGATCAATTATCCATCCAAATACATAAGTATCAATCAGCACAACAAAGTGCGGAGTTTGAGAAATGTGTGGTGCGGGAATGATGGGCGAACTGCTTGATGCTGTGCTTTTAATGTTTTCAAATTTTTTGTTTCTTCAATTTCTTTTTTATATTGTTTGTATTATCAAACATAATTATTTAATTCAATATTTAAGTACATTTTTTTTTAATGTTGTTTTTTATTTTACCATCGTTCAGCGGCTTCCGTGACGCCGCTTTTGATTTTTAATTCTTGATAATTATATTAAATCTTTATACATTTAAATTAAGATTATGCATTTATTTACGATACAAAATTTATAAATCCGACTAACTTATTTACAATTTAAAAAAAAAACAAAAAAAAGCCAAAATTAGTTTTTATTGACACGTTTACTTTTTGATATATCGTCTGTTGATTGCTTAGCTCTTGCTGCGTGTGTAGTTGGAATTTGTGAGCTCAGGATTTTGGGATTTTATTGATTATTTCTTTACGTTATAATTTAAATAACTGATTTTTTTAACGATATGATTTAATTGTCAAATTTAATTAACAAAGTCGATCCTTTAATATATAATTGTCAGAGTCGGTTCATCTTTGAATAACGTGCAGTTCACCAGCCAATCGCAAAAATTCTCTCTATTTCATCACACGAGTTAACCAATTTGTATATTTGTATTTTAGTAGATAATTAAATAAATATTAATGAAATTTAAAAAAAAAACACTGAATTATGATTTTAGTATTAAAGTTTACATAATTTAATATTTTACCAAAGTTTATGAACAAAACATATTCGTATTTAACAACGGAGTTTTAGTTTAGATATGTCGAGAAGATCGTCAGTATCAGATAGATTCAAATTTTTTTGATAATCAAGCCACGATAAACAAATTATCGGGAATTTTATTTTGTATAAATAGATATTTTGTATTCTTTAATAAATAATATACAAAGTCAAAAAATTTAAATAAGACCATCGCAAAACGTCCACATAAAGTGTAATCTATTGTAGCACCGTAGGTTGTGCTTCGAATTATCCCGGTAGACAACCACCCGTTTTTTAAATAATTTGTTTTTTTTTGCATTTTGATTAATTTTATTTAGCATAGTTTAACTTCTTTTATTATTATTTGTGTACATCGCTTTTCTATTCTTTACTGTATAATGATGCGCTGCAACAGTTTAGGGGTGTCATTTAATTGTATCTGACCTTTACAATATTTTTTAAACAATTCCTACATTAAATTCAAATTTCTTTTTATAATTATTTATTTTTTGAAGCGAGCTTTTACACCATAATGCAATATTTAAAAAAAATTAAATTTTTTTTCTTTAATATTATAAAATTTATGTGAAGTAGGGTAATAATTCGTCTAAATTTAATTATAATTCACATTGAATGAAAATTTGATTTAATTCTTTTTTATAAATTTTTATGTAAGTGTAGGTAGGTAAATCTTAATCTTACTCAGAAAATTTTAAAACTCTGAGGTCATTTTTTGCGTTTACTAAATTAAAACAAAAAAAGGAGAGGCGAAGCTGAAATTGATTGGGTTGGTTAGAGGAAATAAATGACCATTTGACTGATGGATGTAGTGCACCTCTTCCCATTCCCGCAAAAAAATCGATGAATTGGTTTGCCTGTGGGGCGACGATGAGCACTCAAATTACAAAAAATGGTTAATAATCCGTTGAGAGAAAATATATTTTATAGAAATAAAATAACAGAATAATTCGGTAGCGTTGATTCAGCGCGTAAAAATTCTTAAAAAGTTTGAATACCCTAAAATTTAAAATTATTTTTTTATGAATTGTACAAATACCTTTGGCTCCAAAACCCGGATTCATCAGCAGAAATACGTGTAAAAAATACATATTCTTTGACTATTTAACATTTTCCTCCAAATAACTAAAAAATAATTGGAGAAGTAATAAATATTAATAAAAAGGATATTAAAAATACTTTGTCAGGATATTTGTCACGAATTAAAATTCTGGTAACCCAAGCTTCAATATAAATATAGAATAATGAAATAACAGAATAAAATAAAAATTTACAATCCAAAATTTAATAACAACTTATATAATCGTTTACAAGAATAAAAAAATTTAATGTAGGAATCTTTAAGTGATTTTGTTTTATTATCATAATTATTAAATGCCATTTTTAAAATTTAACATAAAAAGGCAAATTTATCATTATTAAAAGATTATTTTTCTTAAATAATTTTATAGAATATTTTTAAAAATATACAATAAATATTAAATATATGGTCGTCAACCACAGCCCATTGTATTAATTTCTTTAATTTTCTAATTTTACACATATCAAAATTTTTTTGTTAGACTTTAGCTGTTTATAGTTACAGTTGCCGATACTAATCAGTAATGTTATTGAATTTATCATTTTTTCTCATATTGAATTTTTTATTTTTTTACAGTTAGTTTTTATTATTTCGGTTATTTTTCTCTATTTTGTTCTTTATAGCTTCTTTAAGTGTTTTCTAAAGTGCGCTTAGATTTGGCTGGGCCCTTCCCGATAGGTACTGTGGCCGAAAAAGGGGCTAGACTTGTGTGATTGAGTCGTTTATGGCATTATTTGGTTTTTAAATGTTTTTTAATATTGAAATCTTTAAATTTTAAGTTTTGCCATTATCAATGCAATAAACACTTTTACTTACAATTTATGGTATGATTCCTTTTTTTATTTTTGCTTGTAAATTAATATTGTTTTTAAATTAGTATATTATTTTAAACTTCAATTTTTTTGGCCATTTAACATTAAAAATTATATCAACAGGCATTATCTTCTCCTTGCTACGGCTATGAACAAATATCTTTATTTCAATAAATTGAGAACTTTGTAAACAAATAAAATTATAACCTTTTTTAATTTTACACAGATTAATTATTACGTTGAACAGTGGCGATTTTCATAACTATCGAGATCGTGCTCATACAACTTTTTAAAATTATCCAGCATGTTTTTGAATAATTTTATTATTAACTAAAATCCAAGTTGGAAAATGCTGTCCTCATTTCTAGCTGACAAATTCTTGGCTTTTCATTGTCCTTAAACATTTAAGTATTTATAAAGGTCTTCTCTTTATAATTCCTTATAGATTATTGTCAAATTTGAAATAACGCATAGTTTACCGAAGAACTTTTATCGAGTATGAATTTTTTGCAAATTAAAGGTTTTGATAATAAAATAATATTATGTTTTATAAATTAACACAGAATATAGGTTGTTGTTAATATTTAACGAATCTATGCGGCTCGTTCCTCCACCTTTATTTATACATTTTATTGAAGCAATATATCACCATTTTTTCTTTATATTTAATATTAAAAAGAGATAACAATTAATTTATAGTTCATAGTGAAAGCCAGTAAATTAACATTTTTAATCCTTTTTATTTAGTTGGTTATGTGTTTCCTTTTTAAACGGTTTTATTAAATTATAAACATTTCTATTACCTTATAAATATTATTTTAAAATATAGATAATTTTAAAGATTTTCCCGTTGTGTGATTTTCAATGTCATTCTCATTATGCATTACTTGTGGTATTACATTAATTAAACCCAGTAATTTTAAATTCGGTTATCTTTTAATATTTTATGTCTTTTAGCCGGTGGTGTACTGTATGGAGCTATGATGCCCCGAGCAGCTCTTATAAATGTTTTTTTAAAATTACTGATGTTGCTGTATATATGTATATCTGCAATTTCAAAATCTGCACAAAATAAAACGAAATTCTTATAAATAAATCAAAAATTGGAAAAAATGTATTCATTCGCACTTCTTAGCCGTCACGATATGCAATTTCCTTCCAAAAATTACTACGCCATGATACTATTATATTCACCGATTGAAATATTTTATTTTTCGTTTATAAATAAAAATAATTAATTTGAGTAATTAATCTTTATTAAACAAAGAGTTATTTTGATTTGTTTAAATTTTTCAAAAATTAGCTATAAAGAACTCCAATAAGAAATTTAGTTTTGCTATTGTATACTAGTTCTTGGTAGCTTACATTTAAATTTTTTTGCATAACATTATTTTAACGGGTCACAAATATTATAACAATTTTTTTAATATTTTTTTGCAAAAGTTTGTTTATTATATGACACTTTACATCAACTGTCTTTGCCTAATTATTTATTGTTGTTTCTATTTTGGCATGAGCATCCGCAGGGCTTTAAGAGTGTATGTAAACATTTCTAATTTATCCTCCTTTAAAAATCAAAAAAATTTTTATTCAAAATTTCAATTAAGTGTATTTATTTTAACTGAATTTAGATTTTTTGTCTATTTGGCATAATTCTAAAGCAATCTGTTTTAATACATAATTGATTTTAGTTTACTTTTTTTTCTTACTTTTCCGCATAGTTCCTTAACAGTTCTCGGTCGCCGCACGCTTATTAGTTATTATAATTGATTGTATTTACTTTTAATTAGCTTTTTATAATTTTTCACTAATCAGGTATATAAAACGGTTTTATGGTTATTTTGTAATTAATCTCGCTAACCCGATGGGCGCACGTTGTTTGACATTCAAATGCGACTTAATTTAAGTGTATGCCGGACAAAATAATAGTCATCATTTTGCGCGCAGATTGTCATTCGTTATTTTCGGCGACATTGGAATCTTCTTGAAGTACATTTTTTCAGTTATCAATTTTGCGCTTTTACATTTCACACAATTAATTTATCATGTAAGGTCCTAAACATAAATACAATTTCATATTTTAATTATTTATTATCTTAACTCTGGCATCACTTTTTCTTTTATTTTATACTATATTAGTTTGATTTTAAAATTGTTTTTGAGCTATGAGCAAAATTTCTCAAACTTTTAATTCACGCAATTTTCCCTTTCTTTGTTATTTTCAAATTGCTAAAGAATTGACCGGTAGAATCTGTGAGGAAGCAAATTCCAAATTCTCGTTGGGTGCAAGGTGAATAAAAAATTAGTTTAGCCATTTTTTGCTTTTTTTTATTAGCTTAATTTGATATCAAAGATTTTTGTTTTATTTTTTTCTATTTTATATTTTATGTTTTGGTTTTATTTTATATAACTTAAAGATGTGTACACCCTGGATCCACCAGGAAATTGTTCTCAAACTTTGGCGTCGCAAAGCGGTCTTTCGCTTTTTGATGCTAAATTAGTCTTTGTAAATTATTCAATATAATATAATAAAGATTATTCTTTCTTATTTTAATAAATTAATTTTTTTTTAATCGTTCATTCATTTTCAATATTTTTCGATTTATTTCGCTTGAGCTCCATGTCGTAACATTCATCGTCACTCTCGATGTTGGTCATGGCATTGCCGTTGAGCTTTGACGCGTATTTGGTGGCCACTTCTTTCCAATTTATTTCTTATATTTGTAATCCATTATTTTTGCTTAATATTTTGCTTTTAAATATAACACAATAAATTTATTCACTTGTTAGAGACGTGAACTCTTTTACAATTTTAACATTGGTTATAATCCATTAAAGTATTTAGAATATTAAATGGTAGGGTTTGGCTTTTAAATTTACTTTTTTACAGCGATGACACATATAACATAAATATTGGGCAATTGATTGCTGATCCACACACACCTATTCCATTGACAAGCAAATTCTGGAGCGTGGGGAAGAAACCAAAAATAATTTGCACGATAACTAACATTTTTGTTGTTCACAACCAATTTTACGAATCCAGTTGAAATTAACTGTTAAATGTAGGGTTAAATCGTTTATATTTGTATATAAATTTTTAAACACTTGTGTTTGATTGCTTTATTTTTAGATTAAGATAATTATGATTTTTGATTTTATTTTTGCAATAAATATTTAAATTGTTTGTTTTAGTTATTTTAACATTTAATAATGTTGTCTTTAAATGTTATTTCACAATATTTCAATCTCCTTGTAGTTGGCTCAGTATGTATCATTTATTTAACAATTAGCTTTCAGAATTTCAAATAAGAATTAAAATTTATATTTAAAGGTATTTATCTAAATAATTTCCAGAAAGGAGCAATTTGGAGAATGGTTTCGTATACAATTCAACAGAATTAATACCTAATTTTATTTTTTTGTTGTTAGTTTTAGTTTTAAATTGCAAATTTTCATTCTAGGCACCTTGCTATGCAATTTAAAATAATATTTTAGCAATTTGTTTAGAATTAATTGAAGTTATTCAAGTGACAAATGCTAAAAGTCATATTGGAAAAATTTAAATAAATATATTTAGCTTTTATACTATTTTATATTTGAATTTGTCAGACTAACAACTTGAAATTGCTATTGCAATATGTATAAGCAAGAGATACTTTGCATCGGAACGATCGTAGATGATTAATTTTGACTTTTTAAAAAAATATTTATTTGTTGTTTTTAGTAATAATGTTGGAGCTTCATTATCATTTTTTAAAGATTAATTCTCGTCTAATTAGTAACTACGCTGCATAATAATAAGAAATTTTGTTTCGCTTTATCCGATCATTTCATTATAAGTTTCATTGTTTTATTTTTACACTTTTTTAATTTAATGCAGATTGAGATGTTTTAGTCTACAAATCAATTTTTAAAATTAATAATTAATTGTTTTTTTAATTTGTATTTTGTACAAAAAAATAATGAAAAAGCCTAAAACATAGTTGTTTTGTTTGATACCTGTACATTTTGTTTAATTTTTTCGAATTGTCCCCACTGAAAGGCATCGAACGTTGGACACGAATCAGGTTATAAATGTTGACAATATGGCAAAAGTAATAAAATTGTCAGATTAAAGTTAAATGGGGAAAGGATACTTTGAGTTGTATAAATGTTTATTGAAAGTTTATTTAACTTCTTGGCATTTTTTGCCAAGTTGGTGAATGAGCGCCATTTTTCTGTGGTCCCGATCATTTATCATTTATTATTTAAGTGAGGTTTCGATAAAATGTAATCGCAATTTTTAGTTTTATTTCTGTTCTAGCATCTAATGTTAAATATTTTTATCATTTTGGTTGTCAGATTTGTGTCAATAATTTAAAAACATTTCTAAAGTTACTAATTAAAGCCATTTTTTTGTAGCATCAAATTTAGATTTTCAAATGGGCTTAAACTGAGACTGCTGCGCATGCCATCCCCAGATTCTGTGTTCGACCCCACTGGCTTAATCCATCTTTTATTGTATTTTTTTAAAATGATTTTTAAATTACTTTTTTTAGCATTGTATCTTTCGATTTCATATCTTTATAATATTAATTTTTATAATATATATTATATGTCGGTTTAAGTATTGCAGGTTTAAAAAATTTTTAAAATAGTTTTAAAAATATGTTATATTCTCAAAGTCAATGTAAAGAAAAAACGGTGTGTAGACATTTGCGGCTCAGACATTTGCGGCCCAGACATTTGCGGCTTTAGACAAAATAGACATTTGCGCCCCGACATTTGCGGCGCAGACATTTGCGGCCCAGACATTTACGACCCGACTTTTGCGGCCCAGACACTTGCGGCCTAAGACAAAATAGACATTTGCGGCCCAGACATTTGCGGCTTTATATTCCAAAAAAAAAACATTTTATCTAATTGTTGTGGCCGGGCCTCATCAGTACGGAAGACACAACAATTAGTGATGTATTTGCATAGTGTTTCGGCCCTTATCCGTAGACACGGCAAGCCACAGCAAAAAGCAAATTGACAAAAGTAGACGGAGAAATAAAAGAATTGCACAAAAACGTGCAAAATATGCCATTGCTTCTTATGTATGCACTTATGAAGAACAAACGCTTTGAACTCTATTTGTGTGAATGACGCACATTGTCCCTGTCGATAAATAGTTAGATGCTGCAAATAAAAAAAAGTTTTGTTCTGACCGCAATTTGCTATTTGCTGTGTTAGGAAAAATGTTTTTTTTGGTCACTAATTGTTGTGTCTTCCGTACTGATGAGGCCCGGCCACAACAATTAGATAAAATGTTTTTTTTGGAATATAAAGCCGCAAATGTCTGGGTCGCAAATGTCTGGGCCGCAAATGTCTGGGCCGCAAATGTCTGGGCCGCAAATGTCTGGGCCGCAAAAGTCTATTTTGTCTTAGGTCGCAAGTGTCTGGGCCGCAAAAGTCGGGTCGCAAATGTCTGGGCCGCAAATGTCTGCGCCGCAAATGTCGGGGCGCAAATGTCTATTTTCTCTTAAGCCGCAAATGTCTGGGCCGCAAATGTCTGGGCCGCAAATGTCTGAGCCGCAAATGTCGGCCAACCGAAAAAACATCCTTAATTAAATAAAAAAATTATTCTGTAAATTTTCAAGAACAAACTTAAATAATATTTTTCTTTAGGGTATTTGCACTTATAATTACATTTTTGATGACATTCTTTAGCATCGGCAACCTTTTGTAATAGAGGTTGAAACAATTAATGATTTTTTGGTTTTCTATATATGACGAAAAACAATTCAAACACATTTTTAAAAGCTTTCTGTGGTGCCCTGTTGGGCTAATGCTTTCACATCTTTGAGATCAAAATTAAAATTGATTTAAACTTAAAAACATCACAAATTTGTTTTTGCATTTGATTTATGGTCTCTTTTTTATATTGAATAAACACAAGGATTTTAATCGTTTGTCACATTTATATTTGTGGGCATATTTTTATTTTGCAATTATTATGATTAATTCATCTAAAAACAAAGCCGAAAACCAGTAAACAGAAGAAAAAGAAAAATTCAAAAGAAGCTGCAAAAGCAAACAACTATTAGTAAACTTGAAAAGTAAATCAATGCGAGCGCACCTATAATTATTTGGGAAAACAAAATCCATTTAAGTAAACTTTAAGTTAGTTTCTTAAACATGAAACAAACAAATAAATTGTTTAAAATATCAAATTCGTATAAGGACAAAATCGAAAGCAGACTGACACTTTCAAAGTTCGCAGTACCCAATTTCCCAATCGATTTTGACTCTACAGCAACCTGTTAAAAAAGATAATAAAATAATATCTTTTCAGAATTTAAAAATAAAGAAAAAAAGTTCTTGAAAATAACCCACAAAATCTAAAATTTATTTGGTTTCCATTGAAAAACATCCACAGTTATGTACAAAATCGCAAAATGAATAAAAGAAAATTTGTGTAAAACAATAATTTTTTAAATTAAATAACTCCATTTAATAAATAAAATATTTTCAAAAAATAAAACGATTAAATGATTTGATATTTCAATCTTGTCTATCTATAAATAGGAAATAAAAAAAAGCAGGAATGCGAGTTCAGAGTTTGTTTTTAATTTAAAAATTTGCACTTGATTGATGCCGAGACCGTTTTGTTGAAAAGCAATGACTAAAATCTGGACGTGTGCCAATAAACAATCAAAAGGAGTTTATTTTCAAATAAATAGCAATTTATTATAGTTCTTACTACTTTATATTCATTATTTATGTTAATTAAAAATTATAATAACTTTAAATTGTCATTTTAATCTCTTACATTTTGTGTTTAACTGTTAAACGTTTTTTAAATAAACTATGCAATATTTAATTTATTCAAATTTTAATCAACAGAATTTCTTATAAAAAAATTTGATTTCAATATGTCTTTTTTCGTTTATTATTTTAAAATTTAATCACAAACAATTTTATTTTAATTTTATCAAAATCGATTTTTCTTTGGTATACTTTTAAACGAAAAACATTGGGTTAATAGTTATTATAAAATACGCTAATGATCATGTTACTGCATTAACAAACATTTTTAAAAAGTTAGATTTTAACTCTGGTAAAAAATATTAGTTCACCACCTTTCCAATCAATTATGTTTTTTTAATTTGCACGTTTACCCATCTCGTGATGCGAAGGTTTTTATCAATTAATATTTTGTAAAAATTTATTTGATAAGCAATTTTTTTTTAATTTTAAATCAACGTGAATAAATATTAAATTTAAAGTTAACCATATACAATTCATCTGCACATGCTTAGCACACTGAACTAATGACCACAGCATTGTGGGTCACCAGTTTATGTTTTTTAAAAGATTATTCGGGACAAAAATTTCCATTCGCGCTAGCATGCGGCGGCAGGCCTGGGCTTGACATGGCGTTGTGTTTGTGGCACGTCGACTTTTTTGTTGTGTTGAATCTTTCGGGTAATTCAATTTTATACAACAAAAAATTTTTTGACCAAATCCAGCAAATAAAAATCGCACCGCTTGGTCCTTCGAACAAAGCAATCCGCGGTGCCAAATAGGAATTTTTATTAGTTTTTTTACAATTTTGGAAAATATGTTTTCATATTCATATTGATAAATTACTTAGTTTTGTTCATTTTAAAATTTGTCAAATTTTTTTAATAAACAATTTTTATTTGAAATTTACGAACATTTTTATTTTAATTGCAAACCAACAGATTATACGGTGTAAAAAAATATTCCTTGTTGGTTTTTGTTTGTGTTCACAATACAATATCTTTTGATTTAAACAATTTTATCTTATATTTAATATCAAAATGATTATTTCTAAATTTAATCTTGCGCAAAATTTATAGTAAACTTTTAATTTTAATTTTGATTATATAATTTCAGCATCTCCTTGTGAAAGTGGCCTACGCATAAAATAATATAAAACGCATTGAACATATCGTAGGCTACAATATTACTGTGTATTTTTCCCATTTTTATCATAATGTTTATTTTTATTGTTTTAAATTTTATGAATTTTTTATATCAACTTGTGTTGTTTAATAAATGCCCATTTAATGAGTGAAAGTTTAGTTTATAGTTTTCAAATTAACATTATATTTGCTTTCTCATATAAATTTAATAATGTTTTTGTTATGACGACTTATCCAAATCAATTTATATATAAAAAGAAATATGTTTTTCGTAATTATTTATACATAATAATATATTTAATTTTTAGATTTTTTAATATATATTAGACTTTACTTTAATTCCAACAAGGGTTCGCATCGGAAAAGCATTCAAGTACAACCCTTTTGATTTTAAGTACAAAAATGTTTTTTTAATCAAAAGAAAAACTTTATTCTTGTTTAAATGGCTTGTATTTATCTTCAGAATAAATTTTTCAAAATTTATTGTTCCCATAACATTTTGTGCGTCTGACCAGTGTGTCAAAATGAAAGCAGCTTTTATTTATTGCAATTTAATTAGGTTCTATTCTCAATTTTTCTAGCTTCTTAACTGCTTCTTTAGGATGATATCCAAACCCAAATACATACACTTCTTTTGTTTTTGTGTTGATTAGTGCTTATTTTAATAAATTTTTTTTTCAAGTTAGATTGATTTTTTTGATTGGAAATGAAGAATTAAACATAACTTGGGAGGCGGCGAGCGGCCTTTGGTTCCTCGCAAAGTCTCGGTAGGCTTCGGAAAGAAACATTTTCGCTAAATATTTTCTCAACTCAATGGTCTAACAATTATATTTATATGATAATGCAATATCCAAAAATTCTTGATAAGGCATACTCAACATTTTGAGCTTACATGATTGTTATATCCTGAAATTTTATTCAAATTAGCTTTTTCAATTTCAAAAGATTGTAGAGTTAATATTATAAGAGATTTTAATATGCTTCCGATTAAAATTAATATTATTTAAGTTTTATTATTTAATATATCAGAATTTACTTTTTTGTAGTTGTTTATAATTTTGTATGATTTTGCTTAGATTAGCTTTTTCAATTTTTCATCCGATTAGAGTTAATATATTTTACTATCTGATCATTGCTTTTGTAAGTTTTGTTTTTTTACTGAATTTTTAAATAAATAGATTTTAGTCAACGTTTTGTTTACGCTCAAGCCACGGGTGTTTTATTATTTTGATATTATTAATTTAATTATTATTTTTATGTGCCTAACCTTTTTTTTCAAGGTTATAAAACAAAAACACGCAAACTTCATTTAACTAACTCTTAATGAAAATATAAAAATGTGTAATGATTTTTTATCAAAAATCGGGATTTTTGAATAATTTTTATTTTTTGATGATTTAGTATTGCTTTTTAACAAGAAAAATTTGACATTTAAAATTTTTTGTTCGATTTGTTTATTTTTAATATGAAAGCTAAACTACGCTGATTAAATGCTCACTAATTAATATTTTTGACATAATATCGAAGCAATTATTCATTATAAATACTTTTTGTCATTTATAGGTGCTGCATCAAATAAGTTCTGCAGCTGGATTTTTTATAATATTAAGTTGGTAAACTTTGCTGCTTTTTGTCGTTATTTTTATAAAAAAATATTTATGACGACTCTCAACTTTAATATTTTTTAAATTAATTTTTTGCAGTAATTAAAAATGTCGTGAAGTCGTCACACGTTAGGCTTCCATTTTCGAAAATTTAAAGAACTAATTTGTTTCTTTTCTCATAATTAAACCTTTTTTCTCATGTGGTAATAATTATTTGTAAGAAAATTTAAAAAAAACTGTTTTTATAAATTTTTTTAAAGGCACTTGCTGCAAACAAGTTCTGCAGCACAATCAAAAAACTGGTGTCTAAAAAAGGTGGTTGATTTGTGACTGAGTAACCTTTAGTTAATAAAAGCATTGTTTGTGTTTATTTTTTGTTAGACATTTACTTGGTCTCCTAATTTGTGATTTGTGTTTTAATAAATATATTTATTTAACAATAGTTTCCGATCACAATTAATGCGCTTTTTCCATTTTCATTACCCATTTGATTTTAAATGCTAATCACGTTTATTACGCCTCCGTAATGCTCTCACGACGAGTGTCCCAATCAAGAAAGCCCAGGGCATCAATGTGCCCACCGGCGGGGGTTTTTGCAGTTTCCGATCGTTGACCATTTCACCTTCAATTTAAACAGACTTCCACCCAGCGATTGTCGAATTAAATTAGTAGTGTAATAAATGACGTGATAATATTCCGTTTGATACAAAACACTTTGTCAAGTGGTTTTATTGTTATTCAAACAAATGATAAATATTTTTTTTTTCATTTTTATATTAATTTATGTGCTTAAATCGAATTAACTATTATTGCATTTTAAAAATTATTTTTTGCTTGTTTGCAAATGTAGATTGCGCATCGAGCACCACTGCCACCACAAAATTACAGGCCGAGGCCTGTGCCACCACCGCTTCTTATTTTTTTGTAAATGAATGCATTAAAAATAATTAATATTAATATTTGCTCTAAATTGTTTTTTAATGCGCTTGTTTTCTACCGCGCTCATTTAACCATTTTTCAAGTTTCAAAATGCCGAGCGCTTCGACCGAAATCTGTAACTTACTTAATTTGAATTACAATACTTTTAATATTCATTTTTATTATTGTTAGTGATCCGTGAGCGGAGAAAAATTTGTGATAAAAGAATTCCTGCTTTTAGTCTCCTTAAAAAATTAATTCTTCGGTTCACTTTTAATATTTTAAACAGATTTAAATGTTTTACAACCACCATTTGTCCCACATAACGCCGCTGTTGGGCAATTTGTTCCTGAATCATCGTTCTACTAACCTGGTTGTTTCTTCGTTTTAAACTTTCTCATTTCAAGCAATATATTACATTTTTCGCTTAATACTCAAGCAATTAAACTCTTGCCAACGTTTGATTGGTACGGCGCGATCGTTATTGAGTTGCAAGAAAAAAACTTTAAATTATTATTCATTTGGAAAGTTTTTATAAACGCACAAACCAGCAACTAAAAACTTAAACCAATTGATCTTTTATTTTTAACTTTTCATGCCTTATTTTTACTGGCTTATTGTTTCACATTTTGGCAGTGGTCTTCCGTCCCCCTTTTCCTTCGCATATTTTTGTTGAAATTTCATTATTCTTTTATAAGTTTTTTTAGATTTTGTTTCTTTTTAAAGCCATAAATTTTTATTCATTTTTATTTATTCACATATTTTATATGTATCACATGTGTTTATTTTACGCTTTTTTTAAACATGGTTTTAATTTTTCTATTTTAATTGTGCATTAATAAATAATTTTTTATTTATATTAGTAGAATCATTGGATAAAAAATTATTTTTTAAACAAAAAATAGACTTTTTCAATTTATGAACATTAACAATTACACTACCTAATGCCGCCGAGGTCCAAAAATATGGCAAGGTATGATTTTTAAAGTTCCAAAATGAGAAAAACAGTAAAAAACTTTAATCTTCATATTTATCAGTCGTTTTCACCTTTTTAAGCAAGTCTTGACGAGAAAGAAATAGATCGTATGTTTGAGAACAATTAAAATCAGCACTAAATTTGACCGATACGAAAATTGTCTTTGCTTTCCTCAGAATCTTAAATCATTCCGCTGCTTCGCAGCTTGTTCTAGGTGGTGGAGCTGTTGAAATAGATTGTGTGAAAAATTGACTGCCGTCAGATGATTTAGAAAAATTG
The DNA here is from genome assembly GCA_018350325.1 of Globodera rostochiensis. NCBI lineage: Eukaryota > Metazoa > Nematoda > Chromadorea > Rhabditida > Heteroderidae > Globodera > Globodera rostochiensis. Next base: position 1,032,403 of record JAEVLN010000021.1, read on the forward strand.
CTTATGTTCAATATAAAATACTGTAAATATTCCATCTTTAGTTGTCTTTTTTTAAACAACATTTTAATATTATGTATTTATTTTTACATTATGTTTAAAACCTTTACCATAATAGCAATCTTTCAAAGAATTGGCTTGAAAACTAACAATTAGCAAAATATAAAGCAAGAGACGATTGGTATGTATTCTTTAATTATTAATTATCTTTAAATTTTGGATTATTTTATTATATTTTAAAATAATCAGTGAATTTTGGTTAATTCATGACTGTCTTCAAATATATATAAATCCATTATTTTTGTTACAAACATTTAATATTTATTACTAAACCGCTTTATTTATAATTGATAATTTTAAAATCGTAGAAACGATGAACTTATATTTCAACTTATTTTATCATAGTTAATTTTTAAAAATTGTAACTTCTAAGAGATAAATGCTTCTTACTGGTTGTTAAATTCGATGATTATATTATTATGTAATTTTTTTAAATCTTTTGTAGTTTATTAATTAAAAACCTTTAAAAAACAACTTTTAAATCTTTTATCATTAACGTTCATAAATTTATTGGTGAACAAGAAGCGGGTTTGCCAAACAGCGTCATTACCGACATTTCTTTTTGCTGGCCACTTTTCATATTTCACCAAGAACCAAGTGATGGGCATAGTACGTGTGGCACACTGTATGGTTTGCATTGAAATTCTTTTACAACTGCGTCCTTTCCGGAAAACCAGAGAATGTCCGAAATTTTGGCAATTATAATATTACAGCAGATTCAGAATGCAGCGATTTTTTAATAGGTTAAACCTTTCCATAGTTACACGCAGAAAATTTTATTTAATTATTTTTCTTTTGTATTTAAAAATAATTTTATTTAGAAACAATATTGTTTATATAAGTTTTTATTCAAATTAAATCCGGACACTAGTTATAATTATTACATAATTAAGGAAATTTTTTAATTTCGTCAATTTGTCTTTAGACTTTCTATACTTTTGTAAAATTTAACATGCATTATAAAATTATATTATGATGTAATTAAAATTTAAATTTTGCAGAATGATTATAATCATTACTATGTAGAGATATCAAATATTCCTATTTTATTTATAAACGGCCTCGACTATTCCTGCAAATCTGTAGACCTGCAACTCCGTCGAGACTTTTAAGCTAGATAAAAATTGTAATAAAATAAAAAAAATTTGCAATACTATTAGTAATTCGACTTTTAATTTTCACCCGCTTGGGGGTAAGGAGGGAGGACGGTCTGTAATTTTTTTAATGGTTAGTTTCTTTTATAGTTAGTGTTGCCGTTATGCTCTATATTTTTATTTCTAGGGTTTTATGGAGAAAACAATATTTTATGAAAATAAAATTGAACTGGTGGTTATTTCTTTTTGCATAAATTTTAATCAGGTTTTAATGCTACAAATTTCGGGAAAACAGTTGATTTATTCTTACTATTTTGGTTTTTATTTAATAAATATTTTTAAAAGCATCCGTTTATATTTCTGAATTTATGAAAAATGTATTATAAAAGAATCAAATTTAATTTATGTTATCCATTTGTTTTGGTTGAAAAAAGTAGGTGAATAGTAGTCGATGTATATCTTACAAGTTTAGTGTTTTTAACCAATCTTGAGAATTTGATTCAATTTTAAAATTTGTAATTTGATTGTGCGTTTGATTTATTATTTTTGATCAATTTTTTGCTTTCTAAATTATAACTAAACTTAACTCAATTGAATTTATATTGATTTTTTGTTTTGCTTTTTATTTGTATAAATTTATTGGTCATGTGATTTTTTTTGTTTTATAGCATATTTAAGGTTTACTTATATTTAACACAGTAAATATCTTTTTATTTATATTTACAGAAAAATTTTGTTTTTCGTCTTATTTGTTTGATGAGTTTTCAGATTTTGGGCGCAGACTTTCATAGTATGGCTGTGTTACGTTCAACGGATAACGACAGAAAGCGTTCTTCACATTCCGATAAAAATAAATAAATATTTGGAAATCAATATTTACATAATAATACATTTTATATTGTTATACAAATTTCAATGGATACAATTATTAAAATTTAATGAACATATTTTGTTTTGATTTTTTCATTTGAGTGTAAAGTTTTGAAATTGATGTTTTTATTTATTTTTTCTTATCATTACGTTGTACCGTTTTAGACTCATTCAATTTTATAATAGAGCAGCAAATACAAAAAAGATGTAATAAATCCAAATACAAAAAAGATGTAATAAAATCAGTTTAATCATTTTTTAAAGTTTAGACGGAAGGATAAAAAAAATTTTGGATCTTTAGGTAAAACAAAATAACCGAATAACAAGTACGAATTTTATTTCATTTTTATTATCCTTTCTAACAAATCAGTATAGTTGGCAATACGATTCAAATTTTATTGCAATTTATTAAAAAAATTTCACAAAACGCCCAAATAGCGACAAAAATAGTGGCCCACCGTTTTTTACCTGAAATGGATTTGCCCGTATTTTTGTGCCAAAATCCAAAAATAGGTTTTAGGTTTATTTCCATAACAAATCTCGTTAAATCTTCAAAAAAAAAATTTTCCCGGCCGCACCTTTCATTCCTAAATAGCTTTAAAAAAAATCACCGTATTTTAAAAATGTTGTTTGAAAATCTCTTAACAAATTGAGTCAAAAATTCAACATTTTCTTGGCGGCGCCTATCGGCACCGCCGACCCCTTTTACATCCATCCTCCTTCAAGATTATCTTTAATTTTATATTAAATTTAACATTAAGTATTGTTGGAGTTTAGTTTATATTTTGCTTATTTATATTATATTCTCACTTCTTAATTTTTTAAATCGCCTTTCATTCGCCGTTTATATCCTCTCAGAAATGCTTTACAGTAGTGCTTAAACAGACGAATAATGTGATTAATGCTAATGTATAAATTATAGTATAAAAATATTGATTGAACCCGATATTATTTAGTAATTCGTTTTAACAAATGGTTTAATTCATTTTACCTGGATATTTTTTTAAAGTAAATTTTATAATAAAAATTAACTTTACTTTTATTTTTAATGTTTTCTTTAACTTTAAGAAATTTAATTTTTCCGCTAATCTTTTTAAATTAATATTTTTTATGAGTGTGCAGAGCGTCCGGCGGTGTTGCAAAATGGAATTATGTATCCATTTAGCAAATGACGCTTTTTGTTAAATTTTCAAAAAAGTTTATGCCAAATTGCGAAATAAAACTCCGCATTTTCATGGTTGAGAGACATTCTAAAAAGACAGAAAAAAAAAATTCGGATTTTTTTTGCAAAATAATAAAAAGTAATGCAAATAAATTAGTATGAATTTATATTCCTTAACTAAAAAAGAGTAAAATCACGCTTTGATATTTTTATGTTTTTCTTCCGTTTCTGTTTATTGGTTTATTGGTTTCTGCTTACCCATTGCCTTCACGTTTATTATTTGATGTTTTGGAGAAGTGAATAAAAAAACCATTCTCCTCATGTTTTGAGCAGACGTTCGCACAACGCCCGATTGCGCTTTAGCCTTTTGCAGATCAGGCGTTTTTGCATGAGGATTGCTCGATCAAAAATGTTAGCAAAACTGGTACCAACTACTGCGCGAAAATTGTTATATACATAAATAAAAAATTATGATTTGAAGAATAAAATAACGATTAAAAAAGGTTAAAAAAATTTGCTGAACAAGATATTAAACTCGATGATTTTCAGCGCCAACCAATCGGCCAAATCATCGAATTTTTTTAACAAATCCCGTCTCACTACCTTTACAACCGAATTTTTGTAGTCATACATAAATATTTAAAAAATCTAAAAATAAAGCCGCCGTTGAAGCATTCGTTGCTGGTGCCACCAGGCAAACGACCCATTCCTTTGCAATATTTTTATTATTATTCTTACAATACCAATGATTTTTTATATCTATTAAGCTTCGATTCCCGAGTTGCAGAATGCGACCCTTGGAATTTAATATTTAATAATAACAACAATTTCACAAAATTCTAAAACGTATATATTCACCAATTTTTTTTTCCGTCCTTCGCGTGAAACTTCTCAATGACCAGCCCACTGTTTTGGGATATCTTTCTCACTTCGAAAGTTGTTTTAAATCTATTTATTTTGATATTAAGGCTATTCATTTACTTATTACATTGATTTCCTGTTCTTTTGGGTAGTACTATCAAATATCATTCACACAGCTATACAAAGGGATTAATTTATTTTAAATTATATTTATTGACGTTTGGGAAAAAGTTATAGAATTTATAGTTTTATACAAATCCAAGTATTACTTCTATAGAACCCCTCAAAGGGATACTCACAATCATCTGATTTCCCATTTTTTAATTCAATAAGACACCTTATTAGTCCCTGAGGACAATAAATATTTTGTTAGACTCTGAATTTATTATTAAAAAATAAATTTTCAATGTTAAAATTGTAATCTCTTAAAAATGTAACGCATTGCGCATATCACTCATCTTTTAGTGAAGACAAATCCACCAAAATTTAAAAATGGGCATGATTGTAGGGACAAAAGCAATACTAATTTTTATGTTTAATTGCATAAACTTGCTTTTCGTTGAAGAATCCGGTGTTTTAGAAATACAAAATAATTTTTTAATTTTAAAATAATTTTTTATTTTGGTGTATAATTTATTTATTTATGGCAAAAACTTTTTTTCTGCATTTGCTATTAATTCTGGGTTTATTTTTCCTTTTCCAATTTTCCATATTTACTTGTTTTTTGTAAATAAAATGTTTACGTCAATTATTTTTCTTTTAAAAACACATTTAAATAATGTTAATAGTTGAATGAAATGTAAAATATGTAATTAAGAGTTAAAAAAACATAACTAAATTTTGAGAAACGTTACTTCATACAGAGACTGCCTCATTTGAAAAGAATTTAACATATTTTATTATAAAATTGAATTTGGTTAAAGGCTTTTTATTTAAAAAGTTTTTATCAAAATACGAAATCTTAGTGGATTATGTTCAAAAAATTGCTTAAACTATAAAAACTCACCCTAATAGTAAGGTTTTTATGGAAGCAATAGGCATTTATATGATAATGCAGCCAGTTTAAAATGAATTTTTAAAAAATGGAATTTGGAAATTTTTATTAAAAGTTTTTTTATAAACAAAACCAAAAATTATTATTTTTGTTCCATATTAATTCACCTGCTCCAAAACAAATTCGTATAAATAGAAATATACAGCGCTTATTCTAATCCTATTTATAATAAAGTTAATCTTAACTTAATCATATTATCATTTTAGAATATGCTATTTGTCATCTTTGTCAATTAAGATCTATTATAAACAATTAAAATTTTAAAAATTAATCTATTTAAACGATAAATGAGTGACAAAGATTGGGACCGATTTTCATAAATATTCAGGATCTAACCAAATCCTTCAAAATCCTTAATGTAAAATTAATTGCATTTATGATTTTTAACACCTAAAAGTTGAATTGACCAATTAGTTTAATAGCATAAAACAAACATTTATTAAATTAACATAACAATTTTTGTTTAATTAACAGAAGCCAGATAAGAATTTTGCGGCGGCAAATCGGAAAAAATTAATTCCTAAAAACTAAAACGTATTTTATAAAACTATTAAACATATTAATTTTTTTGCATACGATTGCAAACTTTAAATGCGATAAATGATATATTTACCAATTATCAATTATAAACTAAAGAAATAATGAAATTATAATTAAGTATACTATAAAAATTTAAGGAAAATAACTTTTTTCAAAATATTAAATACAAATCAATAAATTCCATGCTTGCCAATTCATTTCTGCTTTTATTGAAATCTATTCAAAAATAATTGCATAAGGTAGCCAATATTTTAATTTTTGTGACATATTTAAAAATAAAAACTTTGTGAGATATTTAAGAACTCTCATCAGAAACTGATGAATATGTAACTCGTTCGTTTTGTTTGTTTTATAATTTTGATTTTTAATTAAGATATTTAACTTGGAATTAACGCAACAAAATATATCAGCACATTCATTTTTATAAATTTTTTTAATTGGTTATCTAATTTCTTTTTATATGTTTTTGGATTATGAATATTATTTGATGCACTTTTGTTCTTCCAGAGTGAGGAAAAAAAAGCATTTTTAAATTATCAAATTTTTATAAATTAAAGTTGTACTGAAATTGTTCAGCATTTATTTAGTTTATTAAACACAAAACTTGATTTTTGTCTCACATTTTTATTCAATAAATAATGTTTTTAATTTGTTTATTTTATAAACAGATTTTATATAGTTTTAAAGTGACTTTTATTATTTAGAATTTAGTTTAGTTGGAAATTTAATTTATTTATTGAATATAGTTAAAAAAATTTGAATAAATCATAAAATGACCTATGTACAATTATAATTATTTGTTTAAAGTTTTAAAAATAATTTATTCTTTTTTGTTTGAAATCCCTATTATAAAATATGCAAATTACTTTGTTTCGCTTGTTCATGCTCCTTGAATTAGGAGAACTCCTTGATAATCGACATCATTTGCTGTCTATCAGACAGGGTTACTGAATACTGTATAAAGTTTGCGTCAAGATGTGTTCATGCCCCTTGTGGGTTTAAAATTGTATATTGCACTTTTTATCATTTTTTTATTCGTTAATCTCTAATTATAATCTTTTTTGTAATTTATCTTTTAAGCCGCAATATTTCTAGAAAAATATCGTATTTTATTTTTTTTATACTGTTTTTTTCAAATAAAGAATTTTTGAAATATTTTAATTTTTATCAATATGTTTGTCTAATATTATTTATTTAAATTTTATTAAAGAATTTCAAACATCATTATTTTATATACTGTTATAACTTTATTACTAAAAATTGTTTAATGCCTTTGTACAGTAGTTTTTTTGACTCTAAATAGTTTCTTGAGTTTATTTACAAAATCGAATTATAATAATTTTGGGTCTTTTATCGTTATATTTTTTCTTTAGTAATCGCATTGTAACGAAGCCAATTTCACTTTTTCTAAAAGTAATTGTTTTTCCTAAATTATTTAAATTGTATTATATAATTTGCAATTTTAGATAACGGCATCGACGGACTTTTATCTGCTTTTGTGGAAGATGTATTATGTTTACACTTGTTAAAAAATTTAGCAGATTAATGCTATTTTAAAGTTTAATTTTGAAACCATAAATTGAAAAATATGACTTGAATACTTCGGATTAATAAAAAATAAAGATTGCGTAAAAAAACATTAAAATATTGTGCATTATCCACGGCAAAAAAAAATTAAGTTGAAAAGTTTGAGTCTTCTTTGGAAGAGTTAAAAATAATTTATAAGAACAACGATGATGATCAAATAATCAGCCATCAAGTTATTAATGCATTAATTTAAAGTTTAATTTTTTTTTAATTTTTAAAAATAAGTTATGAAAACATTTCGTTTTGGTTCGTTTGTGCTGCCAAATATTTTAAATTTTTTATATTTTTGTATAAAAATTATCATGAAGTTATAAGAATAGTTTTCAAAAATAATGTTAACTCATTTTTTGTCTCACATTTTTATTTAATAAATAGTGTTTTTAATTTACTTTTACATGTCCAGGGTCTTTCTTTTAGATCTTTTTGTCTTGTAGCATTGAAAATTATAATTAATTGTTTAAAGTTTAAAAAATAATTTAATTTTTTAAGTTTATTTCTTTATTTTACATGGTCAGGGTCGGCTTTGTGCATTTTTCATTTGATAAATATCGATTTTTTGTGTTTCTTCGATTGTCGTGCGTTTTTGTTTTTGAGGCATCGAATGGTGATCTCAAAACACTATTATAAAATATGGTTTTAGATTTATTATTTTACAATTCAGTATTTGCTTTTCCAATTTCTAATTAACCTAGTTAAAAATTTTATTATTTGTTAATATATTGTAATTTATTTACAATTGTTTTTTATGTGTAAAAAACTGAATAATACAAACATTCGTTTTCTCACGATATTTTTTTAAATTTGTTTATTTCTTAAACTATTTTAAGCTAGCTTTGGAATGTTTAATTTTAATTATTTCAAATAACGATTATAACTTTTATAATTGATGGAACACAACCTTTCTTTTGCCGAACATTTGTTTATATATTATGTATTCATTAAGTCCAGTTTGAGCTTATTTATCATTTTAATTCTGCAAAGCACCTTTTAAAATATTTAATAAGACAGTCTAGTAAATGTATACAGCATGTAATTTATTCAATCAAAGTATATATTTTTTAAATGCTTTGAACAGATCATCGTGTTTTCATAATCTGGTTTATCCATAATTGTGTCGTCAAATTCCATTGTAAATCTCTGATCGCATAGATGAATCAATTTGATGTATTATTTTAATTTATACCAAAATCGTTGACTTTGATCTGATACTTAGATTTATACATTTGCCATTTAAATTTTATAAGATTCAACTTTATACGTGTTTCATTGAATTTTGTTAAAATGTTTCTTTTCAACTTTTTATTCATTGTTTTATTTCCTTATATTATGTAATTCTAGCTGTTTCTTGCAAATTCAATCAATAGTATTAATTTTTCAATAATAAAATGTTTTGAATGTTGTCATTGGGCCTTATATTTAAGTTTTAGACCATTTATTTCAATGCATACTTTTAAAATAGTCATTTTGAAGTAATTAATATTAAAAAAAATTGTAGAAAAAATAGGTTACTCACTTCTCACATTTATATGTTGTATAACGAAGATCTCATCTCGTTTTTTTCTTGGCATTTTAAAATCAAATTAATCATATATTTATTAGTAGATAATAACATTATATTCACGATTTTATGGATGAAAAGCAATTTTTATTAATTTTATTTGCTAGATTTATTGATTTTTTAGTTTTGCCGTTCACTAACTTCCGTTTTCATGTATTAGTTGCCAAATTACGGAACATAGTGGGAATTATGTAGTGGAATTTTGTAATTTTAAAAGAAAAAATGATGATTTTAAGGATTTGTTAAGAAAGTGGTCCTAAATTTAAATTAGGGCTCAATTTTCAAAATTTAGAAATCGCAAAAAAGGGGTAAAATTGCGCGTTGTTAAAAAAAGATAGGCAAAAAAAATGTTGCTAGAATAATAATAATAACTTAAACCTTCTGACCAGTCATATGGCTGTTTGATGTGAACAAAAGAGAAACCCCAAAAAGGCTATCGGACATTTGCCCATAGGACATTTCGCCCGGTAACGAAAAAATGGACGTTTCGCCCATCGCTCGCTCAACTTTAGCTTAATTTCAAATTTATCCATCCATTTAAAATACTTTCAAGCTTTTATTAAATGTGGGCGAAATTTATGGGTGAAACGTCCGTTTTTTCACTACCGGGCGAAATGTCCGATAAGCGAAACATTTTTGTTATAGGAACAAAAGGTCTTGAAAAAGTTTTTTAAAAAAACGTCTAACTTCATCCGGGTCAAAGACCTAGTTTCCGTTTTTTCACTACCGGGCGAAATGTCCGTTTTTTCGTTACCGGGCGAAATGTCTAATGGGTGAAATATGGACACCGCCCAAAAATATGCGCGACGTGTGACAAACACACATTTTGTACAATTTTTGGTCCATTTGGAATGGACGCCAACTACCTATTCGATGTGAAAATGAATGAATGAGTGAATGAATGGTTGTTGTTGGGTGGAGAAAGGTCAGTTCTGTTCTCAGTGTGCCATCGAAAGATGAGATAATACATCGCATTTGAGAAGAGAACGCGGGCGAGGGGCGGGGGGGGGGAGATAGAGAGAAAAAGGATGAGTGCAGAGAGGCGAGTTAAAATATTATAAAATCATAAATAATCAGTTGATTGAGTAAAGATTCTGTTCTCAAGTTTCATCAAATGAATACCTAAATATTAGAAATAATGAAATCAGGAAAATTTAAAATAAATATTAAACTCAATTTAAATCATAACAACATCTGAACTGTGAGTAAGTGACTCTGTAAGGTGGGATTTTATTAAGTTTAAAAATAGCAACATAAGCGAGTTTTGAAATCAAAAAGCCATTTAAAAAAAAACAAATAATGACGGTACCTTATAAATTAGAGAAATTATTTGCCAAAATATAAATGTTATGATAAACAAAATTGCAAAAAACGATTTAAATTTTTCAAATTGTAATAAATAATGGGTTTTGTTTATGTAAACTCCCATACGAAAATTTTTTTGCAAGAAAAGGCTATTTTTGAGAATTCGGCATCCATTAATTTCCGCTCTAATTAAATGCAAAATTTATTACTGACATAGAAATAATATGTATTTACAATTTTGAAATGTTGGTCGAGAAATAAACTAATTTACACAAAAGATTGCATAATGCGGGATTTGACGACATATTAAAAACCATGATCAGAGGCTAAATGCATTAATTATTTATAAATTTTGATGAATATGGACAGATTTGGGTTATGGCGAATCATACTTAAAAACCATGTACCCAATTGTCCCATTTGCATTTTCAAAAGCTTCCTCAACTTCCGCTCTTTTGAACAACTTTGGCTTAATGTATTTCACACATTGCATGTCGTCAATGTGAATTGGGTCCTGGTTCTTGTTCTCCCAATAGCCCCAATAGCTTGTTGGATTGTCTTCACGTTTCTGTTAAATTTTAATAACACAAAATTGTACCGATAAAAAATGACTTACGAAGCATTCAAGCAAAATCCGTGTTTTATTTGTCTGGTGACCGTTGACCTACAAAATTTACAAGAATTTAATTTTAAATGTACTGAAGACAAGTAATTAATGCATATCAGGAGTGAGATTGGGTTTCAAATTTTGATAACTCCATAATTTTGTTTAATTTAGCATTCCGTGTTTTAAAAATGGACATGGCGCACCCCTGACTCACATTTTGAAAAATTCAAACCAATTTACCGTTATATAATGATTAGGAGTTAGACACGAATAAAATGTCTGCCTTTGAGAACATGGTATTTCTTTGGTCGGCTTGTCCATGTTATCAACGCATGCAACTGATCGGCCGGGATTCCTTTCTTGACTAAATAGGCCGCGCGGATCCGGACATAGATCAGACGGCAAAATTGTGCCACCATCTAAAAATGTTGTTTTTTGATTGACTGCGCATAATTGGGCAATTCCAACAAAAAGGCAATGTTGGCATAAGCTCTCTAACAAAACCATACAATTTTTGTTAAATTTATGCCACAACACCAAAAATTATCAATTTTTGTTAAATTTGAAGCCACAAAACCAAAATTATACAAATTTGTTAAATTTGAAGCTAGAACACCAAAAATTATACAATTTTTGTTAAATTTGAAGCTACAACACCAAAAATTATACAATTTTTGTTAAAGCCACAACACCAAAATTATACAATTTTTGTTAAATTTGAAGCCACAACACCAAAATTATTCAATTTTTGTTAAATTTGAAGCCACAACACCAAAATTATTCAATTTTTGTTAAATTTAAAGCCACAACACCAATACAATTTTTGTTAAATATAAACCAAAAAAATTAAACAATTTTTGTTGAAGCCACACCACCAAGATTATACAATTTTTGTTAAATTTGAAGCCACACCACCAAAATTATACAATTTTTGTTAAATTTGAAGCCACAACACCAAAATTATATAATTTTTGTTAAATTTGAAGCTACAACACCAAAAATTATACAATTTTTGTTAAAGCCACAACACCAAAATTATACAATTTTTGTTAAATTTGAAGCCACAACACCAAAATTATTCAATTTTTGTTAAATTTGAAGCCACAACACCAAAATTATTCAATTTTTGTTAAATTTAAAGCCACAACACCAAAATTATACAATTTTTGTTAAATATAAACCAAAAAAATTAAACAATTTTTGTTGAAGCCACACCACCAAGATTATACAATTTTTGTTAAATTTGAAGCCACACCACCAAAATTATACAATTTTTGTTAAATTTGAAGCCACAACACCAAAATTATATAATTTTTGTTAAATTTGAAGCTACAACACCAAAAATTATACAATTTTTGTTAAAGCCACAACACCAAAATTATACAATTTTTGTTAAATTTGAAGCCACAACACCAAAATTATTCAATTTTTGTTAAATTTAAAGCCACAACACCAAAATTATACAATTTTTGTTAAATATAAACCAAAAAAATTAAACAAAAATACCCCAAGAATCGACAACCCCCAATTGCTCGCCTGTCTCGTAGGTCAGCTCGAACTTGACAGGGCCTCTTGAATATCTCAGCCGCGCAGAAATGATTATGTCTGTGCCGGGCCCTTCTGCCTCAATCCAATTTTGGGACGGGGACACTTGGGCAATTGCCTCCGGGCAACAAAGTCTTGCACCTGAAAATGTGAAATATTTTTAATTCCTCCTCCAAAGTCCAGCAGCTTTAACCTCGAGCCCGTTTGTCCTTTCGGAAATTGATTTCGATAAATGACTTGTGGCATGGCATATGTGAACATTGTGACTCGATTTCCAATCGTTTGAGTTGAATTCGCAACTTTTTCCCATCTTTAGGCTAAATTGGTTTAATATTAAAATTCTTAAAGTTAACGCAAATTACGACAAAATCAATATGATTAGGAATTACCGTAATTCTCCAAATGCATAAGCATCTAGGTTTACTTCAACAAAAAATTTCAGTATCTAGCGTCCGGGTCTGCCAATCGGCGTCCAATTCTCTGATCCCGTCCATCTTGTTTTTGCATTCGACGTCTAATTATGATTTAGAATTTATAAAAATTATTTATTTAATTTTCTTACTTTCTTGAAGTTCTTCACAGTGATTTCCTCCATAACCCTCGGGACAAAAGCATTCTGTGCAAAGCCTGGGGTTGGGATAGCCGCCATTTTGGCACAAATTTTCTGCATCACACTTGTCTAAATATGTAAGACATATAATTGCAATTAATTTATATCAAAATATTAAGTTTGAAATTAAAAATTTAAATATCAATTTCAATTACGTCTGCAATACATGTAATTGATTATTGCCAAATCTTTGAATGACGGCTTTTCCGTTTGGCCAATTGTTTGTTGGTAGAAGCGGTTGAGTGTAATTTTGTCGTAAGAACTAGAATAATCGACTCAAAATGGTTTAATTTGTTAAAACAAAATCCAAATATTTTGGAAAAATTCGTAAATCGGCAAAACTCGAAAATCCATGTGAAGAGCTGCAATTTCCAACCCCCCGAATTGTTGAAAAACTGTTGGTTATAGAAACATGGTTAAAAACTCCCATTTGATGTATAAAATAAAGATTTGCTATATTTTGATACATTTTTTAAAATGTACTGTTTTTGACCATAAAATCTTCTATTTTGATCCCAATGTACTGATTTTAAAAATTTTAGTTACGCGCCCTGGTTAATTGCACTTACTTATGATCACTTATCATTGGAGGATAGTGCATTATCGAGCCGTAGTCATAGGGAAACCCATAATTTGCAGTCCATTGTGCATTTTCTTTGTCGAACGGGTTCAATTTGATGTAACTGTACGCGTCGCGACGTTGATGTTCATGCTGCAGGCCGAGTGCATGCAAAAGCTCGTGAACACCAGTATACATCTATTTATAATATTAATTTGAATGACAATTAAACAAAACCAGTGGCCTCATGCTCGTCTCGTGGTTAAGCGCTAAACCGTGGTTAACGACGTAAACCACGATTAAAAATTTCAAAACATTATGCTCATCTTCTTATTGTTAACCGTGGTTAAGGCTTAACCGTGGTTCCGTTAACCACGGTATGTTCCCTCCTTAACCATAGTTAACGGAATGTTAACCGTGGTTTACCAAAAATCCTATGCTCATCTAACCGTGGTTTATTTTTTCTTAAGAGTTTTTAACCACAACTCGAGGAGTGGTTAAGGATTTATTTATGTTAAAAAAATATTTTGAATATGTTAAAAACTAAAAATAGATCTTTAAATTGGTTTATTTGAATGTTTTTAATATTTATGGATTGTCCTTGTTTTTAAATTTTTTGTTATGTTTTTTTTAAACTTGATGGAAAAATAGAGTTTATTTAGTTATCACTAGAAATAATCATTAGGAGGCATTTAAATTAATTTTATGATCATAGTAGGTCTGGCGCTCAGTTGGGAGAATGGGACATTTAAGCCCCGACGCCATTTGAGCGCCCGCCGTCGTAACCACGGTTTACCTCACTGTTGCCTTAACCATGGTTTAGTTAACCACGGTTAATGACGAGCATACCGGTTAAGGTCGACTGTTAACCACGGTTAACTAAACCATGGTTAAGCCGTTAACCATGGTTTACTAAACCACGAGACGAGCATGAGGCCCCAGGACTGCGATATGTACTTGGATACCAAGTACAGCACTTGGAAACGGACCCCCTCGTACTTACAAATCTAGAGCCGTAGGTACTTGAAAGTAAGAATCTGGCGTGGGTGTTGAAAGGAAGTTTAATGGAGAAAATCATGTTTTGGCATTGTGTATATTTTCAATAGAAAATATCCATTTTTTTAATCAAAAATGAGTCCTCTTAGATCTCTTGAAGATTTATATTTTTCAGCCTTAAAAATGTCATATTTTGGGAGCTGATTGCCATATTTTCTCGCAGATGAGTTGAGCTCCCTGGCCTTGAACTAAACAAACTTTTTGGCAATTTAACGAGAGTTCTTGCCAGCCCATGGATTGACCCATAAACGAATCGCCGCATCTGTCTCGTTTGCCGTTGTCGACAATTTGAATGCCTTTTGTGTCGTTGGTCTTGTCAAAGGTGAAATCGACGCAAGTTTTCTCCCTAAATTTGGCGATTATTAATAATTATTTTTAATTAAAATCTATGTAAAACCATACATAATCCATGCGACACCTCTGCTAATTGTGGCTATTGCGAAACTAATTTGGTCGCCCACTGAAAATAAATTTTTGTACGTTTGCAACAAATTTTCCTTTTTTTTTGGTTTACATGATACTGTGTCAAATCTGATCGGAATTGGAAACTTTGTCCATATTCGGACACCTCTCATATGCTGCCGCTTCTGCCGTCTGGGCTTTTTGTCCAATTTTGATGAATTCCGGCATTTCGCGCACACTTAGATAGAAACAAATATTAATTCAATTTATAAATAGAAATTGATCAGCTAAATTTATGATTTTAAAAATATAATTAAATCACTTTCCACGTAGTAGTCGTGTTGTCCCTGTGCTTGATCTTTCGTATACAATACATCGCCCGCTTCCAACGGGTCTTTCGTCAATGTGTCATTAGATGACATTTTAGTCGATGGAAAAGACATGTTGTCCCATGGAGGCCGCATGAATGGCTTCAGATCCTCCTTAAAATAATTTTATTAAATTTAAATTAATAAATTGTAAATCCACCGGAGTTGGAGTCCGTCCTGGACTAATGCAAATTTCGGTTGGATTGTAAGGAGCACACCATTCTTGCATCTCATCAACTTTCTTCAATGTTTCTCGAATCGGTTCACAATTGTCACCCAAAATGTCGCATCTTGATGGATGTATCTAAAAGTTCAAATACCAAACATTTCTTTTTTGTGTGCCCTTCTAACAATGTCCGGGTTGTCCTGGTAAGGCCGCAAATTTGTTTTACTAGTGATCAACTTTGTAAATTCCGGCTTTATTTGGATGAAAATCCTCAAAGCCTCATTCAACGGTGAGATAAAATGAATAACTTTTGACCAATTCCCATTAATTTGTTCATTAACAATGGAATTCAGAACTGTTCCTTTGATAGATTCCTAAACAGCGCGATTAAGCTTTTTCAAAATTTTAAATCATTATTTATAAATAGGTTGAGCCCCGTCCCCGAACCCCGACTTTTTTTAGTCGGGGTTTTTGTCCCCGACCCCGACTTTTTTGAATTTTGGTCGGGGACGAAAACCCCCATTCCGACTTTTCTCGCCCCCGAGGGGTCGGGGCTCAACCCTATTTATTAATTTAATTTTGTTTTTGCATCAATCAGTTACCGCATGAATTTCACTCGGTTGCTGTCCCAATTCAGTGAATGAAAAGGGAACATATCTCAGAAGTTTAGAAACTTCGCCAAATTTAAATCGGATTCCCGCAACGTGCTGATGCTTAAATCAATGCTTTAAATAGTGGCTTCTTTTCCACAAATTACATTTGTACAGAGGATGAAAACTCCAAACGGGACTCAAATGCCAATATTTGTTTTTTGGCATCGCGGTGCATGCAAATTCGAACTCGGAAGCCAGCAACAAACGGAGCTTGGCTGAGGCGTTTTTGACAAGTTTCGGCAATTTCCTTGTTCATGTGGGTTTGATTATTGATGCTTTTGTAGCAAGCATATAACTCCAGGGATCTAAAATTGGAATATTGTCTTGTAAGTGCCATTAATTGTGAGGAGAAGCACTTGTTGCAAACGGATGTGGTTGGCACTTTTGAGCACGCGTTGAACTGGTCTTTGTTTGCCACTTCACTGACTTTTGTATAATTGTCTTGTATATGGTCGGCTTTATTATTTCTTTGGTGAGCAGCACATGCAATCAAATAAGGTGAAATGGAAATGTTCAACGAAAATTTTTGAATGTCCATGGGGAACTCAATTTGCATCCAGTTGGTGCCGAAATGGTCGACATGCTGTGCCTTTGGCATTACTGGGCTGAGCTGAAATCCGAATGTGTTATAATTAAAATATTTAAACAGTTTCCAAATTTATTTACAACAATGATGTTCGCCTTGCTCAGTCGAGCAGAAATTCGCTATTTCGAACATACCATTGTCTCTATTAAAGTTTCTGTTGTAGGACAAATCCTTTTTTTGGAATTTTCTTTTTGTTGAAATTTTCACAGATGGAGAGCCCTTTTTTGGATCAGAGACCACTTTGCTGTAATTTTCTCGGTTGAAGAATCCTTTTTTGAAATTTTTTCAACTTGATTGTTTTTTGTTGGAATTTTCACGGACGATTGGAAAATCCTTTTTTGTATTGGAGACTTCTTTGCTGGAATTTTCTCGGTTGAAGAATCCTTTTTTGGAATTTTCTCGGTGTGAGTGTTTTTTGTTGGAATTTTCACGGTTGGAGAGTCTTTTTTTGGATCGGAGACTCCTTTGCTGGATTTTTTAGGTTGAAGAATCCTTTGTTGAAATTCTCACAGTTGAAGAGTCCTTTGCAGTTCCAGTTTGTGGTTCCATTTCCTTTAGTGTTTCCCATTTAGCCGCACACTTCAAGAACAAATTTATATTAATTTAATAAATTAATCAATAATAACAAGTAATTTTTACCTTTGTCTTGCACAGTTTCGCATCCTTTTTCCCAATGGATTGACGGATTTCCATGGCGGCAATTTGAAATGGCATGACGTCAAAGTCGATCATGTATGCACCGTAACGAAGTGCGTTCTGATACTCCTCTCCAGCAGATTGACCGCCCGATGTCAATTCTAAACAAAAATAAAAAATAACTTAGTGATTTTGAAAAACCTTTGATGATGTTGATTTCCGGATGCTTCGAGACGTTGCTCAAACTCTTGCTTAATTAGCTGAATTAATTGTTAAATTTACACAATGGCATTCACCTGCCAAAGGATGATTCCAATGGCATCATTCCAGTAATGTCCTGGTTGATTCGTACGGCGTGCCATCCTTTAGTCCCGTCATTTCCGGCACATTCATAGGCAATGCTCGCATTCGGACTGTTCACTCTAAAACGATTTGCGGCTTTCCAATTCCCCGAATCCTTGGCCAATTTGCTTTGATAGCAGATGAGATGGCTAAATTAAAAAATAATTATTAATTAGTCAACATTATAAATACGATTGGCAATTTTCGTCCAGACTGAACAATTCGTTTTCGCACATGTTCCATATTTTGTCAGGCGGTTCGCTGGAACATTGAGAATTTAATAAAAATATATAATCAACATAAATTACTTTACGTGGACACCGCATGCCTTCAGGGCAATAAGAAGAAGCCCAAGTTTAAGCAAAATCATACGATGCTTTTGAGTTGTGTGACTAAAATTTAAATAAATTGAATAAAAATGGACAAGTGTGATTGGAAGCAATGGGCAATCGCTTAAAAGCCAATGGAAATGAGTCATCCATCCGCCACACCAGCAGATGAAATCAAAAACATCAGAAATTCAATCACAATCGTTTTTATACATCATTTTTTTTTTAAATTACTTTAAAGAAGAATAAAACCCGCTTCGAGCCGTGAAATTTGGCGCAGTCTAAACATTCATGAATAAACTGATGGACTGAGAACTTGGTTGTGTTTTTTAGTTCAATTTTACAATTGAAACATAAACTTGCGAAATTGGTTGTGTTTTGGTTTAATTTAGAATTAAAATACAAACTTGCAAAATTGGTTGTGTTTTGGTTAAGTTTTAATTAAAACATAAACTTGCAAAATTGTTGTATTTTGGTTCACTTTCAATTGAAACGCAAACTTGAAAAATTGGTTGTGTTTTGGTTTAATTTAGAATTGAAATACAAACTTGCAAAATTGGTTGTGTTTTGGTTTAATTTAGAATTGAAATACAAACTTGCAAAATTGGTTGTGTTAGAATTGAAATACAAACTTGCAAAATTGGTTGTGTTTTGGGTTTAATTTATTTTTGAAATACAAACTTGCAAAATTGTTGTATTTTGGTTCACGTTCAATTAAAACACAAACTTGAAAAATTGGTTGTGTTTTGGTTTAATTTAGAATTGAAATACAAACTTGCAAAATTGTTGTATTTTGGTTCACGTTCAATTGAAACACAAACTTGAAAAATTGGTTGTGTTTTGGTTTAATTTAGAATTGAAATACAAACTTGCAAAATTGGTTGTGTTTTGGTCAATTTAGTATTGAAATAAACTTGAAAAATTGGTTGTGTTTTGGTTTAATTTAGAATTGAAATACAAACTTGCAAAATTGGTTGTGTTTTGGTTTAATTTAGAATTGAAATACAAACTTGCAAAATTGGTTGTGTTAGAATTGAAATACAAACTTGCAAAATTGGTTGTGTTTGGGTTTAATTTATTTTTGAAATACAAACTTGCAAAATTGTTGTATTTTGGTTCACGTTCAATTAAAACACAAACTTGAAAAATTGGTTGTGTTTTGGTTTAATTTAGAATTGAAATACATCTTGCAAAATTGTTGTATTTTGGTTCACGTTCAATTGAAACACAAACTTGAAAAATTGGTTGTGTTTTGGTTTAATTTAGAATTGAAATACAAACTTGCAAAATTGGTTGTGTTTTGGTCAATTTAGTATTGAAATAAACTTGCAAAATTGGTTGTGTTTTGGTTTAATTTAGAATTAAAACACAAACTTGCTTGGTTGTGTTTTGGTTTAATTTAGAATTGAAATACAAACTTGCAAAATTGGTTGTGTTAGAATTGAAATACAAACTTGCAAAATTGGTTGTGTTTGGGTTTAATTTATTTTTGAAATACAAACTTGCAAAATTGTTGTATTTTGGTTCACGTTCAATTGAAACACAAACTTGAAAAATTGGTTGTGTTTTGGTTTAATTTAGAATTGAAATACAAACTTGCAAAATTGTTGTTTTTTAGTTCAATTTTACAATTGAAACATAAACTTGCGAAATTGGTTGTGTTTTGGTTTAATTTAGAATTAAAATACAAACTTGCAAAATTGGTTGTGTTTTGGTTAAGTTTTAATTAAAACATAAACTTGCAAAATTGTTGTATTTTGGTTCACTTTCAATTGAAACACAAACTTGCTTGGTTGTGTTTTGGTTTAATTTAGAATTGAAATACAAACTTGCAAAATTGGTTGTGTTTTGGTTTAAATTAGAATTAAAACACAAACTTGCAAAATTGGTTGTGTTTTGGTTTAATTTTACAATTGAACATAAACTTGCGAAAAAAACAAACAATGCCAAACATGACAAATTTTTCAAGAAAATAGTTTTCAATTAAATATAAATTTTCCATCCAACATATTCGAAGACACATGATTAAAAATAAGAAAATGAAGGCCAATAAATGAATTGCATTTTAACAGAACAATAAAATTGAGTCGGAAAAAAACTTCATTTAAAAAAAATATATTCATTGAATTTAAACTTGCAATTATTATTCGTAATTAAACAATTATTTATGGCAGACATAACATTAACTTTATTGTTTTAGCATTAATTTAGACACTATCTTTGTAATATTCATTGAAATAAGTTTTTTAATTTTTCATTTGTAAGGCATCGATTAAATGTTAATTGTATATGGGTGCCGTCGCTATATGCGTGTATTCTTCATTGGTGCTGTCATCCATCATACAGCTCGTGGTGACAACCCAACCAATTTTTTCTTCCATAAGTTATAATTTACTTTTTATCTATTTATTTAATAGTTAAACTTTGCTAGGATTCACTTTTTGAATCAAAATATTTCGATTGTAATTTATTGGATATTGATTCATATATCTTCTGTTGATTTCATTAAAATACTTTTACCTGAAAATGAATTTATTTTCAAGATTTATTATTTATTTAATTTAATATTTTTTTTATGGTTTGCAAATTTGATTGTAGTTTTTTTTCACACGAAAATTAAATTGAGCAATCGCTTTAAGATTTATAATTTCAAAATCAAACTTGTATTTAGTGTTAAAAATTAGTAAAAATGGAGGCCAGATTCGGATTCACGACCCTGTTAATTCCAGAAGCATAAGAAATTTTTTTAAAGAATTTTTTTGTTATCAGATAACGGAATACTTTTTCATCAACCATTTATAAATAATTAAACATTTTGTATTGCTCGTCGTCCACCAACACTGTCATACAAATTCATATTTTTCGCGTGGGTGGGGGGGGGGGATGGAGTTACACAGTACACACACAGCATGTTCTTCAGTCAATGCCCTTTGCCTCCAACAACACCAATCAATTTTTTTGCGTTTGTGCGTCTCATTTTGTTCATTTTAGTTCATTAAAAGCAAAAAATCCCAACGGAAATAATCTTAATATGAGAGTCAGGCCGCATTTATATTGTGTATAATGTTTTTTTCAAGCAAAATTTTCGATTGGAGCGACTTTTTAGTCAATATCATTTTTGGCCCTTTGGAATAGTCATATTTTTTGGATTTTTTTTATATTTGATACCGTAAACACTCTTGTAAACCACCAACCTCCAATAATCCCCCAACCTCTAATAATCCCCTACTCTGAGTAGGTTAAAAAATAATCCCCCATGGGGGATTACAAGAGTGTTTACGGTAATTTGATACAGCCAAAAAACGAAAAATTACGTTTTTAAAAGTGAGACGACTGATAAAGATTCTTAATTAAAAATTTTTACACATAGTGATCAAATCTGCTCAGTTTGTAGTTTATATTTTGAAATTTTTATTGACGGTCCTTTAGTCAATAAAAATACGGATCTTATTTATAATATGTACCTAATTATTTATCTTTTTCAGCAACAAACAATACTGTTTATTTAATTTCAATCAAAAAATCTAACCACATTGAAAATAATTTACCAATAATTTAAAAACAGTTTTAAAACTAATTTGTTTTCAATGCAATAAATAAACCATATATTAAAATATATTTTTTAACGGTAAGAGACGCAAAAAATTACTTCAATAAAAAATGAATAGAAAGAATTATTATAAATGAACTATTCAACAAATAATAAAAAAACAAATATCAATATATTAATAATATTATGCTTATCCCGGACATTAAAGCTGGATTTGCTCCGAGTGGTCGGATGTATTCGAGATGATAATTGTATTTGTCGTTTGGTCGTAATAAGGAAGACTTTTTAAATGCTATATGAAAAATCCATTTAAAGCGCACAACTCATTTATATATTGCAAAAAGGTGGCCGCGATATGCGCCTTTTAATAAATTATATTCATTCAATGTTAATCAAATTAGAAGTGAGAACCAATCAACTGGATTTGCTCCGAGTTGTCGGATGTATTCGAGATGATAATTGTATTTGTCGTTTGGTCGTAATAAGGAAGACTTTTTAAATGCTATATGAAAAATCCATATTAAAGCGCACAACTCATTTATATATTGCAAAAAGGTGGCCGCGATATGAGCCTTTTAATAAATTATATTCATTCAATGTTAATCAAAATTAGAAGTGAGAACCAATCAAGGAAAAACTATGTTGAAAATCAAGAGTGAATCAGGATTATTTATAAAATATTTAAAAACCAATTTTATAACCAAGCTAATTGTTGTATACTTTAAAAAGTTATTATTAAAATAGATGTTGCTAATCGAAGATGAAGGAGCCAAGCAACTTGCCAACAATAATGAAAAAACTATTATACATAAACATTAAAAATACATGGGGTCATTGTGTTTAACTTTTTTCTTATAAAAATCTAAATAATTAAAGCCTTTGTTCTAAAATAGAGCAACTGTATTTTTATAAATAATTTGAACTATTGTACAAAAATAAAAAATTACTTAAAAATTTATATACAAAAATATAAATCTATGTATAAAGTTATAATAAAATGTAAATGCAAAAGATGCAGTTTAACAGCAGACTCAAAATATTCAACTTTTTTTTTAAATTTATGAGCTTGAATGATTGTTTCCTTTCAAAAATAATATAAATTTGTTGGCAACCCGTAAAAGTAAAATTGCATCAAAAAATTGGGGAAATATAAAAAAAGATAAATCTCTTCAAATTGATGCATGAAGTCCTGAAATTTTTCAAGAAAATGTTTAAAATGCCGATTTCAAGAATTCATAACTTACGTGACCATGCTGAACAGCCAGCCGCCAACTGGTTAAACAAACTGTGGAGGCAAAATTTATCTGTTTTAAAATAAATTTTAAAACTCAAAAAAGGGCAAAACCAAATCTATAAAGCAGAAAAAATAAAGAAAAAAAAAGTTAAAAACAAAAATTGAATACAAATGATACTTTATTGCCGAAAAACGCCAAATAAAAAAAATAACGTTTATCAAAAAAATAGACATGGTAGCTGTTTTGAGTCCAAATCTAGAACATAAATTCAACTAATTATTAAGGTTCGAGATCAATTTATGTTATTTAAAAAAATATTTTTTAAGTAATTTAACACCCACGCGGAGATTGACTCAATATGTTAAAGGACGAAGCTAAAGAAGTTATTAATAAAAATTTAAAAATTAAATGATTAATACTTTGCAAATTACTGCCGTAACTCAAAAAACAAAATAATGACAATATATATAAATTAAAACATTTTCAATGAAATTTGACCGGGAATATCATAATATAGTATATTAATCTGCAGAGAAGTGATAGATAAGAAATAGCTAATCATATTCTGTTTCAGATGCAAATGGAAAACATATCAATCAATAATACAAAAAAAGGCTATCCATTGGTGCACTTAACATAACTTATATTTTAGCAAAATAAAAATATTTCATTGGAAAAGCTTAATAAGGTTTAAATATATTTTAAAACTTTTTGAGACTTATAGCTCAATTTCAAATTAACCAGTTTATTTTAATTGAAAGATATTTTTTTATTTAAGTTCTATATCCAATAAAATTGATTAATTAGCAAAATATAAAATTAGAGACATAAAAAGGCCTTAAATAATTGAACGTTAAGGTTTAAATAATTAACAAAATGATGGATCTTTAATATTGCTGAAACATAATAAACAAAACTGAATAATTTATTAATGAAAACTTAAAGGCAATTGTTAATGTGATAATTTAAAATATTTTCAAGATTTAAAGACAGGATGAATCGTTTTATGAATTTTTTAAACATATTAGGTTTTTCGTAACCTCATAAAAATAAATTACATACAACAATTTGCCGACCTAGATCAACGACTTTCCCATGCAGTGAAAACGACAAAACAAATTTTCTTCAATGCGATTAAACTGAATTTGAGAATCTTAAGTATTAATAATTTTTACCGTTAATCAAGAATATCAACACATTCTTCATACTTTTTCAATTTATATATAATTAAAATAAGTAAGACTTAAAAACCTTGGTATACCACATTGTAAATTTTAATAAAGATATAAAAAATTCTTAATTGAGTCATGAAAGATAAAATTGTTTTGAAGGATTAAAAAAACACAACCAAACGAGTGTTAAAATAACAACATTTTGGTCAAAAAGTGCAAATTAATTTAAGCATCACCTGGACATCATTTACAATAATAAATGATAAGTTAAAAAAACAAATTAAAATTTAAAAAAAAGTAAAGTGACCTGTTAATAAAACAACATAATAATAGATAGTTCAAAAACTAAATAAAATTAAATAAAAAAATACTCATGGATGTTTTAAATAGCAGCATTAAAATGATCAATATATGGATCTACAAAAACTACGCGAAGCCACATGGCTTTGTGCTCAATGTCTACTCCAGACGTAAAAATATTAATGTTAAATATATGGCGAAGAAATGATTAATTAAATTAAAATATAATGGAAAAATAAAATTAAAGAAAGGTTGGGAATAAAATAAAAATGTTATTATAATAACAATTGATCAAACCAAATGAGATTTACATTTCGCCCTTTGGATTTGAAAAGAGTAATTTTGTTCGATGCTATAAAATGCGATCACTTAATCTTGAATAATTTTTTTTAAGAGACAAAAAACCAAAATTTCCAGCTGGCGGCGCAGCCGCCCGGTATTTAAATAATCGTCAGCATTAATCACTGGCAAAAAACTTAAGCTTGTAGAGACTATTTTGCGAATTTGCCACCATCATTCAATAATGTCACAAACTTTTCCAGTCGCCAAGAAACGGAGCAAATAATTATCCTGAAACAAAATTCAAGAGCAAAACAACAATAAATAACATGAATACATTTTTTTAATATACGCATATATTAATACAAATAAGCTAAACAAAATTTAGAACGAAACGCAAAATGCTCGAGCGATAAATAAAAAAAGCATAATTTTTATAAAGTCAGTGTCGCCTTCGGACAAATTTAGCTCTTTTGGGTGGAGGGAAGCTGAGGAAGACTGCTAATTTAACAGCGGATGAGTCGAGAGGACGAAAAGGGATTGGGGTGGTTTGGAGGGCCCTCTGTTTCACGGGGGAAGCCAGTGGCAGTTGTCAGAGGGGATGTGTCGCGTTTAATTTTTGATGACCCGAAGAGGCGATAATTTGAGACAATTTATTCTTTTTGGGGGTACCTCAAACTTGGGTAATTAAACCGCTCGGACGATGGGGATGAAATGGGACATGCGCGAAAAGGAGGACGGCACAAAATGGGGGGGGGGAGGGGAGTTGAACAATGGGGTAAATGAGTGAAAATGTGGGGGGTAAATGGGGGGGGGAGGGGAATTTAGGGGAAATGTGATGGGGACAAATGGGGTGGGGAAGGAGGAGGTAACAACGGCACTCGGACGAGGGCGGATGAGCGGGCACGTCCGAGGGGCACGTCCGAGAATGGGGCCGGCGGACGGTGTACACGAGCGGGGCCAATGGCGGGTAGGGCACGAGCGGGGCCAATGGCGGGTAGGGCACGAGCGGGGCCAATGGCGGGCAGGGCACATGAGCGGGGCCAATGGCGGGTGGCGAACAAATGTGTTCCAGTTGAAATGTGGTGTGAAGGTGATTTGGCTGGGCTTTTATAGCCTCTTTTCTACGGTGCCAACGTTTTTGTTTACTATTAAAATTGGTTTGTCCTAATTTTGATTCACACTTTTTGCCCATTTTGCCCGTTTTATTTCCATAACATTTCATTTCTTTCCGTAACCTTTCTCAAATTTTGTTTTGTTCCTTCCTTTTTGCCACTTTAGATTATTCATTTCAATAAATTTTAATATCATTTTTTTGTCCGATATTTGTCGGCCCACTTTTTGTTATTTTCCTATTGTTGTTTTGCACTTTTTGTGCACAATTTATTTTACATGAATGCTTATTCATTTTTTCTCGCCCTTTCCATTCATTCATTCATTTATCTTATTTATTTCATTTCAATTTTTATTAATTTATAATTTTTTATTATTTTTATTTTTATTCTTTAAATTTTTAACTAATTTAGTCAAATTTCGCGTGCTCGCGACACTCCCGAAACGGGGAGCTTTTGGTCGTATTTGACGCTTTTTACGAGAGCAACATATGGAGTAAATAAATGGGAGTATGAAAGGGATGAAGAAAATTAGAAAAATTAGAAACATTATTGCTATAAGAATTTGAAGCCAATTAAACTGTAAAAATGAACTTATGAATTTTAGTATTTCGCTGACTTGGTCAAAGGTTGTACCGGTTATCGGTTCTTCAACACTATTGTTAGTTACTACCGATTTTTTGTCTTGTTGAACAATATAGATTAACTTGGCTTCCAATGTTATCGTTGTAGTGCCGTCGGGGCACGTAACCGAACAACTTTCTTTTATTGTTTCATTGTGGTAATTAAGTTGGATCTGTTGGGGGTTTCCTTTTGTGTCACAATGTATTTGGATTTTTTGAGATGGGCACTGGACATTGGCTAATGCCGTTCCGAAGTCAGTTTTGCATGATAGTGTCCAATTCGCACCATTCGAGCAAGAGTAACAGCCTTCTAATGATTTGGTTGTGATAGTACAAGTATTCTTGTCGTAGATAGCTTTAACTTTGTGGCCTTTGAGCGTGATTTGCATTTGAAGAGCGCTGGTTTGTCGTATTTTAGCCTTTAATTGGGATTCAAAATAAACACGAGCGCCTTGGGTATCAAGAGGCAGGAGGTTTTCCGACTTTTGAAACATTTTCGGTAATGGATTTTCTTCACATTCACAGTGCACGATGGAATCTCCTCCATGGCATTGACAAGCTTCGGGTGGGAAGGTACATTGAAAATTGGTGGCCTTTGCCTTGTTTTCACATCGTAAACTGTTAGTTAACAAGTGATCATTGTCCACAATGATTATTTTGTCGTTGGTTCGGTCAATTATGAATTTCGACCCAAAGAGTGGAGTGGGGGGAATAGAAGTAGAAGTTAAGGTGACTGATATTGATTTGTCATTTGAATTTCCATGATGGGTAAGAATACCAGGTTTTAATTCCATCAGGAATGCCTGTTTGTTGTCAAAGGACAGCTTAGTTGATGCAAGTATTGTCCAACTGGGGCATTTTATAACTTCATAGAGGTTATTATCTTTTGGTTCAGCGTAAGTTCGATAAAATAGACATCCGTCAACAGCAAGAAAGCATTCACAGTGCCATCCTCCGCAAGATGGAACACAGTATGAATAACCGGGTTGATCATTGGCATACTTACTGACGCCTGGATTTCTCTGGCTCATTGTCAGTTTTTGGCAAAATTGTCCAGTACAGTCGCCCGAACCTGAGCATCTTTTTTGGGATGATGATGAAAGTTGATAGTTTCTCATGAAGTATTCTGACTTTTCGTCACAGACGATCGCGAGACTGTCAATCACAATTTGAAGGGTTTCCATTGTTTTATTTGTTTTCGTATTTTGGAGTTTTAAACAAGTCATGTGCTCGGGTGTGACTGAAATTTGGGTTGTTTGGTCATAGGTACACTCGATGTGACCGTCTTGGCTAACAGCACAATCATTGGTTCCGGCGACGAGATTTGTTGTTTCGTCACAAGCAGTTATTTCTGGAATATTAAGAAGAGGAATAAAGGCAGAAATAAATAATGTCAAAAGAATGAGTGGTTTTCTTTTTGATTTAATAATTTTCATTTTCTTTTGTTTTCCTCTACAACAGTTATGAAGACATTGAAATATCCGGTGTATAATCGAAAAAATTAGTTTGATAATTTTTAAACTTAAGGTGATGATATAGAGTGTAAGTAGGAGGGTAGCCAGAATTAAGGCCCAATGAACTTGGCCTATACATTGTGGGTTTCGGATATATTCCATACAGAGTTGGCACGTTATTAATTCACAGACTGGTGAGGCTTGACAAGAAATATATTTGTTCTCAGATGGACCTTTGGTTTTGACGAATTGGAGGGTTATATTATAGACTTTTGCTATGATTGAGACAGGAAAAGAAACAATTTCTTTTTCCTGAAGCAAATTTTTAATAACAACGCTGTAGTCTCCGGTAAAAAGTCGCAGTTCTTTGACGTCAGTGATAGAATAAATCATAACTCCGCCAGTAACGCATTTAATTAAATTTTCAAATTTTGAGTCGTTCGCCGCTCTTTTGTTTCTTGATTGTGAGTGTTCAGAGTGTGCAAATGTATAATATTTAAGTTTAACGTTTCCCCATGCTTTGATTAATATTTTTTCATTCTCAGATTTTATATAATAAGTTTTTTCGTATGGCTCGTAATAGCAAAATTTTGTTCCATAGGTTTGTTTGATGCAGGGGTATTTCTGGCAGTATATGGGAGTACCAATCGTAAGATTGCCCTCCCCCAGACAGCGGAAGTCGTCTTTGGAGTTTGTTTGCGAATGAATTAGATTTAGGTTGTGTACAAAAAAAATAGAATGGTTAATAAGCATTATTGTATTAAAAAATTTTCTGTAGGCTTTCGAACAAGAATTTGTACGTATAAAAGAACAAACAGTTGAAAAAAGAGGGGGAAGAAATGAATGGGGTGGAATAGAGTGTTCGAATTTAATGGGTATTGTATTTGAAGAAGCAAAACTGCAATCATGTGACCACGAGGGGCAAGCACAACGCGGACCACAATAAGGGGGATAATTGAAACGAATATGGCCAGAGACACAGGATAAGTGTCGAAAGCAAAATTCGCTAGTTCTTTTATTTTGTTTTATAATGAAACCGGTATTTGAACAATAAGTAGTGAATTTTGTTTCCCATAACTTCGAAGTTTCATTATCAGGGCATTTATATGGGTGGCTAAGGCAAGCGGTGATAAGGCTAAGAAGAGTTATGATTGTTAGAGAAGTTGAAGGAATGTCGAATAAAATTGATGGTTTAGTAGGATTATTTACAACAAACTGGCTTGGAGCAGATTTGTCGGGAGAGCATTCTGCAATTTCTGGTTTCCGTTTTCTAAGGTTGGGAGGGTTTTTGATAGATTTTGGTGTTGACAAACGGGTAAGTGCCACCAAAGTTTCTTCGAAATCAGAATCATTGGGAGTTATTTCTAAGGGATAAATTAATTTTAGAGGACGATTGATTGTATGTTTATTTGCCAGTTCAATAGACGCGCCGCGAGTAAGACCGTCCGAACCATTAAATAGAGATTTGATTATGCCTGTTTTCCAAAGTGCTCGGGGGGTGTCTTCATGGATTAAAACAACATCATTAATTGCGGGAAGGGATTTATTGCATAATTTTGGATTTTTATTTTCAGTTTTATAGCGTTCTCTTAAGCTCGGAATATATTCTTCAGTCCAGATTTTCCAATAACCGTCTAAGAGGGTTGTTGATTTCTTCCATAATTCGAGTTTTTGATCATAAGAGGTTGGTTGGAAAACGAAATTGGGATCTTTGGCTTCATTCTCTTCTAAGATTGGAGGAATGCAGATGTTTTTATGGGGGAGAATGAAATCGATTGGTCGCAGAATTTTGTAAGAGTCAATATCGTCGTAAATAAAAGTGAGAGGACGTGAATTTACTAAAGCTTCAATTTCGCATAGAAGTGTATGAAAAGAATCAAAATTAATGAGTTTCCTTCCGATCAGTTTTTTCATCGCACTTTTTACATTAAGATTCAATCTTTCAATAGCGCCGTTTTGCCATGGGGCCAATTCGATTGAAAAATGCCAATTAATTTTTTCCGATAAAAAATAATGTTTGATTGTCGGATCGTTTAGGACTTCTTTTAATTTCAAGGTTTCTGGTAAAATTTTAGACGCGAGTTTTAATTGAGCTGCGTTATCACTCCAAACATTCTTTGGGGTACCTTTTCGAGAAATGAAGCGCCGAAAGGCATTAAGAAATTGGTCGACAGATAGGGAGGTTACTAATTCCAAATGTATCGCTCTTGTCGTAAAACAGGTGAGAAGAAGAATCCAACATTTGTCAGTGAAAGCTTTTAGTTGTATTGGACCCATATAGTCGAGACCGACGTTTTGAAAAGGTCCACTCATTTGAACGCGTGATTTTGGTAAAGGAGGCATTTCTGGTTGCTTGAAAGGTTGTGCATTATAACGTCTGCAGTATACGCAGGTCTTTCTAATTTGGTCAATAATACGGCGAGCCTTTGGAATCCAAAAGATTTTACGTAATTCAGCTAGGATTGTCATTGTGCCAGAGTGCAAATTGTGCTCATGATAGTCCATAATCAACAAGTGGGTTCCTTTGTGTTTCCGTGGCAAGAAAATTGGGTGAATCCCTTGTATTTGTGCATTTTTTAGTCTTCCTCCGCATTTATAAATATCGTCTGAGCTTTGGTAAATACCAAGTTGTCTCTGTTCCTCAGGAGTAGGCTTCATCTCCTTTTGGATAAATCGAATGAGTAATTTTTCAGCCATTAGTTTTACAATTAATTGATTTTTGAAGGTATTTTGATCAAACTTTTCATTAAATTTATTAGAGTTTTTAAATTTGAAGTGAACGAATTGGAGAAAAACTTTAGCATACTGTATTAATTTTTGCCACGAATTGAATTTACTCCATTCTATGAAAAGAACGGGGGTTGAATTGAGCGTCAAATTTATTTGGGTAGTTTCAATTTCATCATCGAAACTGAAGAAGGATGAATTTTCTTGTTCTGGGTTAAAATTTTCAAAACTGTGGGGAGGCCAATTTTCTTTATCCATTTTTAACCATTTCGGACCATGCCACCATAACGCGGAATTTTTTAATTCAGTAATAGTCATGCCTCTCGAGGCTAAGTCAGCCGGATTGTCCGAGGATTTTACATAATAAAAATTCAAATTAATTTCAGTCATGATTTGTCGGATTTCAGATACACGGTTTTTGATGAAAGTAGGCAATTCCTTTTTACTTTTTACCCAACTCAAAACACATTTAGAGTCAGACCAGACAAGAATGTTGTCGATAGTCAATTTTGATTCTTTCACGAGGAATTTTGCGGCACGAGCTGCGATTAGAAGGCCCAATAATTCGAGTTTAGGAATTGTTAAGCCCTTTAAAGGGGTGAGTCTCGTTTTAGAAAAGACAAGATTTACTTTATCATAAGTTTGTAGGTAGACTGCTGTTGCAAAAGCTAATTCAGAAGCATCTGAGAAAACGTGTAATTGAGTGAAATTTTGATGTGGTTTGATGAAAGGGGAGCGAATGATTAGGATTTCGTCGGATTTAGCAATTGAATTCCATTCTGATATTTCTTCTTAATTGAGTTTGTCATCCCATGTTTTATTAGCTTTCCAAAGTCTTTGAAAGAAAAGTTTAAATTGTAGTACAGCAGGGGAAATCCAGCCCATGGGGTCGAAATTTCTGGCGATTAAAGTTAATATTTGTCTTTTCGTTGTGTCTGTATTAATTGGTGGAATATTTAAAGTCATTTTTAGCTCGTCTGTGTTCACGTCCCATTTTATTCCAAGCATCTTTGTTACTTTGGGGATTTCTGCTCCTTCTAATCTTTGAATTTCTTTGTTGCTTTGATCATGGTTTGACACAAATTCTCGGAGGTTCATTGAGGCTAATTTAAATATTTCTTTACTCCAATAATGTTTAAATTTAATTTCTTTTTCATCATCACACATCATCATAAAGTTATCGACATAGGCATTTTCTTTTAACTCTTCACACAATTGTTCGAATTCTTTCCTTTTGGAGGATATGTTGAGTTCTGTACTTAATTGACGGTTTTTAAAGGAGTCAAAGTGTTCATTGATTTTTGATAAATGCAAGTTTACGACTGAGGTGAGTAGAAAGGGTGAAGCATTGACGCCGAAAGGAATCCGTTTAAAGCATCTGATTTCTAAGTCTCTAATTTCGAGTTCACGGGGTCTTCGTTGAATTTCTTTGAATGAATTTTCTTTTAACCATAGGAAACGAGTAGTGTCTCGATCTGACTCATTTAAGCCGACTCTTAAGAAGGCCTTCTCCAGATCTCCGAGGAGAACAAAGTTTTTTAGGCGAAAACGAAGAATCATCCCGCATAAGTCAGGTAAAAGTTTTGGACCTTGGAAAATTTGATCATTGAGTGAATTGTGGCCTCTTAATTTCGCAGATGCGTCAAAGACGGGTCTTACTTTTGTCGTGTTAGAAGTTTCTTTAATGACAGGATGGTGTGGGAGGTAATGAATGATGTGATCAGATTTGAAACCAACGAGCTCGTTAACATCCGTAACCATTTGTTCTTGGAGAATGTGATTATAAGTACTCAATTGATTAGTTTTAATTAGTTGTTTGACGACATTACGTAATCTGCCAAAACATAAGCCAAAATTAGTGGGGAGGTCTGGATTTTCCTTTTTATATGGCCAACGAACAAAATATCGGCCCTTTTCAAAACTGACATTTTTATTGAAGTGAATAACAGCGGCGTCATCATCGCTGAGGTGGGGTGAGTCGGTTATGCCGATTGTTTCGAGTTCCCAGAATTTTTGTAAAAGTTTGTTGATGTCTTCCATTTTTTGCTTTTTTACGGCATGATAAATTTGTGTTTGCTCGATGGTTCCTTTGCCAGAAAAGATTTTTCCCAATTTTGTGTTAATTGAGTGAAAACCCGATGGGAGTGATTCGACGTGAGAGTGAGGGAGCATAAAGTTCCAATAATGGTCAATACCAATCAATAATTCAGGTCTAGTCTGTTCGACGGGTATTTTAATTCCATAGACATCGGTGAATTCTTTGGGTACAATTTTTGTAATATCGGTAATTTTTTCCACAGTTTGAAGATTCACTATTTCCAATTTTTCATCTGTGGTTTTAATACCAACTTGCACAATTCTGGAGGGGGTTAACTTTGCTTTATCATGGTTAAAAGTGGAAATCAGCAGGGTTTTGTGCTCGATGGTGGGTAATTCAAGTTTATTTGCCAAATCTTCTGTAATATAACTTTTTTGTGATCCGTTATCAAAGAGGATGGCGGTGGTTTGACCAAATTTTTTGTTTAAATTGACGATCGGAGCTTCGATTGTCATCAATAATTCTTCGTCGTTTGGTATTTGGGTTCCTGAATCATGATCCATGGACATGAAAGATTGTGTTTCTTCGACTTGATCAGCAGTTTGGACGATATTTGTTTTAGTTCTTTGCCATGTTGGTTTATCTTCTCTGGCCTTTTGAAAGCAGAGTAAGGTGTTATGTTTCTTTTTGCAATTAAAACATAAATAAGTAGATTTACAATCTTCGATTCTGTGGCCTTTTCGCAAACAATTCATGCACAATTTTAATTCTTTTGCTCGGTCTGATCGGTGTTTTACATCCGCGAATGTTTTACAATTTTTTGATATATGATTATCCTTTTCGCAAAAACGGCAAAAAATTGTTTGACCAGAGTCTCTGTTCGTAAATTGATTGGATTGGATTTGAGCCAAGGGCAAAGGCCTTGCTTTAGTACTGAATGCCGATGTTGGAGTTGGTCGGTTTGGTGGATTATCCAATGTCGGAGAGAATGGTCGTTGTGAGTTAGAGGCAAATTTTTGTATAAAAAGTTTAGGTCCATGATTTTGTGTTGGTCGATTAAATGGAGGAGGACGGGACGGACGGTCCGAAGGTCGGTCCGAATCTTCTACTCTTTCGAGCTCTTCACGAGCTTGAGTGTGGTTATCGAGGAACTTCATTAACTAATTTGTCGAGAAAATTTTGAATTTTTCGCGAATTTTTATTCGTAAGTTGGTTGGGAGTTTGGTTTCTATACTTTGTTTAATTTGGGGATGGTTGATGTCTTCTCCATGTGATTGCAACTGCAAGATTATACGATTAACGACAAGTATGAAATTTCGGAGTTCTCTTACGGATTCTGATGATTTTTTAATATTTCTTAATTCATTGTGCAGGTTTTCACGGATAAGGTTTTTGTTACCGTAACGAGATTTTAACAATTTTAAAACTGTTGGATAATTTGCATGGTTTAACGGGTAAGGATTGACCATATTGTAAGGTTCCCCGTGGAGGAGTCCTTTTAAGTACTTGAATTTTTGAATATTTGACAAATCGGGACTGATATGGACCGACGACGAAAAGTCGTCCCAGAACGATGACCAGTCCGAGAATTTTCCATTAAAATGCGTGAGAGTCTGGGCGGGGAGTTTAATGTTTATTCGGTTCCTGGAGAAATTAACAGAGTCACGTGAATTGAACTCGGAAGATCTCAGTTCATCTGTAAATTCATCTTCTCCTGAGTCTTCTTCCTCGGGTTCAGGAGCTTCTTCTTCATCTTCATCCGCTTCAACTTCGTCGTCAGAATCTGTATGGGATTTTTGGGATTCAGTGTTAAGTGTCTTTAACTTTCTTTTTACCTCAAGGTTAATATCCTTAAGGGTGTCCAACAAATCATCAGCTTGTCCGAGTGTGCTTAGATAGTCATGTTTTTCTTGGAAAATTCTTTGGACTTTTTGTTCAACCCTTTTTTCATCACCTTTTAATTGACTTAGCGATTTTTCCCATTTCTTATGTAATATCTTTAATTTTTCAAAATTAGGCTCCAAGTTTTTGATTTCCTTTTGAGTTTTTAAATAAATTTTCTCGCATTCTTTTGGATTTTTTTCATCATACTCGTAGGTCCCGGATTCAAAATCCGTTTGAATTTTTTCGATATATTTTTTCAGGGTTCTGTTGAGGAGAGGAATCGCTGTTCGTATTTTGCCTGACATTTTAATTTAAAAAATGTACTTGTGTTTGGAGAGAACTAAGATTGGATGTGAAGTAAAAGGAGTCCAAGGAAATTTGATTTGTTTTTTCAAATAAGTCTCTATTCGTGAAAGGAAATTGGAGACTTTGATTTTTCGTTCTTCGGTAGAGACGGCTTGCGAATGTACTACGTCGTGTATTAGCGAACCTAGGATTGTGCTAGTAATTTCTTCCGCGATAATTTCAGAAAATAATTTTATTTTACTTGATGAGATATTTCTTTTAGGTATTACAGTAAGAGCAATAGTGATGGAGAGGCGGATCTTTGATGAGTTAAATTTGAAAGGTTTTATTTTAATTCTGTTATCTTGGTTGAGTGAAAAGGAAGTGTGCAGTGGTTCAAAAGAGTGATCACCGTAAAAGTTTTGGTACTCAATTTGATTATTTTCTTCTAAATTAGGATCAAAAAATGGTAGGGTGAAGGTTGGTCGGGGTTCAAAATTTGGTGGCAATTCCGTATTATCAAATGCACTATCTAGTTCGTTAAATTCAGTGCCTTCAAGTTCGATTATGTTTCCTTGGAATACAAAATCCTCTTCGGGGATAATTATTGGGTCTTCAAATTCGGCGAAAAATTCGTCTTCTTGGTCGAAATTTATAAGATTAAATCGGGGGTTTGAGTTTTCAGGAGTGTCGTTTGGGTGTTTTCGGCACAGTTTGACGGTTTGTTTATTGAGTTTTTAAGGATTAGTACGAGAGATTTCTCGTTGGATTTCTTCAGCACAACGTCTCAAACGGTCTGATTCAATTTTTAAGTCTACGGCGTAACTTTGGGATATGCTGGGGGTCAATAATTTAATTTTAGTGTACTCGAGCTGGTCTTTGATTCTTAGAAGGACAGGGTTTGGTTTGACCGATATCTCTTTAATTGATGGGGAAACGTTAAGGGTTGGTTTTAAAGGGTTAATTTTGAGTTTAAATTTTACTCCACTTTGAGTTATAAACTTTAAGTTTTGGTTTGGTTTTATCCCAATTTTTGTTTTCTTCACCTTTGGTTTCAACTCAATTATTTTTCCCAATTTCTTTTGAATTCTGCTTCGCAATAAAAAGGTTGGTTTTAACAATTTATATCTTCAACAGTTTGTCAACACGGCAATGAATTCTGCTTCGCAAAAATAAAGAATGAAAAATTGTTCACAGATCACAAGATGATAATTCAGTTGATTTCGACACACTTTCTTCGTCTTCTTCAACGGGTAAGTCGAACAGTTTGTTGAGAAATTTTGATGTATTTAATTGGGCCTCCAGAAAACGATTGTGGTGCTCAATGTTTTGTTGCAGCTGTTCAAAAAGGATGGTCAACTTGTCTTTTCCACTCTTCGTATGGTAGACTGGGCTTGTGAGGATTTTTTTGATTTCAGTCAACACTCGGGAGTTGTAATGGGAAGCCCTTTTGGCCTTAGTAATAGCCGTACGAATTCGTTGGGTTTGGCGGGATAGGACGGTGAGTTTTTTGTTGTGTTGTTCAGCGATCTCTCGCTTTGTGGCGTCGATGAGTTTTTGTTGATTGTCTCGGATTTCTTCAATTTTATCAAGAGTTTCAAAATTGGAGTTTGGTGGCTCAAATGTGCTAAAAAAGTCAGGTGGATCAAGGTTAATAATTGGAATAGTCGAAGATTTTTCCAGGGATTTGGTTGTTTGAATCAAATCCTTTTCGTTGTTTTGCTTAACGGTAGTTTTAACGGTCTCAATAATCCGTTTTAATCTCTTAGCCTGCACTTGATTTTCTCGTTCAATAGTGTTTAATAGAGTAGAAGATTTGTTAGCCGGAGTAGTGGGTTTATCGGTTAATAGAGTAGAGGATTTGTTGGTCGGAGTAGTGGGTTTGTCGGTTAATAGAGTAGTGGGTTTATCGGTTAATAGAGTAGTGGGTTTATCGGTGGGTTTGTCAATTTTGGGTGGGTCAGCTTCAATATCAATTGCAGGACGTGATGCGCTTCTTGTGGATCGTTTCACTGAACAAGGAATAGGGTTATTTTAGTTGTTAGGTTTTTGTTATTTATTTTTAAAAAAAAATTTTTTTTTTTTTTTTTTCCCTTTCTTGAGGTAGTTGACCCTCAGGAAAGCTCACTTTTGATGATGGGTTTTGAATGGACAGAAGATTGGTCTCGTGCCGCTCGGAGTTCAGCGGGAGTCAGTGGCTTTTTTTGCAGATGACCGCTTCTTCGCAGCTTCTCACACAGTTGTTGTTGGACAGAAGACCGGCTTTTATTTGGAAGTTCAGTCGTCCCGGGTCGCGTTGCACCACTTTGTCGCCTTCGGACAAATTTAGCTCTTTTGGGTGGAGGGAAGCTGAGGAAGACTGCTAATTTAACAGCGGATGAGTCGAGAGGACGAAAAGGGATTGGGGTGGTTTGGAGGGCCCTCTGTTTCACGGGGGAAGCCAGTGGCAGTTGTCAGAGGGGATGTGTCGCGTTTAATTTTTGATGACCCGAAGAGGCGATAATTTGAGACAATTTATTCTTTTTGGGGGTACCTCAAACTTGGGTAATTAAACCGCTCGGACGATGGGGATGAAATGGGACATGCGCGAAAAGGAGGACGGCACAAAATGGGGGGGGGGGAGGGGAGTTGAACAATGGGGTAAATGAGTGAAAATGTGGGGGGTAAATGGGGGGGGGAGGGGAATTTAGGGAAAATGTGATGGGGACAAATGGGGTGGGGAAGGAGGAGGTAACAACGGCACTCGGACGAGGGCGGATGAGCGGGCACGTCCGAGGGGCACGTCCGAGAATGGGGCCGGCGGACGGTGTACACGAGCGGGGCCAATGGCGGGTAGGGCACGAGCGGGGCCAATGGCGGGTAGGGCACGAGCGGGGCCAATGGCGGGCAGGGCACATGAGCGGGGCCAATGGCGGGTGGCGAACAAATGTGTTCCAGTTGAAATGTGGTGTGAAGGTGATTTGGCTGGGCTTTTATAGCCTCTTTTCTACGGTGCCAACGTTTTTGTTTACTATTAAAATTGGTTTGTCCTAATTTTGATTCACACTTTTTGCCCATTTTGCCCGTTTTATTTCCATAACATTTCATTTCTTTCCGTAACCTTTCTCAAATTTTGTTTTGTTCCTTCCTTTTTGCCACTTTAGATTATTCATTTCAATAAATTTTAATATCATTTTTTTGTCCGACATTTGTCGGCCCACTTTTTGTTATTTTCCTATTGTTGTTTTGCACTTTTTGTGCACAATTTATTTTACATGAATGCTTATTCATTTTTTCTCGCCCTTTCCATTCATTCATTTATTTCTTTCATTCATTTATCTTATTTATTTCATTTCAATTTTTATTAATTTATAATTTTTTATTATTTTTATTTGTATTCTTTAAATTTTTAACTAATTTAGTCAAATTTCGCGTGCTCGCGACAGTCAGTTAATATCAATAAAATATTTACAACAAAAAAAATTATACAATCACACAATTCATTGACATCTTTAAACTTTAATCCACGAGGGAATGGGATTTAATTTTAATACAAATAATAGGAATGAGCTCGTTTTTTTAAATTTACAATTATTATTTTTTCT
Organism: Globodera rostochiensis; assembly: GCA_018350325.1. Classification (NCBI taxonomy): domain Eukaryota; kingdom Metazoa; phylum Nematoda; class Chromadorea; order Rhabditida; family Heteroderidae; genus Globodera; species Globodera rostochiensis. The sequence goes on from JAEVLN010000021.1 coordinate 1,070,593, forward strand.
AAAAAATCATAAACATATTTTAAAGCTTGTGTAAGGGACTCTCCGGTCGGCATTCCCCAATTTCGGCAATCTCTCCGAATTGCTGAGCCGTCCCCCTCATCGATCGCATGAACCATTTATCTCCGATATCGATTGTCCCCGCCCCTCTGACCAACTTTTCCCTTGCCCTTCCTTTCCCCAGTGATCAGTTCCGCGGAAACTTATGTTCAATTCCATCCGTCCGTTTCCATCTCATGGGCGTCGGAGTGAATAAACATCTTTTATTATTGGTGGAGCGAGTCGAACTTGGGGAGGCAAAGTCATCGCCCAGGGCCCGGGCACCCTCCCTAACATTCCGACCCCCATCCAAAATTCAAACTCTCGGTGCCAACGTCGTCCTGGGTGGGCGCAGCGCGCAACCACTCACTGGTAGCACCGGATGGTTGTCCCATTTTGGGAAAAGCTCCATCGACGCGACGACGAGGAAGAGGACTGAACATGACGGTGGAGAGAGAAGGGGATCCCCTGGCCTGCGGGCCTGAAACTGCTAAACAAAAGAAAAGAGAAACTGAAGGAAAAGGGCCAATTGTGTGCCCGGCCTAGAAAGTCTAAAGGGGCTGAAAAGAGACAAAGGACAAAAACTCAAAGAGAAAAGGACCAAGTATGAGGTAAAATTTGAGAGGCCGTACGCGAAGCGCCCGAAAAGTTACCGAAAAGGAGACAGGCAAAGTTCGACAGGGTTCGAAAGTTACCAAACGCCTCCACATTTGGGCAGCAAAACTTCACTCAAAAGGGCTAAGGTCAAAGACCAAGCCAGGTTCAAAGGGTGCTTCGCTTCGCATTCACATCGGCTGCATTCCGAAGGAGGCAAAGCTCAACGGCGAGCTGGCCGTCCCGCAGTCGCATTATTACGTTCAATCAGTCCCGCTGAGCATGGGAATGGGCCAGCGGAAGTCCATTAGCTGATATGATCGCCGCGAAAGCTGAGAAGATCGGCGAAGGAGCAGTTGAGAGCTGAAACAGCGTAAACAGAATGTTCATTCGTACAGTTCATCGGCACGCCACAATGTCCGATCACATCGGCTGAATAGGGACGAGTTAAGATGTCACGAAGGCAAAACTTCTGAGCATAAAATTTTGAAGATTGAGAATTGAGCTTGTGTCAAATGGGTTCTTTCAAATGCTAACGACCACTGCGGTTTAGATATAACTCAAAACAAATTTTAATCACCAAGCCAAATACAACACTCCCATGACAACGCCCGGCGACCCTGGCGGGTCAAAGTCGGGGGTTCCACTAGCCTGCGGGCTAGAAACTGTGAATTTGAATGAAAAGGAGCGGGCACTGATGACCGCGCAGACGACGTTCAAGCTGCCGGTGAGTGGCGTCCCGTTGATTCTGATCCACCAGAGCAACGCCGCGCAACGGGACGAAGTGTCCACGTCGTCAACCAATGCGGAGCAGACGAACACCGCGATGCGCGTCATTCGGCTACTGAGGAGGGCCATGCCGGATGCCTCCATCCGATGCATCTGCTTCTACACGGCGCAGAGGGTGGAGCTGGCCGCGCTGGTGGAGAGGGAGAGCGTGGGCGGCGTGGTGGTGACGACGGCTGACGCCACGCAAGGGCACGAGGCGGAGCTGGCCGTGGTAGTGACGACATGCTCGGTGCTGGACCGGGACGCGGCCACGGAGCCATTTTGGGCTCAGGCGGCTCGGGTGGACGTCGCCCTGTCGCGGGCACGGCACGGGATGGTGGTGATTGGTGATCTGCTGCTGCTGGACCAAACGGAGACGTGGAGGAGGTACCTGGCACAGGCGACGCGGGAGACGATGGTGGTCGGGCCGGACTACCTCAACTTGGAGACGATCGGCGACGCGGAACACCAATACGACCAGGAGGGCCGCTTGGTGGACGGCAGAGGAGTGCTGGTCCGATCGGAGGACTTCTACCGGCTGTACGGCAAAGGTGACGGGTACAACACCGGTGGGTTTAGGCGAGGGGCGAACCGATATCAACCTTACCTTCCCCAAGGCGGCGGACGCGGTCGTGGAGGCGGTGGGCGCGGAATGATGCGCCGTTGAGAAGAGAAGAGAAGAAAGTGGAGCAGTCCTTCCTCCCATTCACTCCCGTTCACCAACCCTCGGGGCGCCAGCAATTCAAAAATCCCCCTCCAAAAAAAAAAAAACAAACAACAAAATAAACAAAAAAAAACACAAATGCCACCGGGAGCCCGAACCAATTCCACTAACCCTCTCTTCACAAACTCGCTCACCTCACAAACTCTCCCCCTCAGGACCGGAATGACCCCGGGGTGATCTCCCCCGACGTCCCATGCCATCGATCTGAGATGAAGGTCGATGAGCTGTTCACTCAAAGGTGCGCAGCCTGGCCGTGGATGTTCGGGTAGGAGACCGATGGGCGAAGCCGAGAGTCGGAGCGCAGGGATCATCTGTCTTCATTTCCTGGCGCGGGAAATGCATCCTCTGTTCTGGAGGATCGGGGACGATCCTATGGGAAGGGGGAGCTGTAAGGGACTCTCCGGTCGGCATTCCCCAATTTCGGCAATCTCTCCGAATTGCTGAGCCGTCCCCCTCATCGATCGCATGAACCATTTATCTCCGATATCGATTGTCCCCGCCCCTCTGACCAACTTTTCCCTTGCCCTTCCTTTCCCCAGTGATCAGTTCCGCGGAAACTTATGTTCAATTCCATCCGTCCGTTTCCATCTCATGGGCGTCGGAGTGAATAAACATCTTTTATTATTGGTGGAGCGAGTCGAACTTGGGGAGGCAAAGTCATCGCCCAGGGCCCGGGCACCCTCCCTAACATTCCGACCCCCATCCAAAATTCAAACTCTCGGTGCCAACGTCGTCCTGGGTGGGCGCAGCGCGCAACCACTCACTCTTGCTTATAAATAAAAAAATTGAATTATAATTTTTTACAAATTATAACTTGACTATTAATTTATTAGTTAAAGTAAAATAACAGAAAAAATAACAAAAATTCAAAAGTTGTAATTTAATAAGTATTTAATACAACTAAACCCCAAATTAGTTTTTACCGGCTCATTTAGAGATACGAGCATACCTAATCACAAACATTGTAGCACACACAAGTGAATCGACTCCTTAAAATGAAAGAGAACGCCGGACGATTAATTATGTTTTTTTAAACAAATAATATTAAATGTAAAAATAACGCACTTAAAATACATGGGAGAAGTGCACGTCTTCTGGTTCATTTGTTGCTGCGCAGGAAAGACTTCAGCTTATTCAAAATGCCTGAAGATCATCGGCAGCGCCTTAAGTACCTTCTTGGGCGTGCAAACCAAGCAGGACAAAAAAAATTTACCCAAAATTTGCCTTTTTGATTCAAAATCTAAATTAAATTGAAAATTATTCCGGACAGAAATAAAAATAAAAACAAATAGGTTACTAAGAAGCATTTCCTAGAGGATCAGATCGAATTCGAACAGGCTGCATCGGATTTGGACAGAAAGCTGAGACAAAGTTATTTTAAATAAATACGTATAATTAAAATATTAAATCCAATATATAATAAAAAAAAATATTTAAACTATGTAATAAAACTTTGCATAATCGGTGAAATTAATATTTAAATTGCAAAGATTCTAATCATTTTCCGCCCGGCGGGTGACGACGATTCGATTTTCAAAATGTTGTTAAAATATATTCTTAGCGTTAATGGACGCGGCAAGCGAAGGAAATGTGGGCACGATTAAATGTGTAAAGTGTGCGGAGAATATGAAGATTGCGATGAAGTTTGTCATTTCAATGCAAATAATCATTGTTAAAGCTAACATTCAACTTTTTAAAAATCAAAATATTTTACATTACTTAATCAAATAAATACTTTATAATTCTTTAACTTCTATAATTGTTGTTAGAATATCTGGCAGCTAACATTTGTTTTCCAGCCCTAATCAAACAAAATGATAAAAATTTGTTAAAGTTAATTATAAAATAATATTATATCTCAATAAATAGGTAACACTAATCATTGAAAACTAAAACATTTAACATTTAAAAACCAAACTTTATTTTTTTAATTTAAGCTTTAAAAATCAAATTTATTAGAAATAATTAAATAATGCATCTTCGATTCTTTTATTTCTTTGTCTTTATAAAAAAATTATAACGTCAAAGGCCGGCCAAATGAATATAAGCCATTGTTTCACCCCACGGTGAAGCGGTTGTACGCCAAATCCGTGTGACAGGAGAACGTCAAAGATCAGCCGAAATTGTACCAAAAAGGACCATTTTGACCCCAAAATTGCTGCAAATTTTGCCTAAAGCTTCTCCCATCTTTGTAAAGCCGAATTTAATCGAGTTACTAATTTTTTTGGAAAGCTTTAATTCACAAAATTTTGTCTCTTATTTACCAAGTTCTTAAATTTTCCCCGCGTTCAAAAGTTTATTATAAAATTTCATCAATTTCTCTTTAAAACTTTAAAATGGATTTAGGTATGATGAAACTTTTTGTTTTTTAAATATCAAAAAATGCTCGACTCGATTTATGAATACCGGATCCGATTAAAGCATTGGATATTCACACATTTTAAACATTTAATAGTTGACCTCAAAAATTTTACAAAAAAGTCCCACCCCCGAAAACCCAAGACCCCGCAATTCTCAACACCGACGTCGGGGTGGCAACCCTAATACAAAGTAAAGAAAATTTCAATCGCAAAGAATGAGAAAGGAATACATTTGGTCTGGAGTTCGCAATCGGCAAGATCTAAATTCATTGTTTGAACATGTGCGCATTAATTTAAAAAATCAAATCAAAGAAACGAGTAATTCAATTTATTTATTTAATTTGTAACAAAAGTTTTAATATTACTAAGCGTTAGAACCGCGTCTCTAGCTTTTAATAATTGCGCTTGAATGAAATGTAATCGTTATCCTGTATAACTTTCAATCATTTTGCATTTTAAATTTTATAATAAGATTTTCGTTGCTTTCTTTTCGTAATTTTAATTAATTATTTGTAATATGATTTTTGTTAAATTTAACTAAAAATATTTTGACGGAATGATTGACGCGCATAAAAAAAATTTGAATAAACCATTTAATTCTACGATTTTACAATAACACCTTGAGCCTGCGGCTGACGAATGGTTTGCGTTGATAAAATTACACCAAGATGATTAGATGATTTTGTGACTTAAAATAAATAACAAAAAGTGAAGATTCTAAATTGAAAACGTGTATACAAAATACAATATTTAATTAACAATTTAAAGAAAACGATAAATGGCTGGCTGTTGGCATCCGGAAAACCCTACGAAATCCAGACCAGCTGGCATCTAAAAATTAATTCTAATTACAATATATTAAATAAATTTTTAGCGTCTTTTTCCACTGATTACAAATTCGTCAATACAAAATAAAATTAATAATTTACTTAATGTGGTTCATAGAACATTTTTAATTTTGAGCAATCGCGCTACGCGAATCTACATGTGCATCACAGACTTTTTGCGTCACTAAATTCACTTAATTCAACCCCGGGTTAAATAGTGTGATAATGTAAGGATTTGTGTGTTCCGCTGGTTGGAAGCGAACGGTTAAAACGCCTATGGCGGGGGCAAAAGATCATCCATAAAGAAGCAGGCAAATGGGACGCCCCGGTAGCTCAGTTGGAAGAGCTGCCCACGGATTGGGTGGAGGACGTGGGTTCGAGTCCCACCCGGGGCTAACATTTTGCCTATTCTTTACTATAAAAAGAGAGTGTCAGACGGCGAGAGTAATTTGAACTTAAACGCACCCTATCTAAGATTTTTTTTGTTTATTTTTTGGAATTTTTATTTTTGAAGAAATAGTGTGATAAAAAGAGAGAGTCAGACGGCGAGAGTAATTTGAACTTAAACGCACGCCATCTAAAATTTTTTTTGTTTATTTTTTGGAACATTTTATTTTTGAAGATGATAAAATAGAGAGTCAGACGGCGAGAGTAATTTGGTCATCAACGCACCCCATCTAGTAATTTTTTAGTTACTTTTTTGAACATTTTATTTTTTGATGAAATAGCCTGCTAAAAAGAGAGAGTCCGACGGTTAGAGTAATTTGGTCATCAACTGACTCCCTCTAAAATTTTTTTTGTTTATTTTTTGGAACATTTTATTTTTGAAGAAATAGTGTGATAAAAAGAGAGAGTCAGATGGCGAGCGTAATTTGAACTTAAACGCACCCCATAAAATTTTTTTTTGTTTATTTTTTGGAACATTTTATTTTTGAAGAAATAGTGTGATAAAAAGAGAGAGTCAGACGGCGAGAGTAATTTGAACTTAAACGCACCCCATCTAAAATTTTTTTTGTTTATTTTTTGGAACTTTTTATTTTTGAAGAAATAGTATGATAAAAAGAGAGAGTCAGACGGCGAGAGTCATTTGAACATAAACGCCCCATCTAAAATTTTTTTTGTTTATTTTTTGGAACATTTTATTTTTAAGAAATAGTGTGATAAAAGAGAGAGTCAGACGGCGAGAGTAATTTGAACATTAACGCACGCCATCTAAAATTTTTTTTGTTTATTTTTTGGAACATTTTATTTTTAAGAAATAGTGTGATAAAAGAGAGAGTCAGACGGCGAGAGTAATTTGAACTTAAACGCACGCCATCTAAAATTTTTTTTGTTTATTTTTTGGAACATTTTATTTTTGAAGATGATAAAATAGAGAGTCAGACGGCGAGAGTAATTTGGTCATCAACGCACCCCATCTAGTAATTTTTTAGTTACTTTTTTGAACATTTTATTTTTTGATGAAATAGCCTGCTAAAAAGAGAGAGTCCGACGGTTAGAGTAATTTGGTCATCAACTGACTCCCTCTAAAATTTTTTTTGTTTATTTTTTGGAACATTTTATTTTTGAAGAAATAGTGTGATAAAAAGAGAGAGTCAGATGGCGAGCGTAATTTGAACTTAAACGCACCCCATAAAATTTTTTTTTGTTTATTTTTTGGAACATTTTATTTTTGAAGAAATAGTGTGATAAAAAGAGAGAGTCAGACGGCGAGAGTAATTTGAACTTAAACGCACCCCATCTAAAATTTTTTTTGTTTATTTTTTGGAACTTTTTATTTTTGAAGAAATAGTATGATAAAAAGAGAGAGTCAGACGGCGAGAGTCATTTGAACATAAACGCCCCATCTAAAATTTTTTTTGTTTATTTTTTGGAACATTTTATTTTTGAAGATGATAAAATAGAGAGTCAGACGGCGAGAGTAATTTGGACATCAACTGACTCCCTCTAAAATTTTTTTTGTTTATTTTTTGGAACATTTTATTTTTGAAGAAATAGTGTGATAAAATAGAGAGTCAGACGGCGAGAGTAATTTGGACATCAACTGACTCCCTCTAAAATTTTTTTTGTTTATTTTTTGGAACATTTTTTTTTAAAGAAATAGTGTGATAAAAAGAGAGAGACAGACGGCGAGAGTAATTTGAACATTAACGCACCCCATCAAAAATTTTTTTTGTTTATTTTTTGGAACATTTTATTTTTGAAGATGATAAAATAGAGAGTCAGACGGCGAGAGTAATTTGGTCATCAACGCACCCCATCTAGTAATTTTTTAGTTACTTTTTTGAACATTTTATTTTTTGATGAAATAGCCTGCTAAAAAGAGAGAGTCCGACGGTTAGAGTAATTTGGTCATCAACTGACTCCCTCTAAATTTTTTTTTGTTTATTTTTTGGAACATTTTATTTTTGAAGAAATAGTGTGATAAAAGAGAGAGTCAGACGGCGAGAGTAATTTGAACATTAACGCACGCCATCTAAAATTTTTTTTGTTTATTTTTTGGAACATTTTATTTTTGAAGATGATAAAATAGAGAGTCAGACGGCGAGAGTAATTTGGACATCAACTGACTCCCTCTAAAATTTTTTTTGTTTATTTTTTGGAACATTTTTTTTTAAAGAAATAGTGTGATAAAAAGAGAGAGACAGACGGCGAGAGTAATTTGAACATTAACGCACCCCATCTAAAATTTTTTTTGTTTATTTTTTGTAACATTTTATTTTTGAAGATGATAAAATAGAGAGTCAGACGGCGAGAGTAATTTGGTCATCAACGCACCCCATCTAGTAATTTTTTAGTTACTTTTTTGAACATTTTATTTTTTGATGAAATAGCCTGCTAAAAAGAGAGAGTCCGACGGTTAGAGTAATTTGGTCATCAACTGACTCCCTCTAAATTTTTTTTTGTTTATTTTTTGGAACATTTTATTTTTGAAGAAATAGTGTGATAAAAGAGAGAGTCAGACGGCGAGAGTAATTTGAACATTAACGCACGCCATCTAAAATTTTTTTTGTTTATTTTTTGGAACGTTTTATTTTTGAAGAAACAGGGATGATAAAAGAGAGAGTCAGACGGCGAGAGTAATTTGGACATCAACTGACTCCCTCTAAAATTTTTTTTGTTTATTTTTTGGAACATTTTTTTTAAAGAAATAGTGTGATAAAAAGAGAGAGACAGACGGCGAGAGTAATTTGAACATAAACGACCCCAGCTAAAATTTTTTTTGTTTATTTTTTTGAACATTTTATTTTTGAAGAAATAGTGTGATAAAAAGAGAGAGACAGACTAAAAGAAAAAAAACATAAATATTACACATAAAATGTTCATCAGAAACGCTTCCGAAAATTATTGCGTTGGTCGCGCCTTTTTTCGGCCTTGGGGCCACTACAAAATCCAGCTCTGCTTCTGTATAAAGCATTCAAACACTTTAATTCGGCTTCTTTTACTCAAATAATGACCCCTTGCAGCTTTTAGATTTTTATCATTTTCGAGCTCATAGCTCAAAAATGAAATTAGCATTTTTTACGATTTGGTTTGACGGATATTGTGGTTATTTTAAGAGCAAAGGCTCCAAACTACCAGCAATTGGGGCACTGCAACCACCGCTTGAGTATGTAGTGAACAAAATGGCCAAAAAAATTCGCGACTAAATGCTAATAATTTTTGGGCATTTTTGAGGGCTTGTAATTTTTATATGGCTTTTTTTCTGGGAGAAACTAACTTTTTCTATTTGTTTTCTAGCCCAAAAAACTCTGAAGAATTCAATTCTGAACTCAGCTTTTTGAAATAAAGATGTTTAGACCCTAAAATTAAAATGAAAAAAAGTGCGGGAACTTTTTACGCACCCTGTACTTACCAATTTCACACACAACCACTTGTGCATAAAGAACTGATCAGCGGAGAGCAATTATCAAACATAACCAAGGCATTTTATAATAAAATTTAAAATTTTAGCGAAAATAAATGCTTTTTATTATGCTTTAGGCACTAATTATGGACAACAATCGATACAACTGACAAGTGACATTTTAACTTCGTAGTCATGATAATGAACACAAAATGTATAAAAACAAATTTTGCATAAATTAGGCAAACCAAAATAATGTTAAAAATAAGCTATCGTCAACAATACATTTAAATAAATAAACAAAAAATAAATGCCTATTTATTTTTGCGTGGAAGCATTAATTCAATGGGCCTATTTGTATTATACGTTATATAAAAAATTTATTCAACTTTTTTAAAACTCATAATAGAAATTCAATTAAAACCTTATAAATTAAGATTTATATTGACATAGGAAATATGTACGAAATTTTAACGGAGAGTAAATAAACGAATAAAATCAAATTCAATCAAGTAGGATAGTTAATTTCATTCGTCATAACTTTCTTCATCTGAAACAGGCTACGGTCAAAGCGTACCCAGGAATTTTTGAGGGGAGGGGGCTGATTCAAAAAAAAAATTCGATTTCAGGTGTGCATTTTTTGCTTTTTATTGCATTTTTGTTAAGCAATTTTTGAGAAAAATGTCCGATTTTTAGTGGTGCATTTTAGCTTTTCATTTCATTTTACTTAAAGAATTGTTTACCAAAAAAATTTGTTTTAATGGAATATTTTTTTATTGCATTTTTTTAAAACATTTTTTAGAAAATTTAGATTTTTGGTAAATTTTTTAGAATAATTATATTTTTGTTAGAAAAATTGTATAAAAAATCGATATTTGCCGATCGAGTTTTTTATTGAAGAATTCTGCTTTACTTCTGGGGGGGGGGGAGGGTCGCCGGTGCCGAGAGGCGCCGCCGAGAAAATTTTGAGATTTGCAATAACATTTTAAAAATATGTATGGCAATTTTTTGAAGCTTTTTAGGAATGGGAGGTCGGCGGTTTCTGAATTTAAACAAACTCGAAAATTAGCGAAATGTTTTTTAAGGTAAATTTGAGCAATTTTTGCTTGTCCAACCCTATTTAATACTAAACATAAAATTATAACATTAAATTAAATCATTAGAAAAGAAATTAATTTATTTTACCATGAAAAGTCAGAAATAGACTAGCAGGGCAAGCGCAATTCAATGCCGAGCAATCCCACTTACTTCGCGAATTGCACGTGAAAATCAAGCAAGACACAATTCGCGCCGAACGTAATCCGTAACAATTGAAGAAATCGCCTCGGAGAGATTAAGATATTGTTATTTTAATAATTCAATGCCATTTTACATTTTGGAAAAATAAAAAGTAAATAATAAAGAGTGAATTTGTACATAACAAACTAAACCTATTTTTGCTTTTTCTCGCCAAGATATCATTGAAGTTGATAGGAAATCAATTATATAAAATCTTAATTTTAAATTTGAGAAAACAATGTAAATACTTTTTATAGAATAAAAAGCAGGAAATTTGTCAAGATGGTGCCAATTTTTTTAACGTATTTTTAAATAAAAACAAGTTGCGTCAATTCTTAATAATTCATTTAAAAATTTAAATTTTATTAAATATTATATCATTAAAATCAAAAACAAGTGTTAATAATGTTTAAAAGAGCAAATTCTTTTCATTAAACGTTAAAAATTCTTTTTATTAAAAATTAATCAAATAACAAAAACATCGCCAAGTCATTGCCAAATTCAAACTTTTCTTTAGTTAAATTAGTTAGGTAGTTTGTTTTAAATAAACAGTAAGTAACAATCCAAATACTCTGATATGATTGCAAAAAAAAAAACTAAACACAAAAGATATTATTGAATCATATCTTTAATTTATAGCAAAATATGCTAAATCAAGGCTTCATATTACGATATTATGTGTTCTAGTGTGAAATAAAATTTCGTCAATAAAAACTACTTGATCTAAAACCAAAAGTAAATAATCAATTTAATATAAGAAAACATATCAACATTTTAAAATAAACATTTAGAAAGTTTTGATAAAATGACATAAATAATCAAATTATAAAATCTGATACATTTTAGTCCGGCGTCGGGTCAGAGCCAACCAGCTAGGCTTCCACACGGATCGCGTGCGGGTTTTCTATAATCTGCCGCCGGCCGAGCAGGCGCGCATACATCTTAAAACAATTTAAAATGTTGACAATATTCAGATGATTATAGCTGCTATTCGCCTTTTTGTTTATTCAATAAAAAAGAAATAAAGCTAAGAATTTATCACTTTAAATTTATTAATCAACAAAAAAAAATTAGAAATAAAGCTATACTTGCAAATGATAAAATATATTAAACTATGAATGGTTTATAATAAAAGTCTACCTTATAAGCAACGGTTGGCTGAAAAACATTTTACTTTTTAATATAATTAAAATAAACAAATTTAAACATTTTCCTTAATTAAAATGTAAATACAGTATTAAAACGCAATGTAACTATTTCGTCTCATATAATCTGCGTTGACAAATAAAATTTAAAAGTAAGCCGAGCCATATATTAGTTTAAAAGCCTTATCGATCTAGACCAAAAATAACATGTATGTTATAAAAAAATAAATATAAAAGTATAAATTACGAAACCTTCTCTATGTTTCCCGGAATGACAACGATGCTCAAATAAACAATAACCTGTCGATTGCCGAGTAAAATTGCGCAATACTTTTAAGGAATGATCAATAATGTATTAATTGAATTGTTAATATATTGTAAATATTTAAAATCCAACATTCACTCCGATTTAAAATAAAAATTCTTGAAATAATCAACTAATTGCAAATTATGCAATTTAAATAGGAAATATAAATTAATTTATTTTAAATTATAGAATTTCCGCTTTTTTTGTTCATGCGCGCCATTTTTGCCGGGACGGGTTGATCGATATTTATCAAGTTTTGCAAAAATTAGCCTCCCATCGATGTAATTAAGTAATTTGTGTTAGCATTTAATCTCAAGAAGATGTGCCGAATAAAATTCTGCATTATTTTATTTGAAGTTACATTAAAAATTTAAAAAAAGAATAGAGGAATGATAACGCTCCATTAATATTCAATTACGCTGATCTTTTATTCTTGTGAGTCACTGCAGCTCAGCTGCTACAAACGTAAATATAGGACTAATCTTCTCCTATCCGCGTACATAAAAGAGGTTTCGAATTGTAAGATACACTATAAAATGGTTATTTAATTTTGCTTTCAAAAACAAAATATTGCTTTTAATATGATTTATTCAATAGGAGATTTTATGAGACAAAAGAATTAGCAAGAAATCAATTGATGCATTCATTACTAAAATAAAGTTAATCTTGGATCTTCCTGGTGATTTGCCTCGCGACGCGGGCGGTCTACTGTTTGACCAATATACAAATAGGAAATAAGGAAACCAAAAATTATGAATTGTAATAATGCAGTTCAATATACGAAGCCTAAAAAATAAAATAAAATTACATAAATAATTAGAAAAAATAATATAATATTTATTTAGATATATCACCTCCGGCAAAAAAAAGCAAAGTTAAATTCTTGCTGAATAATAATAAAATTACTTTCTGTAAGAAAAATTTGTATGCTGTCAGTTCATTAGATTGAATGGAATAAAAAGCTAATAAATATATAAACATTAAAGCTTTAATAAGGGCAATTTATCCCAAATAATTTTTCAAATTTTAATTAAAAATTAATGAAATCATATAAAATTAAAAGATTTATGCATTCAAAGATAATGTGTTATAAAAGTCAGCTAATCTAATTCTAAAATATTTAAATAAATTATTAAAAAAATTAAGAAAATATTTTACAACTCAGAATTAAATGAAAATAATAGCTAGAGAGGATTTATAAAAAATTATTTGCATGCATCTAAAATATATTGATTGAACTCAAAATTTTATATTCGATTTTAAATTGGTAGAAATATTTTGTTTCTAATTTGTAAGTGCAATACAAATATAAAATAATAAAACAAAATAATCTAACTCACTTTACAATATAATAAATTCAAAAATTGATTTTTTTTTTTGTTATTATAGAAAAATTAAAATTTATTTTTTCCATTCTCAGAATTAAAAATCTTTTTAATTAATTATTGGATCACGTTAGTAAACAAATTTTAAGTAACATAATTATACTAATTGTATTTCAGACAAAAACAAATCTGGGCAACATGAAGATTCAAAATTATAGACCGCCAAAGCGCGAAAAAATATAACAAAATCAGGATGATTTATCATATTATATGCAAATGAAATAAAACTAAATTAATAATGCAATAATTAATTCAATTAAATAGTTTAGGTCAAATTAAAAAAATGTACATACAAAATTTAACAGTGCCGTTATCGACACAATTTTGAACAACAGAAAAAAATTTATACAAAATATTATCAAATATCGCCGTGCTTCGACGCCCATTTACTCTTCTGGGCAAATACAAAAATAAAAATACATAACAGAAATAAGCTGGCATAACTTTAAAAATATTAAAAAAACTTCAAATATAAAAATAAAAACAAAATTTAAAAAGCAAATAAACAAATACGCGAAAGAACAATGATGGGCGTTTGGAAAAAAGTTGGTTGGAAATGCTTCACCATTCATTATAAGTTAAAAATATAAAATAATAAACATTACCTGTTAAATATTATAAAAAAATAATTCCAATTGTTCCTTGGCATTCACGTTTATGGCGTTATTGCCTGCCAAAATTTATAAAACTCTGTTTTAAGAATATTTTTATTTGTTGGTGGTGTTTTGGAACTATTAATTAAATAACTTTTAATCCATTACCACGAACTGAGTGATAATAGAATGCAAATTCATTTGAAACATTTTATATTTTTCTAAAATATAGTAAAGATGAATTAAGAATATGTTATATAAATATTATGAGCTGCATGCATATTGATAATTCGACTAAGATCACACGCGATGTTTGATTACGGGATCCATACCATTTGCACTACAAGATTAAAAGTTTGGTTAATTGCTAAATTTTGTTTCAAAAACAGGCTGTAATTAAATACATATTACCAATGTCGTGGTTGACTAAAAAGTGAAAAGTTTAGCAACTCAAGTATGCGATAGTAGCAATATCTCAAAATGATTATTCGAAAAAAGCAAGCATTGCCAACTACAAGCCATTCAAAAGTTTATATTATAAAGATAATTGATCAACAAAAAACTATAGAGCCAACAGGAATTATATCGTTTAAAGTTAAAACATTGCTTATAATGTTATCCACTAAAAAAATTTATACATTGTGTTAATTACCCAAATGTGAGCCGAAAACAAGAAATTGAGATTTTAATCAATTAATTTAATGGTCAAAAAAGAATACGTTAACAAAAATTTAAATAATAATGGGATTTCAAGTAAGAAAATGTTTTATTAACCTCTTATGTGCGTGAATTGAAATAATTAATCGAGATAAAATTTTTTATTTTTTAATATTTGCTTATCAAACATCTTATAGAAATATATAACCAATTAAGGCAAAAAAAAAGTATACCAAATAAAAAATAATTTTTTAAAATTCAAAGTTTATTATCCCCGTGCAGAACAATTCTGGCCAACATGAGTCGAGACAAGAATTTGTAACAGTGGCAAGACAACAATTATTGAAATATTAAAAAATAAAACGAACAATAAAATTTATTTTTATGTTAATTAAAAATATAACAAAATCAGGATGATTTACTATATTATATGTAAATGAAATAAAACTAAATTAATAATGCAAAAAATTAATTAATTTAATTAAATAGTTCAGTTCAAATTAAAAAAATGTACAAAATTTAACAGATGCGCCGTTTTCGAAACAATTTTGAACACAAAGAAAACTTTATACAAATATTATTAAATTAGTTTTGCATTAATAATTATTGTTTATTATTTAGTTTTTGTTTTAATTTTTGTGCCATAATTAAAAAAATGATTTGCATATTGAATTTGGCTTAATACACTTTAAGTTTTATTACTTTTTTGTTCACAAAAAACGATAATCACACGAGTGTTGTATTTTTTGTTGCATAATATTTGGTCCTCATCTCAAAAAATATTTTAAATATATACATTAACTGATATGATATTTATTTTTTATGTGCATAAATAAGTTAATATAAATTATTTTAAAATTATTGGAATTTTTTGTACGTAGTGTAAAATTTGGGTAATTAAATTTAACGGTATTATTTCTCGAGATATATATATACACTGCAACATCACAAACAACTTTAAATTTATAAAATACAATTAGCATTTAAAATTTTTAAAAATTAACAAATTTCTGAATGAAATTAATTTTTGTCATTTGGTTATGCGTTTTAAAAAAATGTTAATTTTATCTTTGTATGACTTTTAATTTTTGAGTTGTCATTCCAGTTGCATCTTTCGCATTAGCAATTTGCTCACTTTATTTATAAAAAAAATATTAAATAATCTTAACAATATCCATCGACGCTTTGAATCTGTTTATTTGAATTGAACTTTTAAGATTTATTTTGTTTGAAATTTATGATTTGCCATTTATTTTAATCTGATGAATAATTTTTATTGTTATTTGATAAAATATAAATTTATTCAATTTATATGATCAATATTCTGTGCCACAAATATTTAGACTTTTTACAAAGGTAAAACAGTTGAATAATTAAAACAAGTTTACAAATAATTTACTAGGTATACTATTTTAAAATTAAAAAACCATTTTCCCAAAATTACAAATTGAAATAGTAATCCGTTCTATAAATTCAATAGACAGATATTTTTATTGCAAGAAACGACCAATCACACAAACGTCCTGAAAAATAAATTCATAAGTAAGAAAAAGCATCTTTTGTTCTATCTCTTCTTCTAATTAAAAGAACATCTTTACACAACAACAAAAAAAATATTCGTAGAATATTAGTTAAATTAAACATTATTTTGTACGTATAAAAAGCTCTTACGTTAAGTGATCTTCACATCAAATTTAATCAACAACTATTTTATAATTACCAATTTTGAAATAAATAAGCTAAAACTTATCGTTTAAAGGTTAAGGTTATCTATACTCAAGTACTTTTAAAACACATGTTTATTGATTTAAAGCAGAAACTATGCTGACTGACTGATAATCTGCACTCTCAACCGATTGCGGACGTCTCTGTTTTAGCAAAAAGCATGCTACTTCAAAGATGTTAAAAAGTTCAAATAACACATAAAATGCAACGATAAACGAGAATAAAATAAATTACAAAATAACAAATTCTATGGAGGAAGAAAGAATTCAGGTGGGCCTCACCTTAGGCGCGCGATATTATAATCGTAACTTGAAACTTAAGTAACTAATTTCATAATTAAAATAAATATTTTATGAGACGTGTTTATCATATAAATGATTCTAATTTTAATTGTAAGTTTTTCCGCTAGGCAAAATTTCCAGCAAAAAGTAATTCTTGAAATTAAATATGGAAAATCGGAGAAGGAAAAAACCCTGAATTTGAAATAATTGTTATAAAACAAAATAGTGAGATACCGAAAGCAAAAAAATAATATTCGAAAAGACGCAGAGTTTGATATAAATCTCGGTTATAATTGGTCAGAGTATTTACTAATTTATTTTAAACAGCCGCATTAGTGATAATAATACTATTAAACAACAAATAGAATGAAAATCTATTAAAGCTAAAAAAGTTAAATAGTTGGAAGGTTGTATTAGAAAACATTGGCAGGCTATTTAAACCTACCAAACTTTGAAGTCGAAATTATTGCATTTTATTCAAAAATTTTGAAAAATATATTAAATTTACGTAGTTTAGTTTATTCTGGCGATGTTTTTTTTCATAGTATTTTATCATTTAAAACAATTAAGTATTTTAGAGTTTTTGAAACAGTTAATTTTAAATTAATTTTCAATTAAATTTTTTCAAATAAACGTTTTATAAAAATATATGTTTAAAAAAGTTTATCATCGACATATATATCAACTAAATTTTTTATATTTGACACTACCATTATATAAATAAACAAATATTCTATTGTTTACCAATTTTTCAAACGTATTATTTGAATGTCTTGTGCAGGCAAGGCTGCAATCAGCCGATTTTGACGTCCATGTTTTCTCGGTCGAAGTAGGAGCGGGTAATTCTTCGTCGGATATTATATTTTTATTCCATGTTTTTTAACATAAAATATTTTATTTTAAAATATTTTACTTAATGTATACTTTTCTTGAATTTTTGCTATATTATTAATTATTCGCATAACAATTATTATTACATCACAATGTATGCCCGGATTTATTTTTTATTTTTAAATGCTTTGTTTATCATTTATTTTGTTTTTTTGTGCACATGTTTTTTATAACAAAAAGTTACTGTTATTTCAAAATATTTGAACGGAATTAAAAATATTTGGGAACTTCTTTGAGGGTCAGCGAGCGCCAAACATCATATGAACAATTATATTTAAGATATTTTAAAATCTTCTTATAAATCGAGTTCTTGAAAATATTAATAAATCAATTAAAGCAAAATGCAAAATTTGCTTAATTTTTTTTGACGTTTTCAATTAAAATGGTGTGAAAATTAATACAATAAATAATAGTTTATGAATGTTAAAATAATATGAATAATTAATTAACAGACAACAACAAAACCAAAGTACTTTGTCAGTCGAACCAGCATTGGTCTATTCGGGCAAAATCTATTTCCGCCAACTAGATGATCTGCAATCCAAAAAAAGATGAAAATGATTTTGTTACAATTTAACCAAATTGCTAATGCTAAACGTTCTTTAAAATAAAAATAATAAATTGTACAAGTTATAAAATAATAAAAAAATTTTGATTAAAATTGGAAGCTAAGAAAATATCAAATAATTATAAACATAAGCTAAATCTAAAATAAGATTTTTGATTCTTCATAAAAACGACAACTCCCAAAACATTTGATTTTTAATGATACATAATGATCAAAACCTTTAAAAAGGCGCAACAAAATTTAAAATAATTTCTAAATAGTGCGAACCGTTTAAAAATTCAATTAAATATCCAAAGCCTTTTTTTTAAGCAAGACAAAAATAAAAACCACTGTACCCACGGTTGACAAACAAAGACTTACAACGAGGCGTGAGAAGCCAGAATGTTATCATCAGTGACACGGGGGAACGGGAAACAGAATTCTAATGCAAGACATAAATAATGTTATTCAATTCAGCCTATATGTATGTAAATGAAATATTATTAAAATTAAATTATTATTATTGGCTTACAATAATGTATATGAAAAGATTATAAAGGAAAATAGCAAGATTTTAAAACTATAACAAATTGGTTAACTCGTGTGATGAAATAGAGAGAATTTTGCGATTGGCTGGTGAACTGCACGCACGTATTCAATGACGAACCAACTTTGACAATTGAATAATTTAAAGGATCGACTCAATTAAATTCGACAATTAAATCATATATTTGAGCCGCATTTAATGAATTCTGCTGCAAAAATTAATAATTAAAGGTATATTTTATTTTTATGCATTTTTATTTAAAAATAAATATTTCATATTTAAATGTTTCGTAATTTTTTTATTAGTGATTTTTATCAAAATTTATTTTTACTCCCATTTGTAGTAATTTTGTTAAGTTGACTTTTCCCTGTGGACTTTTCCCTTTAAATTGCTCAATATGGTATTCTGTTTGGATCTTTTGTCTCCCCAAAATTATTGGTAATGTTTTTTCTCCCCCGTTTTCATCTCTCACGTCTCTCTTCTTCGGACTCAGGACAAATTTGATATTTTCTGTAAGCGGAGGAATAAATAATCTAACGCTGTTATTGATTAAAGTGCGAACCCGAACGGGCAAATTCCTACCCCCCCCCATCCCGGTTCTATTTCGGACCCGACAGCACTAAATTCTTTTATTTACTATTTGGCGCTCCTGGGACAGAACAGGTTAGCATCATCGGTGGTGCTGAAGTTAGATCGGGGTAAATAGGAGGAATTTTGGAGTGGAAAAGACCAAGAAGTGAGGCAACAGCGGCAAATATCGATCTCTGGGTGAGACGATACTAGAAAGGTTGCATTTTTTGGATAATTTCGTGGGTTCAACTTTGACAGAATCGATTAAACTGCAGGTATCAGATTAGACTAGAAAATCGGTCAGAGCACTCTGGGCAGGAATGATGATGTAGCAAAATGTTAAAAAAGCAAAAACTAAATGAATAAGTTGAACACTTAAACTAAAACATATGGTCCTGGTCTACCGGATTCCACAACACAGAATTTCAGCTCGGGTTTTGTGTGCTCTATGATAAGAAAGTTTAGGGCTTACAGATATAATTAAGGAAACAAATTTGACTCGCCACATAAAAATTAAAATAAAAAAAGTAGCGCAAAATCTTTATGAAGCTGAGACATGTTTTGACACAAAATACAGTATAAAATCATTTGTTTCATAATTGATGATTAATTTAAAACTACAAAGGCCTCCGGACCCATCTTGAAATTTAGATTCTTCTGGTTAAAGAAAAACAACCCAATTATCTTCGATATTGTTTTACAGATTAAATATACTCCAGTGATCCGCGAAAGATGATAACGATACGCGATCAAACAATCTGGCATAAAATAAAATTAAATTAAAAAAATTATTCTTGGAGTATAGCTTTATAAAAGTAAAACCCATACAAAATGAAAAATCTGAATAATCTAATAATTTATTAATTTCGAAAATTGAATATAACCTCTGAATCGTTGGAAAAATTAATATTAACAATTAACTTTATTGGCTAGAGAAAAATTAATAGTAATATAATTAGCTTTGGATGGCATCCAACTCAGCTCAACGCCTCAACGCAGGGCTAATTTTGTAACCCTATAACACTTACGTTTTATAGTTCACAAAAAATCGTATCCTGCCCAAATGTAAACAGTTAACCCCAATGTGATCGAGAAGATCAGACTTAAGGCGCGTCCTTCAAATAAATTTAACGCCGGCCGTCACTTCATTTAATAAAATGATAACGCGAAATGGGCGCCTGCTAAATTGTAAATAAATAAACAGATATTTTTTAATTTTTTTGCCTGAATTGACTTTTCTTCGAAATAATTTCTAATCAACACACTAACATATACATCACTTTTAAATTTATTGAAATGCCACAAATAAGAGTCGCTGTTTTTGAAGCGTTTTATAAATTCATCAAAGCCAAGTAACATTAATATAATCACAATTAATTTTTGCTAAAATTACAACGCTGTTTTTCCACATTAAAGTAAAAATGACGAAATTAGTTAAAATTGTTTATCATATGTACAATAATATTATTTAAATAAAAATTGATTCAAATACAACGAACATCCTCTCGAAGTTAAAAAACTCGTTAAAATAGAATAAAATGTATATTTAAACACTAAACACAAATTTTTGTAATAAATAATTATTGCAAATTTTATACCGAATCATTAAATGTCAATTTTAATTTATAATTGATTATTAAAACAAATACCATATAAAAGGGCAGTATTATCGACAGTAATAAAAATAAATTAAAAAGGACAAAAATGTATAAATGCAAATCGCGATCTATGATGTAGATCTCAAAATAAAATAAAAATGAACTCAAATAAAGCAACATAAAATTTGTATGTATTAAATAAATGATTTTTTGCTCAAAATAAAAGAATAAAGTTTTTTTATAATATAATAAAACACAAAATCCAGTTAATATTCAATCACCCACATAAAATTTCATTTAAGAATATCGATCATATTATTTTATTTAGAAATAACCCAAACTGCTAGCTTTTTTTAAACATTTTACTTATGTAGCAGTCATTCGATATAATTGCGGTAAATTAACAAAGATCTGGCTATCTAAAATAAACACTTATATGTATTTGGTTTAAAAATTACATAAAAATAACTTTAACACGAAAAAGAGAAGTTATGGCCCTTTTTAACATGATCCCTTACGAAAAAATATAATCTTTCTATTTCTATTGTCTAATTCCGAACTCATATTTAAATAAGCTGAAATAAAAATAGATTTTAATAAGAAGAAAAACCAAATATAATCAAACGTGGTACTAAAAAAGTTAAGTGCTTGAAAATAAACACAGATAAATAAAATACATTTAATTATCAATTAAATTTGAATTTGCCACCCGAGAGCCGGTGAAATAAAAGAGAAGATAGAAGGCGCCTCGAGGACGTCAATAGTCACGGAGGCGTGCCTTTAAATAACAAACCAATCACAAATATCTAATAAATCAAAGAGCGATGAAAAGAGTAGCTAGGAAAACGGTCATTTTTGGAAAATAAAATCTTATTAAAATAAGCTTTCACAGCAGACATAACTTTTTAATAAAATAACAACATTATATAAAAACTTCTATTTATGAATCGGTAATTGAAGCATTAAAATTTATTAAAAGCTTTTTTTAGATTAGCCACATTCGCTTCAACAAATCTAAAGAGGTAATATCGCAAAGCTTGCGAAGCGTTATAAACATATAAAAAAAGTTCAACTATTTAATTAAAACTCCAGTCAATAAACCTTAACAAAAATTGCAATTTCATTAACTATATATTGAAAATATTTATTTTTTGCTTTAAGGCAATTTTTACTTTGCTTCTTCTATTCTTCGTCTTCATCAAAAACAGTTGCAATGAAGTTATCTGAAAATAAAACTTTAAAAAAGTTCGTGCCAGCAATTATAATAATAAATAAAAATAAAAACACTTACAACAACGTTAACTTTTATTTCTCTAAAAATTACAATTAAAGTTTTTACAATACATATTTAGAAAACATTAAAATGAATCCTTTTCGAAGAGAGGGAAACCATAAACACTTAAAACGAACTTAGTAATTCACTTCATAAGCTTAAATAAATTATTAAAATGACGTCTTTGTCAAATTCGTAACTATAGTGTGGAAGAGAAATTAAGGAATGCATTGAAATATGGTAATTAAGCGTACGCCCTAATTTAATCATTGGGTTTTTTAGTTAAGTTACAGTTGTGGACGACGTATTCGTTCGGATTTATGGTCACGGCGCTAAAAATTTCTATTTATTATTAAGCAAAAAAATAGCAGATTATCAGTTCAAACTAAGTACAGTTTATCAATTTACACTTTGTTTATCGTCGTTTATCGCGTCGTTCTCGTGGAACAGGAACCAAGCAGATGTAAAATAAAATGACTCAATGCTTAGACTTGGAACCTAATTTTGGATTATTTTTTAAATTATTTATTTATTGTTTAAATTATTTGTTTAGAAGTTTGTAGTAGAGCCCGGCGGGAACGGGATTCCCGCGGGAAAAGTACGGGAATCCCGGTCCCGTTCCCGTCTTTTTCGCCGGGCGGGATTTTTTACGGGAACGGGAAAAAGACGGGATTCCCGTTCGGGATTCCCGTCCCGTTCTTTTTGAAAACCCCGTTCCCGTTCCCGTTCCCGGAAATTTTATTTCAGTATTTTTCCCGTTCCCGTTTATTTTTCTTGGCGAAATGTTTTCAAAAATTTAACAATTTTGTACCAATTTTCATCACAAAAATGCTTAAATTTCAAAATTTTTTAACGGCGGCGCCTATCGGCACCGCCGAACCCACCCAAAATGTGCCATATTCTGTTGGTTTCTGATTTTCTGAATCAATTAAGATTTCAAAAGCTTAAAAAAACTTCCGTATTTTTAAGATTTTGGTAGCAAATCTCTTATCAAATTGAGCAAAAAATGCAAATTTTTCTCGGCGGCGCCTATCGGCACCGCCGACCCTCCCCCCCCCCTCCACCTCGAGAAAAGAAATTCTCAAAAATTTGAATTTTGAAAAATTCGCAAATCGGAAAAAATTCGAAAATTTTGAGCAATTTTCTTAACAAAAATGTTTTAAAAATTTTCCGACGGCGCCTATCGGCGTTGTCGGACCCTCCAATTGTATATCAGAAATTTATCTCAAAGTGCCCGCCAAAATAATTTCGAAAAATTCTTAGTTTAAAAATTTTCAAAATTTTTCCCGTTCCCGCGGGATTCCCGTTAAAAATTGAACGGGATTTCTACGGGAACGGGAAAAAGACGGGATTCCCGTTCGGGATTCCCGTCCCGTTCTTTTTGAAAACCCCGTTCCCGTTCCCGTTCCCGGAAATTTTTTTTTACCGGGCTCTAGTTTGTAGCTACATATTTTTGTTATTTCTTTATTGTTTGAAAATATATTTTTGATTTGCTGTTTTTAAATTTATTTGTTTTATTCATTAATTATTTATTAATATATTGTCGGCTTCCTGTTGATATTTTTTGGTTGTAGGTCCGTCGCCATTCGTATATATATTATAATTAATAATTTTGTTGAATAAGCCGCCGCTTCTTGTCAATA
Source organism: Globodera rostochiensis (assembly GCA_018350325.1). NCBI lineage: Eukaryota > Metazoa > Nematoda > Chromadorea > Rhabditida > Heteroderidae > Globodera > Globodera rostochiensis. The sequence continues at coordinate 1,094,189 of JAEVLN010000021.1, forward strand.
ATGAATAGCATTTATATAGACTTGATAAACTATTTATTTTGTTGTATCGTGATTAGGTTTGTTTTAGAATTGCTGTAATTTAAGCCTTCCCACAAAACAATTGTCAATGGGATAAGATTTATTAACATTTAAATTCATAGTGTAATTTACAGTTTTAATATATGCTTTAGGATTATTATTTGAAAAATCCAACTAATTAACATTTATCTTTGTGCAAATTCAGTTAATTTATTTTTAGTTTTAAAGCGTTTACTTTATATTATTTATTAATTGTCTTTAGCTTAATTGCCATCTCTTGAAATATCGCAAATATTCACTGTCTAGCTTCGTTTACTGATTCAAACGTATTTTTGTAAGAGAAACATTAAATCGCCGACGATCCATTAAAGTGGTTAAAAAATAGAACTTATATTATATAAAAAATAAATCAGATTGGAAAAAATATTTTAACCAACTTCTTAAAGAAGAAAACCCAACAGAAAAAATCATATTTATATAAAGTATAGTGTTGGTAAAACTTGTGAAGAAAACTGACAGACATTCAACAGAAATATGAATACTCAAGTATAGATAAAGAATAAAGAAATTAAAAAATTGAATTTAAAGGCACGTCACATTGGAATCATAAAGATTTGGAAGATGAACAAGTTTTGAGACAACAGCCAATTTGTTATACTTATAAACACAAACCTCATTAAGGTGTTACTGATCATTTTCGGTGGCTTAAATATATAATCAAATAATAAAGCGAAAAAGAAGTCGCATCCAAATTATTAAATAAAGCAATTAAACGCGTAAAGAAAGAATAATACAATAAACATAACTTGCGGACGTATGATAAAACAGGATTCGATTACACATAGCCGACAGTATCACTTAATGAACGCGAAAATTTGTGAGCAATTCAACTAATTAAATTTAAAGCTATAAAACGAACGGGTATATTTTAATTTAATCAAAAGACAAAATTACATCGAACTGCTCCTTCCCAAAACACAATCAAAGGAAGGTATTCGAGTGTCCGTGGCATTTCGGAATGAAACTTGGTGGCCATATAGAATACCCCTTGGTTTTTAACAAATATGATACCCATTTTTGCGAAATGAGCCAGAGTGCCGAGATACGGCGTGCCAAAGTTAAGTTCTGTGCATAAATATTTATTTAATACACTTGTTTTGTTGGCGTCGATGGCGCAGTGACTGTGCTCTGTCGGGATTTGAACCTGCGGGGGCAAAAAGCGAGCCCAGAGCACAGTCACTGCGCCATAGACGCCAACAAAACAAGCGTATTAAATAAAATATTTATGCACAGAACTTAAACTTTGGCACGCCATATCTCGGCACTCTGGCTCATTTCGCAAAAATGGATATCATATTTGTTAAAAACCCAGGGGTATTCTATGGCCACCAAGTTTCATTCCAAAATGCCACGGACACTCGAATACCTTCCTTTGTAAGTATGAAATTGTTTGATCTTTCGAAATTCAAATAATTTCAGCAACCATCTTGAACTAACCAACAAAAATTACAAATTTTGAATTCTTTTAAGTTTATCCATTTAAATTATTTATCATATATTTTATTCGTTCTAAATTTTGCCTTGACTTTTCTTCACGCTGGTTGCGATATAGGTCAAATAATTTCGTCAAATTATTTTTGTTGGGAAATAAATTAAATATTTATAGTATTTTTTGATTATTTTTGTTACTTAAAATACATTAGATTTTTTTCGCAAGTTTGATAATATTATTTTATTTTTTTTAAATAATTCAAAATTGAAATTTAAATATTTTGTAAAAGTTGATTAATAAAACTTTGTAGTCACGCCTAATCTTTCATCCATAAGTTATAATTTAATTTTTTTTTATTTGATTACATAAGTTTTTTTTGAGATTATTATTTAATTAAAGCCTGTAGTTTTCACAAACATACGTATGTTTCTAAAATAATAAACACTACATCAGAATTTTGGCGTTTTTGTTTACGGAGTCCGCTTTAATTTACGGTTTTAGCCTTTGGAACTTATTGGTTTGCTTCTTCTTCAAGCATTTATCTACTATTTTAGATTTTTTTATAACGATGAAGATGGCTCATCAAACAGGGTCAAAATTATCTTATGTTGAAAACTGTTTGTATTTAATATTGATTTTTTTCATATACCCACGGGTCGACAGCTTTGCTCTTTTATTTTAGTATTAAATTGTTGATTTTTTTCACAGCTCTACATAGTGGTAATTGAATTTTATTCTCTTTATTGCAGAGCTATTTGCTTTTATTGCTTTGTTTGTCGACGGAAAAAGACCACTTCATTTACAGTTTAATATTTGCAAATTTATTTTTGCTTAATATTTTGCGGGTTTGAAATAAAGGTCCAACTTTTTATGTTTTTTTATTTATTGATTTTTTCAAAAAATATTTTGATTACATTTTATTGTTTTTATTATTTTTGTTTAATTTATAAACCGCAATAATTATTTTATACTTTTGTTTTTTCATTTCTCTCTTGAATTCCAAAAGACTTAAAACATGCATAGCTTTATCGGTGAGCTCCCAACACATCTTTTGCCCGGTCGGGCTTCACCAACCAAATTTTAATAAATAATGTCATAAAAATTCTTATAATTTTTTTTATTGAATTGAATTTTTTACGTACTGATCTTTTTAAATAACTGTTATTAAATTTTCGATTTTGTCAGGCTTTAAGCCGAAAGCTGCGCAATATTCGACATGCGACAGCTGCACATATATGCCGTCAAACGCAGCGCTGTGCGCTGCACGGCCAACTGCGTCCCCCTCGTGGGTGATCAGGCAAGTGTCGCGCCAATTGCCAACCATTCTGTGTTGAGCTTTACAATGGTCTACAAAAACTCTGCATGCTTTTTTGTTTGTTTTGACAGGCATTTAATTTTTCTAAAAATATTTATTGGCAATTTTGCATTTAATAAATTAAATCTTTATATTTCAATATTGATAAGTACAGCAAAGGTTTAGATGATCCTCCCTATATTCATAAAATATTAAAGCATTTTTAATTATATCTACGCTCAAACTTTGAACTCGGCTATTAATAACATTAAAATTTTGGCCTGCTATAATAATTTGAATCATTTATTGTTTGATTTTTTTTAAATAGAAGATTTAAAAAATATATAAGAATATTTATCAAATATTCGCTAATTGTTTTTTATTTTATTGAATATTGTGGCGTGATGTTGCTGTATATATTAACTAACTCATTTTTAAAAATATAAATAATTTTTCATTTCAATTTGGTTTTTATTTTTGCTTTCATAATTAGATCAAACATTAGTGGTCTATTTTTTAAAGGTTGTTTATAATTTTATTTTTTTATATCAACTAGAATGATGTTTATAATAGTTTGCTTAAATTGTTTATTATTGTCTCGGTTTGTGTTTGAGGAGCTGAGACTCCGACATTGGCTAACTTATTTAGACTGCGATTATTTTTAAATAAAATCATTCATTCTTCATCAATTTTTTTTTAAAAACTAATAAATTATTTGACTCAAAATATTTCATTGTTTTATATATAAGATTGTATTATTTGAGCCCATATTTTATTAATTTATTTACTTTATCTTTATTATAGTTATGTAAATAAGTTAAATAGCTTTAAATTTTATTCTATATCATATAATATTTGTTTAGCTAAGATGATCGATTTCAATACAATCGATGTAGAAATTTTTTTATTTTATTCTAAAAAAATTCCAATTATTTTCTCTAACCTTTTTTATATTTTAGAATTTTTGGAAAAACAAGTAAATTTTAAAAATAATAATAAATAATTTAATATTAACAATCATTTTGTATAAATATGTTAATTGGTAACAGAAATGTTAACTTTTTGAAAATATCACGTATTTAGTTTATTTCAATTAACAAAAAAGGGGTAAATATTTCGAGCATTTTTATTCACGCGTGGAATTTTATTTAAACTTATTAAAAGCATTTAAATCTGTATATCTATTTTATTTTTGTAAATTTTATAAATGTTAATAAAAATGTATGCATAATTTTAACAAATAGCTCCGGTTGTCGTATTATTAAGACAGGAATTCATTAATATATAGCAAACAATAACACTAGACATTTGTGCACCGAAATAAAATGATTTAATTCCTTTTTTGTGGCATAAATTATCATTTTCATCAAAATATTTTGGATTCAAATTTTTACTAAAAATGCCATTCTGTACTGACTTTATTTAAGAGTTTTTGGGTACTTCTCTCAATTTCAAACTTATCCAATTCTTGTTATATTAAAAACTTTTAATGAAAAATAATTTATCAATGACTGAGCTAATCATGTGAATTTATCATAAAGACCAATTTAAATTTTTAATCAATTAAAGTAATATGTATATTTATAATTTTTCAGAATTATTTGTTTTAAATTTGTCTCATTTGGAGAGTGGGAACAACTACTTCAACAGTGGCCTCTACGCTAATGCTGTTGTAGATGATCTACAGATCATCCGTACTAAGTTGTAAGGTTTCCATTATTTTTTTTAAAGGGCCCATCATTATTTGCTTATGAGGCAAACTATCTTTTTACTTTTTTTTTGTTACCATTAAGGCTTTTCAAAACATTTTAATGTTTTTTTTATTTCACTTATGTTTTGGCTAAATTTTTTTTTGATTGTTAAAATTTATGAATTACATTTTATGAACTTTATTATTTAAGTTTTTGTTTTTCTAATCTATAACATTAGTAGATTCAAATATTAATTGTTATTATTGTGAATATAACATGTCTAACTAAAATTATGCAGATTAAATAAACTTAACATTGGAGCTCCGTCATTACATTAAATTACTTATTTTTTAATTATTATTATTGTAATATAATCAAATTTAAAAAATAAGCCAAAATACTAAATATGCAAAATGAATAAAGAATGGTTTGATTTTGTGCTTACAATTTACGCCTCTCCCTGCAAAATGCTTGGAAGCAATAGCTACTTGTTTGCCGTAGTAATATATTTTTAGTTTGTCGTAAGTTTTTTTAAATTGTTACTAAAGGAAAGTCAATCAGTTTCTAGTTTCATGACCAATTAATAGGTTTGGACAATGCGTTCAACTTACTCGATACACTCTAGGTGCGTTTAAAATTTTCTTAGCAATTTTAATAATTCATCACATTAAATATATGGTCGAAAGCACAGCCAACAAATTAAAATATTTATTGTGATGTCTTGGCATCTTATCGGGCAGTTAGTTAACAAATTGTAAGCCCAACTTTATTATTGTTTGAATTGTACCACTTCACTTTTTAGCTTTTTATTTACATGTATTGGTCAACAGAGCAATTATTGCCATATTAATAATAGCTAAATATTTAATATGTGTAAAAAATAAGTTACTTTTTTTATTTGACTGTAATGCCTATCAATTTATTTTAAATTAAACAATTTATCGACGATAATTTATTATTAAATTCATTTATTAATTCTTTCATTTACGGATCGAATAGTATATATTTATTTTAGTTGATTTATTAGTAGTATAAAATTTGGGCATTAATAATTTCTTAAATTAACACTTTCTTTAATTACTATTGATTTTACTGCACATCAAATAAGACTCGCCACGCCGCTCATTAAGCTTACATTGTTTTTTTACACTTTTACGAGTCTTTTCCCCAATTTTATATCTTTAACTTTATTTTATAATTATTATACTACGTATCCGCCCTCCTTCATTTCGAGTTTTTTTTTGTTTGTAAATTATTTTATTCAAATAGGTGTTAAATTGTTTGTTTATTTATAAATTTTTTTTTGTCCGAAAAATAAAATATAAAGAGAAAAATTATTGCTTTACAAAATTTTGAAGGTTTATTGTTTATCTTTGGTTAGAAAACGTTTTTCTTTTTTTAACGTTAATTCATATGGAATTTAGATGTTGCAATACTTCAAATATCAATTTGTTTGTATTCAACACAAACAGCGCAAAAACGGGGAATAATTACATTTAAAGCATTGTCTTATTTTTGAATTTTACATTTTCAAATTTTCAAAAAAAAACATTTAAGCTAATTGTAAAGTTAAAAAATAGTAAGTTAATAATTTAAGAAAACTGAAAATGTCGAAAGAATTTTTAAAATTTTAAATGCTAAAAAAGAAAATAATATTGATATTTAAAAAAAATCAAAATCAATAAAAAAACTATACTACTATCAGTTGCTAAGAATAAAAAATGGCTAACATTCTAAAGAAACTTTCATATATCAAATATCAATAATATACAAAAAGTCGCACAATGTGTGAATCCGTCGATTATGACGATAACTGATGCTCCCTTTGTCAAGGAGCCACAATTCACTAGTGTGAAAGGAAGACATTATACCATCATAATAAAAATAAAATAATATTAATTATTTAAAAAATTGAAGCACAAATCTCTGTGAATAAGAAAAAAACGTTTTGCAAACAGCTTAATAAAAACTACTCAATATCGAAAAAAATTTAATTGCAAGAGTCCGTGGTGATGCGATAAGGCATTTTTCAATCTTTTTCTTGAAAAATAATTTTATTGACATGTCGCCGGTACACTATTTTAACTATGTCATAAAGTTTTAAATAAAATGATGGAAAAAATGAGCGAATAATGTTTGTAATGTACCATCACCGGAAGCGCTGCAAGCCAAAAACTCCACGATCATCGTTGAATCGAATCGAATTCGGAATATTTCGTATAATAAAATTACCAAGTGTTAAAAATACTTATAACAAAACAAAACTGTTACTCCGATGTTTTTTCATTCTCTGTCTCTTTAGACGCTAATGATTTTAACCATTGGGCGTTAATTATTTATAAAATAATATTTTAATTAAAATATTCAGAACAAAATTTAAATTCACTACATATTAATATATTTTAAAACAATAATATTTATTATCTAAATAAAAGATATTTGAATAGTAACAAATTAATTATTAACTAAGCTTAATTAAAATGTCATTAGAGGAAAATATATTAAGCTTTCTTGAGCTCATCATCGACAAAAATATAGAACTTCTTAAATCTTAGAAAAAATAAATGTTGCATAATTTAAGCAAATCTTGAGTAAACGAATGTACCACTTTAAAAGATCCACTTAAAAAACATTTTTTATAAATTTCTCCGTGTTAAAAGTAAACATTATACATGTGTCCTCCGTTATTAACTTCAATAATCATACTATTTCCAATTTTGATTGGACAAATACAAAAATATGTCCAAAAAAAATATTATGTTGAATAAATTTATTCAAAATTTAACAGATATTATAAAAGAACCAAAAAGTTCTTCTTCTGAAAATAAATATTCGAAACAATTTTAAAAAATATATATAGAGTAAAAATAGCGGTTAATTTTTAAAAATCTTGAAGGTTGCCGTCGTCACCCTTTCAATTCCCAAATACCCCTTCGTTTTTTTTTAGTCTAATCGGACCACCCGTTCGTGAAAGGACCATTTGGCACTCAAATAAATACTGTGCAACACAAATAAAAATTAACAACAATATATAAATAAAGAAGTGGTTTTATCTAAAATCGAAATTTTAATAATGAAACTAAAATGGATTTTAATATTAAACAAATAAATAATTAAAGTTTTATGATTTAGTAAATTTTTTAGAAATTTTTCAAAAGCGAAAGTTTGTTCTGCAAAATAACGGAAAATTAATTCAAGAAAAAAAAACAATTAATGCGACCGCTTTTAAATTATCAACGTATTTTGAAAATGGTAATTAAAAAGATATCAAATTCTAATAAAGTGATTGTAAAATTACCAAAAAACATATGTTGACAATATTGCCAATTACCTCATTATAAATATTTGATTAATAAATTTAATCAAAATGAATAAATTCAAAAAAGAAATAATTTGTTAGCAAATTCCAACAATTTATTATTCTTTTAAAAAAATTCATCTTTTTATTTGATAATAATCAGTATTTATTTACAATTTGCAAGTGATGAATAAGTTTCAATTATAATTAATTAATAAATTTTGTTTTGTTCAATTTTTCCTTAGTTTACTAAGTGAATACATTTTATGTTTACTCACAAAAACAATATGGTCTCTGTTGTCCCAATATTATTTTTGCGGGTTTTTAATGTCGTGATTTATAAAGATTTTTTGGGTTTTAAGCAATCCTTAGCAAAAAGAGTTGCAAAAATTTTGTTTGAGCGCGGATTTCTTTGTCTAATCATAGGTTAGTCCCTTTCTTTTTTAATATAAGATTGGGGTCAAATTTATATCAAAGATTTATTTATTTATTTTCAATAAAAAGATGTGTTTTATTTCTTTATTTTTTTAATTTTTAATAATCATTTGTATCTTGATTTAAATGCGTAACTCAGAAGACTTAAAAATTAGCAACAATTTGTAAATCAATCGACCAAACTCTTTTAAAGATATAATTAAAAAAACAATTTTTCTTTAATATTTTGTGCATTTCCATTTGTGACCCTTTCCGCTCAATTTAACATATTGGAATGATAATTAAATGATTATAATTGAATTCTAAGATAAATCCGCATCAACGACTGAGCTATAGCACATAATTATAAAAATCAATTCAAATTTTATTAGTATTTTCCGAAAAAATCTTTTATGGATTGTTATAAAATGGGACGCTCCAAATTAATTTCGTTTTGCCTTTTTGTCAAGAATTTAATGTGTTACATTGTTGTTTTTGTCATTCCATTTAACGTTGATTATTTCTAATTTTAGAAGAATATTTGCCAAAAGATTAATTTGTTACTCTTTCATACCTTTTAGTTTTTATATTTTAATTTTTACACCTTATCATTTATCTATTTTGTTTAATTATTGTGATTAGTTTATTTCAATATCGTAATAATTCTTTATGATTTTATACCCATTCATAAAACTTTTAATAAGGTTTTTGTGTTAATTTCCTTTTTTATATTCAATTTATGTGTAGTTGGTGTTGCTTTAACTAATTTTAACTACCCAAATCAGGATCTGGTCAGGAATTAGGTAATTTATTTTTGCATAATCTTAAACGTTGTGATTTAATGAGCATGTTTATTTGAATGTAGTTGCTAAAAAAATTATTTAAACTATATTACCATTCTTTGTATTTCTGGTCACTTGGTAAGATTTATTAATATTTAAGCTTAAAAACAAATAAAGGGATCAGCACTCAATAATTGATACTGGGTTTAGATAATTAGAATTTGAAAATCATTTTTAATTACATAATATGTTTATGATTGTTAAAGTATCTTAACTTATTTTGAACAATTATTATTATTATTTTATTTTAATTATTTTTAACTGGTTTTTAATTTCAATTAAATTTAAATACAAGCAAATTAGATTTTGTTTTTTTTTAATTATTACATGTAAAATTTCAAAATTTTTTTAAACTATTTTAATATTTACGTTGATCGATTTGGTCTCTTGTATTTTGGAAACCAAGCATTAGGTGGTTTAATTGTTGACCTTTTGAAGTCAAAATCCAATCTTGCCGCGCACACATTAATTAAATCACTATTTAAACATACCATCATGAAAAGCATTTGCACGTAATTCCAAATAAATTTGCGCATAATTCCTCAATGATTTGTAAATCTTTTAATTTAAAATAGTAATTCCCGGTAGTTAAATTTTTATTTTGCACATCCTATTGCATCGTTTAGGAATAATTTGTTTGTTAAATAGTACATTAATTTTATTTTAGTCATTTCTCAGTTTTGCCAATGTTATTATAAATTATATATTATGTTCCGTTAACATTTTATATAACTCATTTTCTTTTTTATTATTTTTATCATTTAATTTGAGTATTTGTCTTTTCAAAAACTTGGCCTATTGTCGTTTTAATTGGTGCAATTATGATAGAATATTACTCACATTATTTAAATTAATCATTGAGTTGCCATTTTTTTTACAGTTAATACTTACTTATTCGTTTTAAAATTTTTTAATCATTTTTAAATGTTTATAATGTAATACATTAATAATGTTTTTTTCTACTATGAAATAAAATATTATATTAAGTCTTGAGCATCTGAAATAAATTTTTAAAATTTGGCCGTTATTTATTTTATTAAAGTATTATTGTATTTTAAATAAACAGGACCGGATCTTATCAAATTATTTTTGAATTATAATCTTGTCGTAATTCTGTATATCCTGGGTTGAATTGTTTCAGCTGGAAACCTTGTGAGCAAAATTATTCATTGTGTAGTTAGACCATAGGATTAATAAAATTTGTTTTTAGTCAAAGGGATTTTGTTGAAAAAATTTAAAAAAAACAAGAGTATTTTAAGTTGTAACCATCGTGTTTAATTTATGGGTTTTCGTCCCGATCAAAAAATTTATGAATCTCCAAACGGGCGCTTGCCTCATATATTTTAAACAATTCGACTTTGAAAATTACCTTCTTTATGGATTAACAGATCCTTACTCATATCAAACACTTTTTTGATAGCATTACTTCAAGGTATTTGTTCTGTGTGAATTTTAAGATGCGTGTTATAGTTAATTCGCCCCCCCCGCAAGCTTGTACAAAGACAATCTTCGGCTTTTGCTTTGAGATATTTGTATTTATTATCAATTCATCAATGTGTGGCCATGAATCCCGATAGCTGATATTTAAAATTATTGAATTTATTACCATTGATATTTGAAGTCACTTGTTTCGTTTAAAATTATAATTTCAAATAAAGAAAAATAAATGTTGTCATGAGAAAGTGCACGGCCTAATTGTAAACGCTTAGAGCTTACACATAAAAAAAGAAGTTTGGTCTATAATTCATATTTTAGAAGTTTCTTGAATTATCCGTATTAAATGTTTGTTTATTTTTTATTTAAATTTAACTGATTAATTTAAAATCTATTGATTTTTAATTATTATTTCATGGCTAGACAGATGTAGCGTTTTTGGGATAAGAAATTTATGATTTGGATTTAATTCTTTAAATGCAACATTTTGACACTGAATTTGATTTCGTTTTGTAAAAAATAGAAGAAGCTGAACGTGCTCAATTTTTAAAAATTAAACTTTTTTTGCTGCGAAAAAGTGTCATTATTAAAGATTCATCACAATGTAACCTTTGTAACCAAACAATACGGCAGCATAAGCCAACCAGATAAAATCTTAATGATATTTTTATTTAGATGGTCTTCAATGGCCTCCACTCCAATTTTATTTTCGGTCGAACTGTACTAACATTGCATCGGTAATGTATTTAATTATTTTTATTTGAATCGATTTTTTATTAATATGATTTTGTAAATAAATGTATATATTCGTTGAAAGAGGCCAAATTATGGAATCCAAAAGTAATGATATCAAATACTTTTATTTTAATTTTATTTATTTTGAACTTAATAATTATTTCTTCTGCGTTTAAAAAACCCATTATCGCTAAATTCCTACTTTAAAGAAGTTTTTGAGCAGTTGAACTTTTTTATCCGCTTAATTATATTAATTAATTAAAGACAATTTAAGCTTTTTACAATAGCAAAAATATTATGAGTACTGAAGTTATAAATGTTTAAATTTTTGTGTTGAGAATTAGACTTTATGTCAGGAAATGCACTCTCTTTGTTATTTTTTGTTAGAGCAAATAAAATAAATTTATAGAATTTTTAATATTGTGCTTATTTTAAGTTGAATAAAATATCTAAATATTTTTTATGGTTATAAATTTCAATATCTGAAAAAACTATAAATTTATTTTTTAATTTAGTCGGCAAATTAAGACCGGTCAACCGGTCTGCCATGCTGTTAATCTTCACTGTTGGTTAATATTAGTTAAGGGTTTGTTGTTTCTCATAGTTTTGAAGTGCTTTATAGTATGTTTAAAATAAACTTTTGCGTGTTTATAAAATTTCTAACACTATTGAGCCTTGGCAAAATTTTAAAAGGTTTATTATTTGTAATTACAGTTATTTTTTGTAATAATAAAAATTTAAAAAAACAGAGTAAAAAGAAAATAGGAATGTTATTAGAAGCGCTTTTTCGCTTGTAATTTGAATCAATTTCGAAATTGGTACCTTTTATAACCTCTAATACATTGTATAAATTTTAATTTAGTGTTTGAATATTTTCTAAATTGGTATTTTTTTTTAATTTAATTATGATAATTATTTGTGCACAATTCTTCATATATTTTTTTATGTTTCGGACATTTAATTATGCTATTTGAACGAGTTAGCATGGCTTCTTGCCAAATCTCCTTTTCCGCAGAAAATTTTTAATGTTTGCGTAAATTGTTTGCCCAGTTAATTTCAAAGAAACCAGCATATTATTTAATTTGTTATTGTAGTTTGGTTTTTGTTAATATTAATTTTCCGACATTAATTTTTTGCAATATTAATTTTATTAAAATTTTATTCACATTATCATTACAACTCACTTAGGTAAGTAATCCAATTTAAAACACAACAGATTATATTGTTAAACGATTTTTATCTTCCCATGATTAATGAAGCTCATTCGTTAAATATTAAAAAAAACTTGGTTAAAAATATCTTTTATTTGCTACCTATTACAATTCAAGATTGCCTGGTGGAAGCGTGGGCACAACGGTTGCTTGTTTGTAGCTGTCCGACTCGATGGCTCAAAAAATGAGCTCCCCGTTCCTGAAAATGTTAATTAGAGTCATTTATAATTTGCATTTAAACAAATTTAAGTTTTTAATTTGCTGATAGCTAATTTTTTCAAACTAATTAAACTAAATAATATTATAAGTTTGGAGTTTATCAAAAATTATAAAACACTTTGGATGATGTTCATCATTTTTAAAAAATAAAATATTTAAGTTTATGATTGTTTAAAAATAATTTTTGTCCAATAAATATTTTAGATTTAGATTAACAGTATTTAAGTCGACGAAAGTCATCCCGACAAATTTTGAGAGGATGAATTTAATTTGAATTATAACAATTTTGTTGGTTTAGTTATTAATAAACTTTTTTATTTAGTTTTAATTTAATTTTAAATGATTATACCGTTTGATGATTATAAAATTGATTTGTGTTTTGTTCAGTTGTGAACAATTACGTGCGCCGGTTCCTCTAAGTTTTTGGTAATATAAAATATGGTTATTATTTTGAATAATACATTTCTTATTTACACATCTGGGTAATTAATTGGCTAATTGGGAGCCATTATAAGCAGTTTTTATTATTGATTTTTTACGAGATTTTGTGATTAGAATTGTCTATTTGTTATTACCAGTTTTTAAATTATTATAACAATTTTTCCAAGACATAATTTAATAATTTTTAGATTTACTAATTGTATATTTTAATATAATTTTTAAAATATAATTAAAATTTTAAAAACCCGTAAAATTTTTAAATGGTAAAAAACACGAATAGGTTGATTTTACATAATTAATATTTCAATTAGAGCCCGTTAGCATCCATAGTCAATTTCGGGAACGCGCGCCAAATTTTGGCAAGAGACACTCACCACATGTCTTGATGATATTTTTTGAGACTTTTAATGTTTAAAATAATTAATTCAATCATAATTATAAAAAGAATTTATTTCCAGCCTAGTTGTGCTCGCTCAAGTGTAGCCTCATGATTTTCCATAGTCTTACAAAGCGTTTCTTATTTATTTAACTGATTAATCGCAATTTTATTAATATTAAATGTATTGTAAATACTAATTTATTTTATTATATTTTATGTAAATAGGTAAGTATTCGATAAGATTATATCTTTTTTTAAATTTATATTTGTATCTTTTATTTTTTGTATTTTGTATTTCGTTTTACGAATAATTTTATCTTTTGGCGTCTGCAATAGGCATCCATTGTTTAATAGTTGGTTTAATTCCCTTTAACTATTCAATTGGCTTTAAATGCTAATTACATTTTTAACGCTATAATATTAAATATTCATAATCACGTAAGGTTTTAATAGTTTTAATCAAAAAAATTTGTCAGTATTTTTTATTTATTTGAAATTACTATTTAAAGTATATTTAAATTCTTTAAAAAATGTAATAATTCTACCCATAGCTTTACAAAAATAATGAAATGTTACATCTAAAAATAATACAAACCAAAATATATGCTCTTTAACCGCTTACCTTTTTAATTATATAATTAAAAAGTTTCACGATTTGCCAATCATATTTAGATCGACTGGATTTGAAGCGTTAATTTATTTAATTTTTCTTTGTTAAATTTTATTACTTGGTTTGCCATTTTGCTTTCTTAGTGCAAACATTTTAAATTAACTTGTCTCTTTACACAATTTTGATATAAATTTTTTTAACCCAACTGTTTACATCAGAATGAGAAATTGAGTTTTATTTGTTTATTATTTCAAATATTTATCTACATATTTTTGGAATTGATAATTTTTGTTTTAAAAGTTAGTTTACACCAATTAAACAGTTTCGGCGTTTTTGGTCCAAACAATTAATTCGCCAGCTTTATATTTGATTTCGCCCATGATTGATTTGTTTAAAACCCTTAATTACAAATAAATATTAAGGTTATAATTTATAATTGGTTTGTTTTTTTTTAATTTTAAAAATTCATAACCTTGCATAAATTTATAAATATTGTGTTAAGCTTTATTGTTTTAAAAAACTCAAATTTAAAAAATAATTGCAATTTTTCAATGAATTTAAATAAAAAAAATTTGTATCAAAAACGCCGGCGCCAAGAATCCTTCTATGAGATAAATAAATTTATAATAGGCAGATTCCTAATATATCAAATATATTTCTTCAATTTAATATTTTCAAAATTATTGATAACATTCTTTTTCTGTTGATAATTTTTTTAAAGTTTATAATCAAACAATAACATAACAAATATTATTGTTTGTAATTATTAAAAATTAAAACTAATATAGCTTCACTTTCTATTAGTTTAAATTCAATATTAATTTTTGACTGGAAAACGATTAATGTTATTTTTCAAAAAAAAAGTTTGGAAGGGTTATAATTCCAAAAACAATTATTAAATGAATTATTTAATCGGGTGATTAATATTTTTAAAATGCTCCCTAATTAAATATGCTAAATTAGAAATCTTGTACGCTTCGTCATATATTTAATATTACTAAATAAGTTATATTATTTAGCTTAATATGTTTCTTTAAATATTTATTTTTATCTTATTTATTAATTGTAATCGCTTAAAATTGAGCATTATGTTTTGCAGAGCGGCAATCTTGGCTTTTTTAGTTTATATTATATAGGTATACACTTTTTAATCGATAAATTGGATACGCATAAAAACAAATTTTTTTTTGTCTGAAATATCAATTTTTATAAATAAAGTTAGATTGCTTTTTTTGTATATGTGTATTAACTTCAAAATATTTTCATGAAAAATATTATTGTTTATGCATATCATAAGTTGAAATTTTAATTTTCCTAATATAATTTATTGTTTGCGCTAAAGTTCTGTAAATAATTTAGTTTTGTCACCTCATATATTTACCAAATTTAAAAAAAGGTATAAGGAAATGCTTAAATAATTTAGAAATATTTTTTTAGGAATCGGCATGGGCGAGTGTAGAGGAAGAGTCCGCTTCGGGTGTGTCCTCCCTCCCTCAATGTTGAGCCAGCCGTGATTCTATAAAATATAATAAATTTAATTTAAAAATTATAGTAAATAGAGCCTTGATTTTGGTTTATTTTTAATAATTAGTTTATAGTTATCGCCGATCCTTTTAATAGTGTGTTTCGGTAGTCGTCCCGCTTGTAAAGCAGCGTCCGTTTATATATAATAAAATTAACTTTATGCATTAAGCTGAAAACCAAATTTTCTTATTGTATTTCACTAATTAAGATATTTCGATTTATTTAGTGTTTGATTCTATTTTGAATTGTTTTATAATTTATTAATAATTAGTAAGTTTTTTTTATTTATTGAGATATTTTTTAATTTTAAACAAATTCTCCTTTAAGTTTTTATTTTCAGTTTAAAAGTTTAAATTTATTTACTGTACTTTTATTGACAATAAAAAATTTAATGCATTTTTATATTTATCTATAAAATGATCTTTAATAAACAACATTGACGAATCGTACTTAAATATCTTTATATTTTACATCATAAATTTTGAGAAGTCGCTGCATCTATTTTTATATAAATTTTTAAGTAATTTATTAATCTTAGTACAAGTACTTTAAATTATTTATTTTTTCTTCTATAAAAATATTCTCCATCCTCTGAATTTTTTAATTGGCTTAATCATTTGTTTATTATTTTTTGTTCACAAAATAGCGATAATAGCACGAGCGTTGTCTTTTTTGTTAGATTTTAACTTACATTTTTTCCTATTCAAACAACTAAATAATTTAACTCCAACGATTTATTTGAAATATTTAAAATAGATTTTCAACGTTCAAAAATTTAAAATAAATTATTTGAGCTTGTCTGCTTTTATTCTCTATCACTTTTCAAACTAAATTTACCATAACAAGAAAAGGGTTTAAATTTGAATTTTGTAGATGATCTAAAGATCGTCCGCCCCAAGTAGTAATGTTTCCATTATTTTTATTAAAGGGCACATCATTATTTGCTTATGAGGCAAACTAACGTTTTACTTTTTTTAAAACCATTAAGGCTTTAGAAACATTTTAAAGTTTTTTTATTTCACTTATGTTTTACTTTTTTTTTGATTGCTAAAATTTTTTGAATTGCATTTTTATGAACTTTATTATTTATGTTTTTGTTTTTCTAATCTAAATCATTAGTCGATTCAAATTAATTGTTATTATTGTGAATTGTTGTGACTAAATTTATACTAATATAATTGGTTTCTTTTTATTGAGTAGTTTTTATTACTGCCACGAATTTTTACTTTTTACATGTTTAACTCTAATTATGCAGATTAATAAATAAGCTCCGGAATTATATTAATTATTTATTTTTTTACTAAAGTATTGTAATATAATCAAATTTAAAAAATAAGCCAAAATACTAAATATGCAAAATGAAAAAAGAATTGGTTTGACTTTGTTGTGCTTGCAATTTTAAAAGTACTTAATTTTTTAATATATTTCTATTACTTCAAAATTTTATCATTTTCTATAGTGCATTTGTCCCATTAATTTTGTAATAGATTTTCCCGCGCAAACACCGCCTACACACCATTTTATGACAATTAATTGAATTCATTTCGAAAATAAAATAGTTAAAATCGTTATTATCGACAGTAAATTATCATAAATTAAATGAATTTTAAATATTATATATAACTATTTAATCTATATGTATTAAAAAAAACATAAATAATAAAAACACTCGCATAAAATAAAATAGCAAGCTCAGCATTTTTACTGAATCATCAAAATTACATGTGTTAAAGATATTAATATGTTTAAAATTAGAAAAAATAAATATCTACGTTATAGGCAAAATAAATATGAACAAAATATAAACGCAACGTTTTTGCGGCGTTTTTTTACATTGTCTTTACCTTCAACTCGGAATTTAATAGTAGAATTTTGTATTAAATAAATAAACTCACATTAAATATCGAGTGCCTAAAATTTAATGTTGCAAAAATAAACTATATATTTAACATATGTAATCTAAATTTGGGCATTCTCTATTAGATTAATTTTTTTGGTAACTTTTGACACTTCTGTAATTTAGTCAGTTTAAACCCAAACGGAACAATTTTTTTAAACTAAAAATAAATAATAATATAATTTTTTATCCCCGGTCGTCTTAAAATAAAAGCAACGATATTATCGAGAAGCGAAAAAATTAATTAAAAAGGTATTAAAAATATTAAAGTTGAAAGACATCAATTTAAAGTAAAAGGCGGCAATTAATGCAATAAAAAAATTATAAAATATTAAAGTTCAGAGGTGAAAAAAATGATTAAAAAAGCGACGGGGAAAATCAAGTAAAATCATAAGTCTGTTCAAACATAAATTTAAAACCCAAAAATAAAGGCAAAATGATAAAATAAATAATAACATGTAATAAATCTGACTTAAATCTATGAATGTTTTACAGTATTAGATCCAGATAAAACATTTTAAATGAAAAAAAACCAAAGCGGCTTAAAGCATTAAAAAGGTAAAAAATTATTTTTAACATCAAGCACGGTTTAAGAATAATTTCTTGATAATATTTTTAAAGAAACAATTAAAAAAATAACAAAACACTGTTTGTGCCAGAACCTGCCATTTAATTGTCATATATTTTAAATTCTCGGAGCGAAATTCATGTGTGTGATGGCAGAGCCAACATTTTATAAATCAAAAACAAATTATTTATCTACATAATACACGATTATAATTTTGATTTAAATTGTTCAAAAACAGCGATATTATAACAAATATTGGACACAACTTTTAATTTTACAGATTATTTATGAATATTAATTTATGCCATATATAAACATCCAATTATTAATATTAATAATTTAACAATGTGCGTTTTTCACCACTTGAATTCAAAAATTGGGATTGTAAAGCTGAAAGATGTAATTGTAACTGTCAAGTGCGACAAACTCAGAAGGAAGAGATCAAAAAGGAGATCAGAACACCCAAGGACAAAAGACGATTCCAGATTGCTGAATTGCTTGAAGGAAATATACGAATTTGTTTATCTAATAGCCTTTTTCCAGATGAAGCTAATGTTAGTTATTAAACTATAGATAAATAAGCCTAAAAAATTTAACGAAAAACCCAAATAATTAATTTATCGATTAATATAATTTAAAAACGAAAAGGAAATAATTGGGTTTGAATAATTAATTATACAGAAATTTGAATAAAAAACTTCAATAAGTTAACATTTATTTTATAAGCTATATGTTTTCCCATCAATAACAATGACAATGAAAATGATATTGTCGAGAATTTATTAATGCAAAGAAAAAATAAAAATAAAATTATGAAAAGTATTGAAGTTCAGAGCAGTGCATGTAAATAAGGCGATAGCTCACAAAGATGATAAATGTAGAAGAAAATATCATTGCTAAAAAGGCATTATTCGTTTATCAATGATGCTGTTATATTATTAAAAAGATTATTTAGGTAATCCGTGCCATAAATTAAAAACCCCAAGATAAAAATATTAATTATCTAATTAAAATAATCATAATTGTAATGAGCAAAAAAATTTAAGACTTTAAGATTTCAATTATAATTGAAAATCTTTAATTCAAAAATTAAACAGCCTGAGAATTTTTGTCACAACCGTTTTTAATGCTCCACTTTCAAATAGTGTACATATTCAATAACAATTTAATTGTTTTTTTTGCAATGTTTTAAGTTATTGTTTTTAAATCTCAAAATATTTTACCCCAATTTTTTTTTGTCTCGGGCACTTATTGTACTTTATTTAAATTCTCTCGTCAATTTATTAAAATTATAATTTTATTTTAAAAATTGCTTGATCTTATTATTTTACAGAAATTATGACGCTTGAAACGCATTCGCTCTTTAGCTTACATTTTCAGTTATATTCACAATTTTTGTTCTTCAACAAATTTTTTGAAAATATTTTATATTAGTAAAATCATAATTCGTTTGGTAAATAAGAGTTCTTTATTGATATTATTTTATTCGTGTTCTATTTATTTAATATTTTTATATCTTGTAATAATAAAGTCCTTTCCGTTCGTTTTCTCCTTCTCGGGGTTGCGCTTTTCAAAATTCAGGTCTCTATTTTGAATAGACGTCCGCCATACATACATAACAGGGATGGGCAAAATTTCGGATTTTGGGTTTCGGAATTTCGGAATTACCTTTTTGTTTTGGAAAATTGTATTTTTTGGACCAATTTTCTTAACAAATTCGTTAAAATTTTCGAAAAATTTCCCCGGCGGCGCCTCTCGGCACCGCCGGGCTCCTCCTATTCTTAAAAATTGCCGTATTTTCCAAAATTTTTGGTGCAAGTCTTTTAACAAATTGAGTAAAAATTCAAAATTTTCTCGGCGGCGCCTATCGGCACCGCCAACCCCGCCCCCCCTACTAAAGCAGAATTTGCAACAAAAAAATTGCATTTTTGAAAATCAAAAATCGGCAAAATTGTGAAATTTTTTGTCCTTGGATTTCGCCAATAAGATAGAAAAAAAATCTTGTTTTAAATCAAAAATGCAAAAAATTCCATTGAAAAAAATTTCGGATTTCGGGTTTCGGATTTTATTTTCCGATTTTGCCCATCCCTGATACATAATAATTATGGTAATCTTTAATCTTGTATAGTCAGCCCACCCCATGCAATAATACTAATATTTTTATTTTAAACAGTCCATACATTACATAATAAGCATAATATTTAAATATATAGTAATTATAAAATAATATTTTATTAAAGGCTTTTAGGCTCTAGGAAGAAAGAGAATGAAATTGTTGATTTCATTATCATGCTAGTTTTTTTATACAAGTATATGTAGGCGTATTTGAATTCTTTTAAATTAATAATTTTTGTTTTAATTAGATATTTGAAAAACAGCTTCAGAATTTTTATTTTTATTAATTTATTTAAAGGTATGAAATTTATTCGTTTATTAAATTAGGATTCACTTTGAATTTGATATTTGATTTAGACGCATATTTTGTGAAGAAAAATGGAACATATTACACTTATATAATTATTGAGTTAAGTTAGCTTTGAGCCTTGGAGCTCTCTCTCCTGCAAGCCTCGCGTGGAGTATTGCACGGTGGTTTTTATTTTTAAAAGTTTTTATTCGAGAAAGAAAATTCTATCGTTAAATAATAAAAACTCAATAAAAGCAATAAAAGAAAAGTAGAGAATTAAAATTAAAAATATTTTTTTTTTGCTTTAATATATGTATTTTATTTTTCGAATCCAACCTAAGCCTAAAGAATTACAGTTTAACAAACTTTTTTTATTTTAAATATTAATATTTCTATGATTTAAATGATTTATTATATGTTTCTTACATTTATTGAACAATTTTTTGAAATCGTCATGGCAGAAAGACATAGAGTGAGTGGGTTAAAAATTTATTTTTTTATTTAGCCAATTGAATACCTATTCAGCTTACCGATTATAAAGACCGTTTAACAAGAAAATATGCTTAAAAATAATTTACATATAAAATTTTAATAATTCATTAACCATAAAGGCAAAATAACATTTATAAAATAACCAAGCATATGTGAATTTATGCAAAATTATTAGTATTTTTTGTTGTTGTAATACCTACAGCATTTACAATTGCCACCGACCAACTCAACCACATTACGCATGTGGTGAAATTCATAATAAAAATATTTCGCATTAAAAATCAGAACTGAAAAATAAGCCCTTAAAAAGTTACATTTATATTAAATTAATTGAAATGTCATAAATAATTAATTACAAAAAAGATATAAAATATTATAATAGAGACAGTATTTAAATAAAGCTGATATAGAAAAGCTCACCAAAGCTTTAAAAATATTGCTTATTAAATTTTACTTAAACATAACGTTTTTGTGAGACCATCCTTGTAATTTTACGCTCAAAAAATACTTACTGTACCAAAATAAACAATTGAAAAAATAAACATAAATAAATTAAGATTAATATTGTGAATGCTTAAATATAAAATCAAATAATAATTAAAATCAAAATATTAGCTCGTTTTTAAGTACTCCGCGCCGCGCTTTCGCATTGTTTAATTATGCAATTAATATATTTATGAAATAATAATTTCAAATAAACTTTACATTTTTTTGGTTAAGTTAATAATTTTGAATAAACTCTTACGTTGATGGACGCCTCAATCGTCGTAACTAGGGTAGTGCACGGTCGGTTAACCGAACCGAAACCGAAACCGAAACCGAAAACCGGCTTTTTTAGCCCAAAAACCGAAACCGAAAACCGGGGGTCGCAAAACCGGCCTAACCGAAAACCGGGGGGACCGGTTTTCCGGTTTCGGTTGTAAAAACGACTAAAATACACCCCTAATGATGGGATTTTCATGGGAGTTCATTAGGAAATTTAAAAATTGTATCAAACATTTTGCCAAAAATTGATTTCAAATTATAAATTAAGTTTGCACGAACTTAATTTATTTGACTTTTACATCACAAATTGCGCAAAGTAATTGTGTTGTTCATTTGCTTCAGCCATTTGCAGGGTGGGTTTCTTTTAAAATTTTTCGTATTGAAAACCTAAAATTAAGCTATCACGAGAGCAGTCCACAGCTTCAGCGTATATTCCGACTGCAAAAAAAGATTTTGTTATTTTTGCAAGAAAGGCGTTGTCGGAATGCGGATGTCCAAATGATTTCAGAAAATTTGGCACAAAATTTGCAAGTTCGTTTGACGGCAATTGAATCAAACAAAATATTGAGACTCTCCATGTTGGTCGATCCCCGATTCGCATTTGATGAAAATTTTTTACTTGGCTTTGAATGGGAAATTTTGGAGGACGAATTCATTCATTTAATTATTAGAGGTGAATTTAAAAATTAATTAATTTATAAATTGTACCTAATTAATCTAAGAAAAAGATTGTGCCAGTACAACAGTTGCCGGACCAAGTGTTGCAGAATTTGATAGTCAGGAGTTTGCTGAGGTTGAAATTGATCTTTTGGACGAAGATTCGATGGATATTGATTTGTGGGCGCGTGACATTAGATCGCCATCGGCTCTTTCCCAAAAATCAACGGATTCGCAGAGAGAATTAAAATCTGCTTATAAAGTAACAATTGGAATTGTTTAAAACCAAATGATTTGATTTGTTATTCAGGCTGAATTCAATCTTTTCCGGCATGGAATTGTTCGACTGGGGAGGGATGAAAATGTTTTTGAATGGTGGAGCAACAACAAATTTCGTTTTCCTTTGATTGCTGAGGGGGCTAAACGCTTTTTGTCAGTTCCTGCCACTTCTGTAAGCAGCGAGAGGACATTTTCAATGGCATGGCTCCTTTATGCAAACACGTTAAGGAACAGGTACAAAATTATTGCCTTACGGTATCACCATATTTATTTAGGCTAGGCGCAAAAATGGCGGAAAATTTGATGCTTATTAAAGCCAGTTTAAAGAAGACTATGCTTGCGCCAAGTGTTGAGCTAGATGATGATGAATTAGATGACAAGAAATTGAAGAAAATGTACTTAGGCAACAGCAAATTGATTAAATGTTGAGAATTTTTTTTAGATAAAACAAATGTTAAAAAAATTGGTTCCAAAAATTACGAATTTGAGAATCAAAAGAGTCCTCCCTATTGTTTCCCAAAAACCGGTTTCGGTTTTCGGTTAACCGGGTGTCGGCCAAAAACCGAAACCGAAAACCGGGGGTCGCAAAACCGGCCTAACCGAAAACCGGTACCCCCGGTTTAAAACCGACCGTGCACTACTCTAGTCGTAACCTTTGTTTCGAGTTCTTCCTCTGCCTCCTCGAGTGGTCGGCTTAATTAATATTATATTGTATTTTTATGAACTTTTGCGGATCACTTTAAAAAACTGCAGATTGAAAAGGGGTTCTTTAAATTAAATTGATGATTTATTTTTAATTTTTATATCAATATCATTATTATAATTATTTTTAATAAATTTGCTATTAATTCATTTGCTAAATTGGCATTACGTAATAATATTTTTTAGCTGCATGTACATATTTGTCCCATTACTTATGAAATGTTTAACCATTATAAAACCTTTAACAAGTAATTTTTATAAATGCGAGTTAAATATCTTTTTGCGTTTATTTGGGATTTGTTTCATTTTTAGCCAATTATTTTAATTAATTTTAAATTAACCATTAAATTCATTTTTAAGTGCATACATTTCTCAAGTAACTTGTTTTAATTTTTTACAGCTTCTTAATGCATTTTGTATTTTTTTAATTAAGTAATAATTTTATTATATTAAGAATCATTTTGCTGAATATTAGTTTTTGTCAGTTTCTATAGTTAGATTCAATTTTTTAGCGATTAATTTGTAAGAGTTAAAAAATTATTAATGATTAGGTGTAAACATTTTTTAATATTCAATTTAATTAAAATTTCTTTAAGAGTCGAATTTGAATTTGTTTTATTCTTTTTAATTCATCATCTAGAATATTTTAATCGAGTCTTTTTAACATGTTACAATTATAATAGTATTCGTTATTCTTTATTATTTTATTGAAATATTATTATCTTGACTGCCGCTTCTGATTATATATATTATTTAAAATTGCCAAATCTACTGCTTTCTTTGAGGTTTTGAATCCAGATTTACTAATTTGTAGCTTAGATGATTTGTAAAAATCTTGATAACTTAATTCAAGGCACTTAAGATACTTAATATCAGCGTTTTACAACAAAATAGGTTATAGGAGAACTTAACAATTTTTGTTTATAAATATAATTATTTTTAGCTCTGTTTGAGAGCAGTGCCAGCCAATAGCCTCCTTCCTAAGTATCTTTCTTGGGCTAGTTGACATTTGCATAAAAGGAATCATGTATTTTCCCATTATGCCATCGCATTCACTATTTTGGATATGTTTTAAAATTGATAACATTTTGCCCTTTAATATAAAATTAAAAATAATTATTTATTATTATTTAATGCCTTTTTATAACAGTTAACCCTTTGCCATTTAGTTGGTGTAAAGTCAATAATTAAATTAAATAATTAAAATTTAGTTGTTTAAACAATATTGAAAAATAAATAATAAATCTTTCTTTACATATAAACATAGTTGGCAATTAAAATTAATTGGTTAAACAATGTTGAAACATATATATTACTCTGTACATATTTGATGCATCGTTGCAATTCAAATTTAAGTTGCATTAGAAAAGATTACGCGTTTTTTTAAAACAAGAAATTTCTTTAATTTTGAAATTCGTTTAGCCTATTTTTCAAAAATTTTGTTAATTTGAATAGGAAAAGCTGATTAATAATAACAGGTTAAGTATTAAATATGCAAGGTTGAAATGCCAGAGTTTTTAAGCGAGGTTGAGCTTTTATTTATTTAATGGTTCATTGTTTGTCAATATATTTTCTTAATTCATTTCTCGACCTTTTTTATTTTTCATCAATTTTTAATTTCGAACCCCTGAACCAAATTCGAACCAATTTTTCAAAATTGTTTTTTTCGCTAAATATTTAAAACCAGCTCTGACGTACAACCATTTTTTGTTACTATGTCCCGTACATCCGACTGCATTATTAAATAAAGACTGTTCCTTTTTTATAACTTCACTTTTAAAATTATTATGATATTACTAGATTTTTTTATTTATACATTCCGAGGTAACAGCAATGAAGATTATTATCACTATATTCATCACTTATTAAGTTTAATTTAATTGCAATGGACAACATTGGAAAGGCAAAATCTAACAAAAAAAAATCAAATTATCTTTCTATAAATCATACTAGATATTTGTTTAAAGGTATTAGCTATTATAAAACAATGTAATACAAGAAATAGAATAGACCCAACAAAAGAAATTTTTCTTCCTTTATATGAAATTGAATTCAAGGGCGTCGTCAAACCAAACAAATATTTTATAGTTTGACTTAGGAAACACTATATTATTCAACGAATACGCCCAAAAACATTCGAAAAATACAAAACGAAAAAAATAATTTTCAATGGCATGGTTTTTCAGTAAAGTACCAAATACCTACGACATTTATTTTCCTATGAAACGATCTGCATGATAACTGATCGATCATGTACAGTCAGTAACGACGGCCTATAAACAGAAAAACAATAAAAATCGATAGCTTAAACATCATTTTATATAATAAAAAAATAAAAATACTTTAAACTTATCTTAATATGTTATACCTCGCACTAAAACGCTTGGATAGGGCGAGCCGACGAAATTAAATTAAAAAATTAAATCAGAAAAATAAATGTCAAAAATTAGTACTAAAGTGACACAAGTTGAATTAATAAAGTCATGAAAACATTATGTCAAAGAGGGAGCGTCCGCTAGGTCCAGCCTGTTGTCGACAACGCCAATGTTTCTTCTGCTCAACTTGTAGGTAAATGGCTCTTCACTCCTCGCGGGGATGGTTTCCTGATGCTTCGTTGTTAATTTTTTAAGAAAGATTTGCAGAGCTAAAAGATATACATTATTTTATAGTCAGTTTGGAAACAGACTCGCCGCCAAATCTTATTTGAAGGACTCGACACTTTGTTGAAATGGGTCTTAATAAATATTAAGAAAATTACTTATTAAATTTGTATTTATTAAAAACAAACAAAGAAATAATAAATTATGAATAATGAATGACTTCTTAAAAATGTGATTCAAAATGACTAAATCATTATCCGATATAAAAATAAATTTTAAACAACAAACTCAATTATTTTTGATTGCAATTTCTTTTTTTTGATTTAAATTGGAAAGTATTGTCATTTGAATAATTATATTAATTAATACTCCTTATTTTTAAATCTTATTAGCAAATTTCTTTATAGTATTTATTCTTTTTGTTTATAAAACAATTTCTTAATTTAACATTCCTTTCCGAGTGAATTTTTTTTATTTTATTGTTTTAAATGTTTGTTAATAAGATTTATTATTATTCAAATAATTTTTATTGTACTTATGTGTTGGGCCGCCTCAGAAGTGTCGAACCCACAATCCCGGTGTAAAATCCCGACCCGTCAACTCATAACCCCCCCCCCCCCCAAATCCAGCCACTTCTCTTTTGTAACTTCTTTCTTTTTGTTCAGCCCCCCCCCCTCACCTCCCGATAATGTTTCATTGATCGGCTGCGCAACTGCGCAACACTCCCCTCTCTTCAATTTTTTCTTTTTTATATAATCTTCCTCACGCATCTGCTGCAAGCGTTTTATTGTCAGTTCTTTTAAATCAAAAGTAGAAGAGACGGTCGCGCTCGCGAAAAAATGCGATAAGCAAAAAATTACATTTTTATTATTTAAATAAATCAATGATCATTAATTAATTTTGTATTTAAATTTAATTTTGACTATTTAAATTTAAAAGAAAGAAGAGACACCTTTGCATTATTCGATTGTTGTGGGGTGGGAGTACAACTAAATTGTTTCCGAATTACTTTAAGCGTATAAAACGCTTGAGATTCCCGACGACGCCTAACTCTAATCTGTAAAAATCGCAACAAAATTTTTTAAATTTTGTTGTAATTTTAATTTTCTTTTTAAGCCAAAACAACAGATTTTGTTCTCCCTGAGAGATCGAACTGAGAAATTTACTGCCGGCAATGGTTTCCGCCACCATTTTTACTTTGTGGATTGTCATAAATTATGTTTGTGCTATATATTTGGTTGGTTTTTTATAATTTAAATGCAAAATATATTATTTAAATAAATAATTCTTATAAGTTACAAATTATAAATGAAGTTCTGTTTGAGAGCTGGCGGTCGTTCGCGTTCATTATAAACATTATGCAAGCCCCAACCGTTCATCGTAAAAAAACGGAGTAAGTCGTTTTAAAGTGCTTTATTGGTTCTTAGTGTGGGACTAAATTCACGAAAAAACGGGGACTAAAACTTTAAAAAAGCCACAGACCGCCAAAAAAAACATTAGTCATAATTGATTAAACACAGAACACCTGTTCAAATCTTCGTGAAGACTCTGACTGGGAAGACCATCACTCTGGAAGTTGAAGCCGGTGAAACCATCAACAATGTCAAGGCCAAGATCCAGGGCAAGGAGGGAATCCCGCCCGTTCAGCAACGTCTGAGCTTCGTTGGAAAGCCGCTCGAGAATGGACAAACTTTGGCAGATTACAACATTCAAAACGATGCGACTCTCCATCTCAACACATTCCTCCTCGGAGGAGGTGGTAAGAGAAAAGCGACAGAAGTTCAAGACCCTAAAAAGGTGGTTATATTTTGATAACTTTTTATTGCTTTGGTACAACATTTCACCTTCGCTCAACCTATTCGCTCTCGTAGCGACAATTGCTTAACCTATTCGCTCTCGTAGCGACAATTGCTTAACCTATTCGCTCTCGTAGCGACAATTGCTTAATCTATTCGCTCTCGTAGCGACAATTGCTTAACCTATTCGCTCTCGTAGCGACAATTGCTTAATCTATTCGCTCTCGTAGCGACAATTGCTTAACCTATTCGCTCTCGTAGCGACAATTGCTTAACCTATTCGCTCTCGTAGCGACAATTGCTTAATCTATTCGCTCTCGTAGCGACAATTGCTTAACCTATTCGCTCTCGTAGCGACAATTGCTTAACCTATTCGCTCTCGTAGCGACAATTGCTTAACCTATTCGCTCTCGTAGCGACAATTGCTTAACCTATTCGCTCTCGTAGCGACAATTGCTCAACCTATTCGCTCTCGTAGCGACAATTGCTCAACCTATTCGCTCTCGTAGCGACAATTGCTTAACCTATTCGCTCTCGTAGCGACAATTGCTTAACCTATTCGCTCTCGTAGCGACAATTGCTCAACCTATTCGCTCTCGTAGCGACAATTGCTCAACCTATTCGCTCTCGTAGCGACAATTGCTTAACCTATTCGCTCTCGTAGCGACAATTGCGTAACCTATTCGCTCTCGTAGCGATAAAAAAAACCTTTTGATTTTGTGGCAACAATTTTTCAATTTATTTTGGTAAACCATGGTTATTTTTTAGTGCTGCCACAGGCACCCGGAACAGGACCAAGCGGATCGTTCGGGTGACAGCGAAACTTCATACCCGATCCAGAGCGTTCGGTTGTATGATATTCGTCCATGCCAAAAATGCCTACTTCTACGGTACTGGTTCAAGATTTGTTTTGAGCCAGTACCACGAATGCGGCGGATAAATCGTATTTTTTTGCTTGATGAGGATGTTTTCTCACACGCCGCGACAACCCTCATCCGACTCTTTAACGAAATAAACACCAGGGCGAAAATAAACGGTGTAATTTCAATAGAGAAAGCACGAAAAATGTATTATTTATCTTTATTAAATATAATCTATTTTAATTTAAGAATTCTTATCATCGACGAATCGATAGAAGGAAGCAGTATTTGGGGATATGACCAAAATTCTGATATGACAATACCTTTGGTAGGGGAAAAAACTGAATAATAGCTTTTTTCTACTTTTTTGATAGATCAGCTTTCCTTTTAATAAAGGGGCTTAATATTCAGGATGTGGCGTGCCCTATCGAGAACCTTTCTGAGTCGACGCTTGTGGCGCCAATAGCACGTTACGCATCCGGTGCCGGGGGTGGGTCACATGAAAAATCTTTTCGATTTTAATAATTTTGAGAGCTTAATTTAATTCTATTTAATTTCCGAAAAAACGGATTATGATTATTCCTTTTTTTGGTACCTGCGCAAACGTTGTCTGGAAAACAGCCGGTACACGTGTTTGGCGCGAAGCAGTCTTGGGAGATGCTGGAACAAGTACAAACACGGGCGAAACGTCCGAATGGGATGCTCTGGCCCGTTCTGACCGGCACGCGTTTCGGAGTGGTCATTTGAATGATCGATTACAAGAGCAGCAAGTCGAACAGCAGCAGCAGGTCGAACCGGAGCAGCAAGTCGAACAGCATCAGCAGGTCGAACCGGAGCAGCAAGTCGAACAGCAGCAGCAGGTCGAACCGGAGCAGCAAGTCGAACAGCAGCAGCAGGTCAAACCGGAGCAGCAAGTCGAACAGCAGCAGCAGGTCGAACCGGAGCAGCAAGTCGAACAGCAGCAGCAGGTCGAACCGGAGCAGCAACAACAACACCGTTTTTCACAATCACCCTACGTAGAGCGTCCACGTTCGACCTTTTCATCACTTCAAAGGGCACCGTTTGAAAAGCATCTAAGAGAAGTGTGGAAGCTCATGGATGAAAAACTTAAAGCCACGACTCTTCGGGCAATTTTAGCTGATCGACCAGAATCAAGAGACTCGGAAGCTTCGGAAGCTGGCACATCGTCTGCTCCAATTAAAATTAAAACTTCGGAAAGAGACAAGACGAAATTAAAAGCGATAAAATTTCTATCATACAGATGCATGTCGGATTGTTCTATGTGCGAAGCCAATATAAATTGTAAAATATAATAAAAACTTTACATAAAATTGGGTTATTTTTAACAATATGTTGATATATCCGTTTAACTTTTATTTTTATTCCAACAACAACAAAAAAGGTCAATCACCTCCCCAATCATCCCCCCCCCCCCAGATCAATTTCCCGCCAGACCATTTTTGCCCCAGATCATTTGGTACCGGTCTGGGTCCTCTCTTTCATCCTTCTTCCACGCTTCCTCTTGTTTTTTCAGCTCGTTCTTCTGCTGAACCCAATTCTTTTCGGCCTCGGCATCGGCTTTCGCTTTCTGGCGCTCCCAGCGCGAGAAATCCTCTTCCCGGGTTCGCGCGTCTGCCTTGCGCCTCTGCGCTTCTTCTCTCCACGATTCGGCCCAAAGTTTGCGGATCTCCTGCTGTTGTTGTTGTGGCACTTGTTGTTGCTGCTGTTGCCGCTGCTGCTGCTCGCGTTCCCGATGCTGCTGCTGTTGGCGGTGCCACTCGTCCGTCCATCCGGCCTCGAACGTTAGCGTTTCCGCACCATCTGCGGCCACCTCCCTCCACCCAACAGCTTCCTCTGCTTCGTTGTACAGTGGGAGTCGGACGGGCATTTTTGTCGCTTCAGCAGAAGGGCTTATGTCTTATTTGTCGCCACTTTTATACGCCAAAATTCCCCTCGGCCCATTGCCGACTGCGTTGCCCCTAGGGGTTTGCACGGCCGAGAGCGAGTTTTTTAAAAAAGTGTGCGTATAAAAACGCAAAAAAAACATAAAGTTAATTACTCAACGCAACTTTTGCGCAGAGTTTTTTTGGCAAAAAAAAATAGATGAACGACCTTCAAATTGATTGGCCGGTTTTTCTATGTTAAATCTGATTCGATTTGTAATAAAATTGGGTCGGGATTGTGATTATGTTGCCGTGTAACGGTAAATCCGCCATTATCATCGTAGCCCCACCCCTTACACCCATATTTAAAACACTCACACCGCCACCATGTTTTATATTTTGTTGACTTGTGTTTATAATATCGATACCCATCACAAAATTTTCCTTTTACCTTTTTTATTGATTTTAAATGTACCATTTTAGCATATTACCCCATAAAACACATGCCTCTATATACTTTTAGGTGAACTTTCATCCGATTTCACCCCTTTTCACCATTGGGTTTCACCTTTTCTCATATTTAGTTTTTTACCCTCTTTCAGCATCAAACTCGTCATAGACCGGCACCACACCGCTAGGTAGGGTAGGAACAACTGCCGGTCTTGTGCGTTTAAACCCCGTGGGGAGTCTTTCGTTGGGATTTGTAGGGCGGCTTCCGGAATCCCGGACCCTGTCTGCCAATTCGGCTATACCGAGATCGGTTTGCGTATAGGCGTTTCGATAAGAGTCTCCAATCTCTTTTCGGTATTTTATGGCTTCTCCGAGAGCATTTTTGGCGGTATTTGCCAACTCTCTGCACATTATCAAATCTTTTCGGTCTAGGCATTTTTCCATCTCGTTTTTAGCCGTCCCTATCTCGTATGCTTCGTCGTTTATTTTGTCTGCCAAACGGTGAATTTTTCGTACACCTTCAGCCAATCTCTCAAACCATAACTTATTTTCGTCGGTAGGGTTTTTGTCCATATTTTTCCGTGCATCTCTTCTCGCGTTATGAGCCGTTGTTGCAAAATCCCGAGATTCCCGGACCAGTCTCCCGACATCGGCATATGCCCTCTCAATTGCCCTCCTAGCCGAATTTAGTTGTTGTTTTTCCTCTTTTGAAAGATCACAACTTTTCGTGCCTAATACAAATAGTCCAAATATGAACAATTTTATAGAAACCATTATTTTTTTGTTTTATTTTATTTTTTGATTTCTTTTATAGTTTATTTTTTGGTTTCCAAAAAGGCTAACACTATTGTTTGGACCTTATTTGATAGATCCAAAATGTTAGCATGAACACGTCCCGCCTCTAAATGAAATTTTGTCATTTCCTGGAGAGCTCTTGACGCTTTTCCAATCAATTCTTCCGCCCGGTCCAGCATCACACACCTATCAATTTCCCGCCAAGCGGATTCGACCTTTTCGTTTTCTTCTTTAATTTTGTCGTAAACCCCATAAAGGTTCCAAAGTGAATCGGAAAGTTTTAAAAACCACTCCTTTGCCAGCTCTGGCGCATTTGGCGCTTTAAGTTTAACATTTATCGCGCTGTTCAAAGCTCCACGTGCCGATGTTCTATATTCTTCTGCGTCCTTTGTAAATGCAACGGCTTCCCGCCACATAATCCCCGTCTCTTTTCTCGCTGATTCGATCAACATATTGTCTTAAAAAATATTATTTTTTTCTTTTTTGCCATTTCTTTTATAGTTTTAAGATAGGTATCGTTAAAAACGATTAAACAAAAAACACAAAAAAATGTAATAAAATTTATCGTTCAAACATTAAATATGGCACAAGGGGGGTTTAAATAAATATATCTTTCTTAGTTTCTTTATTTCTAAGAAATTTCCATAAAAGGTCGCCACTGCCTGTATCCCATTTGCTTTCTGCAGTAGGGTCCGGTCGAATAAGTCGAATTATGTAAAGAGCATGTCCCCATTCGCAACAACAATAATCGAATACAAACTCTATCCCAACGCTTGTCAAAGCTATTAATTTCGGCCCATAAAGAGGGGGACGCTTATAGACCGCAGGAAATGCTTCAATCGCGTGTGCACAGGTAATGCGAGCCCTTTCCAGCCCCCATTTTGAATAGGCGGCAGAGACAAGAAAAGTCGTACGCGGAAGCTTAGTAACGGGCAGACAGTTGACAATTTCGAAGTGAAGTTCAGCGGGCATAAATCGTCGAGACATCTCTCTCTATACGTTAAATTGATTATAAATGAAAATTATTAAATAAAAATTCGTTGCGACACGATTAAAATTAAAATTAATGCAAAATATTAACAAAATTTATTAAAAAAAACTTAAAATTAAAATCCCTTAAAACCAGCTAAAAAATACGAACCACCCTTTTTTCCTCTAAACGCCTTAATTTTAGCTCCAATTTCTATATTGAGCACAACACCGACAAGTCGCTCAGCTTCAGACTAAAATATATTTTTTTGTAATTTTCTTGTTTTACAAAATTACCCATCCGATCCCCATTTTTTCCAATTTCTCGCTTCCAAAAAGGGCCACATTTTCCAACCTGCCCGTTTCATCCGCCAACGCCAGCTTTAAATACAAAAAATTTTCCTTGTCCTCCGGACACTGGCACCTGCCCTTGCGGCAAAAAACGCATCCCTTAAATTATAAAGTTGCGATTATTTAAAAATATTTTTTTTACCAAATACTCGCAGTATTCGAGTCGTTCGATTTTTGCTCGCACTACAAAGTAGCTGTTGACATCTTCCTTCAGCTCCGCGCTCTTAATCTCAAAAATTGTTGGCATTTTTCGTTATCTAAATTATGTTAAATGCCAATGCAAAATTAGCTTAAAATAACAACGGTTGTTTAAACATTTAAAATAAACAAAAAAAAACACACAATTAATTTTATTCAACACATTACAAAATTTTTTCTATATGAGTCGGGCAACGTGACAAATGTGGTCATATCCGTTTTTGAGATCGCGCGGCAACATAGCTCAACAAGGGACGGCACGCGAAATAAAATTAGTTTCCACAACCCGACGGTTTCCCTGAAAATTAAAATATTTATAAGATTTGTTTGTAAAATTTTACCTGTCGCATTTGTAGAAAAAAGCATTAATTATGGCCTCGACGGGTGAGATAAGAGACTCCTTTTTCCGGACTGCCGTCCGGACTTCAAAAGACGGAACTCGAACCAAAAAAAGAGAACTTCCATAGAAGCTGTTATAGGTCTGGCACCATGCTTCGCGAAAAAAATAAATAAAGTATTTCATATAGCCAAAAAATTCGACCTGTACAACGCCGTGCAGAAGCATTGTGTATCTACTTATTCGGTGCCGCTTGACACCACAACACAGCCGGACGTTTTTCTCGACCATGATAAAAGCAAAAAGGGTGATTCGCCCACTTTCTAAAATAAATTCGGCAAAAGGGTGGCTGTAGTCTCTATGGATCACCGCCCTATAATTGTTCCCTGTTTTCAACATAATTTCGGCTTCCTCCCTTGATCCCGCCCAAAAAAACGCCTCATTCTCAAGCCCATTTTCAAAATAGTTTTGAAAAGAATACATTTTTTCTACGCCTCAAAACAAATTAAAAGAAAAATAAACAAGATAAGCATGCCAAAAAACATTTAAGAACCAAAATAAACAAATAATACAAGTTTATTCAGTAAAACCCAAAAGGCAAGACATTCAAATTGTCATCAATTATTCCTTTCTTCTGTATGGGTCCATAATCCTTCGTGACGTCCTTTGAGAGTAGCCGGCTGTCCTTGGTAGGCCCAATCTTTTCCGGATAGCGAAATTGCTTCTTCTGCCCTTCCTTATACGCCAACACCATCCTCTTAAAGTCCTCATAAGTGAGCTCGTTGTCCATGTTCAATGTCATCCCACGTATTTTGGTCTTGTGCCAAACGAGCCCATCCGACTTTTGCCTCAATTTCAACGAGTACTGCTTCGGACCTTAAAAATAAAATAAAAAATTCAATTATTTTGACCACAAACTCCAAAATATCGCAATCCGCATATTCCCGAGCCATCTCCCCCAAAAAAATCCCCTCCTTAAGCGGGCAATCCCCTCTCGGGTGCGTAAAAATTAGCGAATCCGTATCACAATATAGCAATTTACACCCGTTTCTCCTATAAACCTTTTGCATATATTCGTACAATTTTATTCTTGCCGCACTCGTAGTCCTTAATAAAAATTATTTAACGATTTTTTTTGAACTAACCACAAAGACAGTATTAGTTTGGACCTTATTTGATAGATCCAAAATGTTAGCATGAACTCGTCCCGCCTCTAAATGAAATTTTGTCATTTCCTGGAGAGCTCTTGACGCTTTTCCAATCAATTCTTCCGCCCGGTCCAGCATCACACACCTATCAATTTCCCGCCAAGCGGATTCGACCTTTTCGTTTTCTTCTTTAATTTTGTCGTAAACCCCATAAAGGTTCCAAAGTGAATCGGAAAGTTTTAAAAACCACTCCTTTGCCAGCTCTGGCGCATTTGGCGCTTTAAGTTTAACATTTATCGCGCTGTTCAAAGCTCCACGTGCCGATGTTCTATATTCTTCTGCGTCCTTTGTAAATGCAACGGCTTCCCGCCACATAATCCCCGTCTCTTTTCTCGCTGATTCGAACAACATATTGTCTTAAAAAATATTATTTTTTTCTTTTTTGCCATTTCTTTTATAGTTTTAAGATAGGTGTCGTAAAAACGATTAAACAAAAAACACAAAAAATGTAATAAAATTTATCGTTCAAACATTAAATATGGCACAAGGGGGGTTTAAATAAATATATCTTTCTTAGTTTCTTTATTTCTAAGAAATTTCCATAAAAGGTCGCCACTGCCTGTATCCCATTTGCTTTCTGCAGTAGGGTCCGGTCGAATAAGTCGAATTATGTAAAGCGCATGTCCCCATTCGCAACAACAATAATCGAATACAAACTCTATCCCAACGCTTGTCAAAGCTATTAATTTCGGCCCATAAAGAGGGGGACGCTTATAGACCGCAGGAAATGCTTCAATCGCGTGTGCACAGGTAATGCGAGCCCTTTCCAGCCCCCATTTTGAATAGGCGGCAGAGACAAGAAAAGTCGTACGCGGAAGCTTAGTAACGGGCAGACAGTTGACAATTTCGAAGTGAAGTTCAGCGGGCATAAATCGTCGAGACATCTCTCTCTATACGTTAAATTGATTATAAATGAAAATTATTAAATAAAAATTCGTTGCGACACGATTAAAATTAAAATTAATGCAAAATATTAACAAAATTTATTAAAAAAAACTTAAAATTAAAATCCCTTAAAACCAGCTAAAAAATACGAACCACCCTTTTTTCCTCTAAACGCCTTAATTTTAGCTCCAATTTCTATATTGAGCACAACACCGACAAGTCGCTCAGCTTCAGACTAAAATATATTTTTTTGTAATTTTCTTGTTTTACAAAATTACCCATCCGATCCCCATTTTTTCCAATTTCTCGCTTCCAAAAAGGGCCACATTTTCCAACCTGCCCGTTTCATCCGCCAACGCCAGCTTTAAATACAAAAAATTTTCCTTGTCCTCCGGACACTGGCACCTGCCCTTGCGGCAAAAAACGCATCCCTTAAATTATAAAGTTGCGATTATTTAAAAATATTTTTTTTACCAAATACTCGCAGTATTCGAGTCGTTCGATTTTTGCTCGCACTACAAAGTAGCTGTTGACATCTTCCTTCAGCTCCGCGCTCTTAATCTCAAAAATTGTTGGCATTTTTCGTTATCTAAATTATGTTAAATGCCAATGCAAAATTAGCTTAAAATAACAACGGTTGTTTAAACATTTAAAATAAACAAAAAAAAAACACACAATTAATTTTATTCAACACATTACAAAATTTTTTCTATATGAGTCGGGCAACGTGACAAATGTGGTCATATCCGTTTTTGAGATCGCGCGGCAACATAGCTCAACAAGGGACGGCACGCGAAATAAAATTAGTTTCCACAACCCGACGGTTTCCCTGAAAATTAAAATATTTATAAGATTTGTTTGTAAAATTTTACCTGTCGCATTTGTAGAAAAAAGCATTAATTATGGCCTCGACGGGTGAGATAAGAGACTCCTTTTTCCGGACTGCCGTCCGGACTTCAAAAGACGGAACTCGAACCAAAAAAAGAGAACTTCCATAGAAGCTGTTATAGGTCTGGCACCATGCTTCGCGAAAAAAATAAATAAAGTATTTCATATAGCCAAAAAATTCGACCTGTACAACGCCGTGCAGAAGCATTGTGTATCTACTTATTCGGTGCCGCTTGACACCACAACACAGCCGGACGTTTTTCTCGACCATGATAAAAGCAAAAAGGGTGATTCGCCCACTTTCTAAAATAAATTCGGCAAAAGGGTGGCTGTAGTCTCTATGGATCACCGCCCTATAATTGTTCCCTGTTTTCAACATAATTTCGGCTTCCTCCCTTGATCCCGCCCAAAAAAACGCCTCATTCTCAAGCCCATTTTCAAAATAGTTTTGAAAAGAATACATTTTTTCTACGCCTCAAAACAAATTAAAAGAAAAATAAACAAGATAAGCATGCCAAAAAACATTTAAGAACCAAAATAAACAAATAATACAAGTTTATTCAGTAAAACCCAAAAGGCAAGACATTCAAATTGTCATCAATTATTCCTTTCTTCTGTATGGGTCCATAATCCTTCGTGACGTCCTTTGAGAGTAGCCGGCTGTCCTTGGTAGGCCCAATCTTTTCCGGATAGCGAAATTGCTTCTTCTGCCCTTCCTTATACGCCAACACCATCCTCTTAAAGTCCTCATAAGTGAGCTCGTTGTCCATGTTCAATGTCATCCCACGTATTTTGGTCTTGTGCCAAACGAGCCCATCCGACTTTTGCCTCAATTTCAACGAGTACTGCTTCGGACCTTAAAAATAAAATAAAAAATTCAATTATTTTGACCACAAACTCCAAAATATCGCAATCCGCATATTCCCGAGCCATCTCCCCCAAAAAAATCCCCTCCTTAAGCGGGCAATCCCCTCTCGGGTGCGTAAAAATTAGCGAATCCGTATCACAATATAGCAATTTACACCCGTTTCTCCTATAAACCTTTTGCATATATTCGTACAATTTTATTCTTGCCGCACTCGTAGTCCTTAATAAAAATTATTTAACGATTTTTTTTGAACTAACCACAAAGACAGTATTATATTTGACACGTTATGCTCCTTGATAAATTCCTCCTTCTTTTTGTAAATTACTCGAACTATATTTTCGTTTATCCGGGTCGGCTTAGCAAATTCTAAAGTATCATCATTCATAATCTCGTCCCATCTTTTTGCACTGTTGACAAGCTCTGTTGTTGAAAGGGTGTTCCGCATCGAAAACTTTCCCCATAAACTGTTCAGACCCAATTTCGCGATTAATCTCAACCCTGGGTTCTTCTTAATATTTTCTCGCTCCAAATAAATATCATATTTAGCCCTGTACATGTCGATGAACGCCTGTTTTTCTTTTTCCGTCTTCACATCAGATGGCCATCCCGAAGCTTCAATCTTTATCTTCAAAAACATTCTAACATATCCTTTGAACAACTGACTGTCGAAATTTCTTTACATCCTTTGTCATAATGAAATCCTTTTTCTCTCTCCTAGCGCAAATACCGCAATTCGGAAAAAGTAACATTTCATCAATGTGAAGGGCCAAAAGGGGATACATCAAATTTTTCGGCGGGATGACTTTCACTTTTAAGAGCCCGTCAAATGGGATATCTTCGGGCTGGGTCCACAAAACTTCGGCATTAACTTTTTTGATTTTTGGAATTCCCACGGGGTATGGAGTGTCTTAAAATATATTTAGAATATTTAGTAAAATATTTTTACCATAGTTAACAAAGGGGTAGAGGGAAATGATATCAAACATTGATATCTCAACATTTTTAGATGCCTCCGCAAAGAGACAAAAGGGCATAGTCCTTCCCCCAGAGTACGCGTCCCTTGGATTGATCGGACCTTTGTCCGGTACGTTGTCAAAAAATCGCTTCATCTCTTTATTTTTCTTCAGTTGTTCCTTTACTTCGCATTCCCATAACTCGCAAAGGGTCATTTTGCCGCACGCGTCTCTCAACTGCTCCATGCGTATCTCCGTCCGCCGGTAATTTTCCGGTGCACACAGCCCATTTGGCCCTATAGTCCACGGCAAAAAACATTTGGTACACCCGTGCCACGCACATCCTTGAAATTCAATTATTTTTTTTTGAGCCCCAATCACGCAGTCAACTTTAAGCCCCCCAAATTCCAATTCTCCTCCATTGCACGCATGGCGAACTTTGACCCCATCTCTGCGGGCCAACCACTCAAAGTATCTGATAGCTATTTTGCTTTGATTTTATGATCTTTCAAAACTGAAAAAATTTTTAAATTTTATGAGTTTTAAAAACAAACCCGCCCTCCGGAACAATTGGAATGTGCCGCTCTTTCAGAAACTTGGCCCTAAATATTTTCATAACTATGCTTGCGATTGTCACGCTGTCTTTGATAACATCCATATCCTTTGTGATACCCAGAAATAATTTTCGAAATTTTAACACCGAAGCCATCAAAATTTCAACATCATTCTCGCAATACGCTTTAAGTTGATCTCCTAAAAAATTTTTTGATTTGTTTGTGGTTCCCTAAAATTTTACCAAGTTCAAATTCCGTCTCATAATTATCGTTATACCATTTCTCAAAATTTGCATAATCTTCTTCCTTCATGTTTCCCGGGCCATAATCTTCGAATGGGGGCAGATGTTTCAGCATTCTCCCGAAATTCTCGTTCTTATTAAAATTGTGCGGGAAGAATAACTTTGCTGGGGTGTCCAATTCCAGAGTTTTCGGCAAATCGGCTAGTTTGTTCTGACTCAAAAGCCAAAAATCCCGAAAATACACTTTACCGGCCTTAATCTGATAGATCTTTAAATCTCCAATCATCAGCTCAGTCAGAATCCCTCTGTTGGTTAGCTCCCGCAGTACAAAATGGGAATCAAATCTGCCTCCATAGTGCGCAAAAGCAACGGTTTCAAAATTTTTGAAACCCATTATCCATCCGACAAATTCGCTCAAAGGCTCTAATCCTTCCGCCACCGACCACTTTCGCATTCCTTCTCTTCCCCACTGCAAACACTGCACGTGACCGCCGCAGAAACCAGATTTGGCTGATGTTCGCCCTTCACCTTCGTGGTCTCCAGATCGTACGCCACAATCCGATACTGAGGGAGTTGTGCGCGGATTTTAATCTTTTTGATGAAACATTGGCGACCCCGGTGAAACACCAAACATTTTTTGCAGAATTTTTCCCCACAGGTGTGCTTAAGACGCGTTTGATAGGTTTCCCCGCATTTTTTACATTTGTGATACATTTTACAGATTCTTCTCTTGTGAGCCTCAAAACACTCGCTGCTGTAAAATTTCCTATCACACTCTTCACAATAAATCGGCTCATATTCATCTTTACACGGAAAACCAAACCCCATCCTGCAACATTTTTTACACCTTTCCTTGCAATCAATTCGGTGTCTTTCGGCCCGGTCGTATGTAATTTCACAGCTTACACAAAAATTACGCACTTTGAAAAATTGGCTCACGGACTTAATCCCGTCCCAATGTCCTTCGTGCGTTATCACGCACACATCGAATTTTCGCACATTCTCACCTTTAAAAATCGGTTTAAGCCCAGTTCTCTGCAAATAAAATCAATAAAACGTGAAAAACTTTACTTTTTCCTACTTTGTCAAATGCTACAAGTCGAAACATATCCGGGTAAGTCCGGTCCCAGTAAGCCTGAACAGCTCCGAGGTGCCCAATCCCATAAGATTTCGCTTCGCCATCTATTGCCAAATTCCCCATCAATTCGAAAGCCATTTCTCGTTGTTTTTTCTCCGTTTTCATCAAATACCGAAATTTATCCTCCGTTATTCCCCTATTAATCAGTTGGTAGTTTTTCGCAAACTCTAGTGCATAAAAAAGACCTAAATTTTTAATAGGCTATGCTTTTTTATTTTATTTTCTTTTCCCCGCGGGAGTAGGGATGCGACCTAGCTCCTTTATTTCGACAAAAGGGTTAAAACGGAACATTTCAATAAAAAGAGCAGAGTTTTAAAGCAACTAAACGATTTAAAAG
This sequence comes from Globodera rostochiensis, assembly GCA_018350325.1. Classification (NCBI taxonomy): domain Eukaryota; kingdom Metazoa; phylum Nematoda; class Chromadorea; order Rhabditida; family Heteroderidae; genus Globodera; species Globodera rostochiensis. The sequence goes on from JAEVLN010000021.1 coordinate 1,134,867, forward strand.
ACAATTGTAATTTAAAGATAAGTTCGTAAAAAAAACGGTTTATATTTACAGACAAAGCCGAAAAAATAATCAACATTTATTCGAAATAACTAGTATTTATCCACGAGTCGGTGAAGAATAGGTGGCAACTATGATGGAGAACTGCTGGTTCAAAAGATCCACTTCCCTGTACGATTGTTGGATTTTTACAAATTCGTTCAACACCGCATCAGGAGTGATTTGAAACAGCGGGCGGGCGGGGACTATAATTGGGTCGGACAAAACATCGCAATAAATATTCACCGAGATTTTTTCAATTTTCTGCCCAGTCGTCTCTTTTTTTATGGCATCTTCGATTAATTTTTTAAAAATAGTTTTCAAATTTTTTTCGGCATTTTCGTTTGGCATGTTTTTGAAATAGAAGGTTGTGACATGTTCAGTGATACCGAATTTTGTTATTTTTGACGTGGCTTTCCACTTCTTCGTAGTGTTTCTCGACATCTGGAGACTTTTTGAAAAAATTGCGGGTGTTCCTAGCTCTTCGTTTCTCGGCGGGGACTTGTAGGAAATTTTTAGAGGGCATTCTAAAAATGAATAAAAGATTGGAAAATGTTTAAAATATTTAGGGTTTTAATACCCCAAAAAGTAGAGAGCTTTAACCAAAAAAATTTTTATTCATTTTCTACGGCAAAACCATAAGACTGCTAGGAAGAAACAGCAAAAACAAAACATGTAAAAAATTCCCAATATAATTGCTCCTTGTGTTTGTTCGAACTTTTCAGCTGCAAACATTTCATTGTCGTTTAAATACATTTTAGTCTAAAAAAATCACTTAGTTTGTTGAGGAAATAAAAATTCCAATAACTCGGACTAAACCGAACCTCCAAAAAAAAATGAAATCTCAACAAAATTTTATGATCGCTTTGAACTGTCAAGTCAGATCGGAAAGAACTCCTGATTTCCGTCATCCCTCTTTTTCAGCGCCTTGGACCTCTCCGACGCGGATCCACCGGTCGTCCATGCCACGGTCTCATAGGCCATCGAACTTGAATCTGACAGAAAATGCGATTGAAATGAAAAAGTTAAACAGAAAAAATATTCACCCGGTTGAGCGGGCGTGCTTGTGCAATTGGATTTTGGCCAACAAATTGCTGTTGCACATTTTGCAACTGAAAAAATCGGACCATTTAGGAATTTCAGTTTGGCAAAAAAAAACACCGGCAGTGGTGGAGGCGGTATGTGCACGGGGTGGAACTGAAAAAAATGCGCAAAAGATTAGAGCTGGCGTTGCAAGTTAGCATAACTACCGCAACCGGCGGCGGTGGCATGTGAAACCGATGTTGCTGCCAACCCTGAAAAAAATCAAAAAAAATAGAACATGATATCAGGGGGGGGGGGGGGACAATGCTACCGGCGGAGGGGGTTGCATGAAAAGCTGTTGAAACTAAAAAGAAATCGAATCTTCAAACCGTTTTGGTGTGAACTAAAAAACTACCGCTGGCGGCGGAGGATGCATGTAGAGCCGATGTCCCGCTGGTGGTGGAGGCGGCCAAAAAAAACGTTGACCGACGGGCGGTGGCGCCATATGAAACTGGTGTGCCTAAAAAAAGCTCGGAATGTTAGAAAATGAAGTTTGTTAGAATGTAAGATACCGGTAGATGGGCTGGTGGTTGCAAATAAACATGATGCATCTGAAAAAAATGCTCAAAATGAAAACAAAATTTTGGCTTGGAACTCGACCACTTGCGGTGGAGGTGGTGGCGGAAAGTGCACATTTGGCAAATAAACAACGTTCTAGAAAACAAAACAACAGAGAAAATAGGCGGAGACATAAATAATGATAGGCTACCTGGTGATGGAGCGGTTCCGGCCCCAATTCTTCCTCCTCGACAAAACCATCGTCATTTTCTAGCTCAAGGCCGGGTGGCGGGGGTTCGTTGCCTTCAATAGGTTTCGATTAATGTGTTTCGGTTCCTTAGGTTTACGGGCCTAACCATAGTTCAGCGGCGGTGCAATGTCTTGGCCTATTACTGGTATAGGTAGTTGGATTTCTGCCTGGTTTTGCGGCGGGGAGCCGGGGGGTGTCGGCGGAGGCTTGGGTCGATTTTCGAGAACCCAGTCACTGAATTTTAGTGTAATGTTAAAAGTGGAAAATATTGAGAAAATACTTAAATGCGGCTAAAATTCTAGGGTCGTATGGCTCTGTGGCATTAAAGCGTGTAACGTCGTCAAAATAGAGCGGGCCGTAGCCCTTAGAAAAGTTGAACGCCATTTTAGTAATTTTGGCTGAAAATCGGGTCGACATTTAGAAAGACATAATAGAGAGAAAACTTTTAGGGGTATAACGGGTGAAAAAATAAGTGCCTTTTAAGAATGCCAAAGATAGTCAATAGAAAAAATGAAATGCCTTTTAATAAATTCGGTTGAATCGGAAGACAGAATAGAGAGAAAGAAAAATAGAGGAATATAGCCGGTGGACATTTTTAAGAATGCCTAAATAGGCAAGGAAAAAAGAATTGCCTTTTAATGGCTGAAATTTGAGAGGGATTTAAGACGAACGAGTATTGCAAATGACATAAAGTTTGAGATCTTGCCTGATACACCCCGTCCAATGTTGATGTGCCAGCCGCCCCGCCCATTTCCTATTTGCCAAAAATGACCCTGAAAATGAAAAAAACGAGAATGATTAATTTGAAGAGGCCAATCGCTAAATGACAGGTTGCAGCAGAAAAAAAGCTGCAGAACGAATTGCCAGTCGGAGGCACGAGGTGCCCTCCCTCGCGTCACGTTTAAGTTGGAATGCGACGCCAAATATTTGAAGATAAAACAATGCCGAATCAACGAATGGTCTGCCCCGAAGCACCATGGTCTCCCTCGCATACTTTGATTGACAGGCCTCGGCCATAAAAAACTGCGCCCGTGACAGGTGTGAAAAAAGTGATTGATGAGTTTGTGCAATGGGCGAATTTGAAACTTCAAAATGACATGAAAACTTTTTTGGTGATTAATGGGGTTTTAAGATGCGGAAATTAGGATGACATGGAAATATCGAAAATAAGATTTTGGACCAATTTTTTTGGTAGATGTTTGGGGCCGGATTACTGGCCAGGGATTCTATTTCCTTTCAATATCCGAATCTTTTACCCAGCTATTTGGTTTATTTGTGTCTGCTATCCATCGTACTAAATGTTCTTTGGCCCCTTTTCGAACTCGTGTTTTTAAAATCTCAGCAAGACGGGCGTTCTCCGATACTCTTACAAGCTCCTCATTATAGAAAATACCTTTTATGTTTTCACCGTTAAGATCTTCAATACGATAAGATTGGGGTACGGTCGAAAGGACTTTAGCAATTTTGAATATTTCCTCTGTAAAATTCGGGTAATACCCTTTTGCAAATGTTCCTTTTTCTTTGGTAATTCTTACCGTTTCTCCGATTTTAAATTTTGGTTCAGTTTTTGGCATTTCTTTTTCTCCATACATTTTTTCCCATAATGCTCTGGCATTTTCAAAATTTACGGAGGTTGGTTTCATCCCCGTTGTTCGATGAACGCTATTATTTAGGTTTTTGACGATTTTATCTATAACATCAACCCATCTACGGGTATCCTTCTGAGTAAAGTATCTGTAGAGACGCTCTTTTATTGTCCGATTAGCTCGTTCAACTAAACCGGCATGAAGGTGAGGGCTATGCATAACATGTTTTATTATGGTTTTGGCTTTGAAATAGGCTTTCATTTTGTTAGCTTGAAATTCTAACCCACTATCACTATATATTTTTATTGGTAAAACATTGGCCTTTTTGAATACCAATTCAAAAGCCTCTAATCATATCCTCACTTCTTTTTGACTTTAACAGGGGCAAGCAAAAAGCATTCGACTTAGAACCTCTATGCAGACTAATAAATATTTGTATCCGCCATTATGTTTGGTTAGTTGATCAAAAATACAAAGGTCGCATTGCCAGTCGGTATGAAAGCCACTGGGGACTGTCTTTAACCTTGGGTTTGGTTTTCGAATAGGTTTGTGGAGAGTGTAAGTTTTCTGTTTTTCGAGAAAATTGGTAACAGTGCTCCATTTTAATTTTTGGATTTACCTTCCTTGCTTCGTCTAAAATTTTATTTATTCCCGCAAAACTTGCCGGAGATTTGAGATCGTAATAAACTTTTGATAAAATTTTATCTATCGCCTTGCCCATATTGTTGGTTTAAAAAGCTTCTTTTCTCGAATGATGCCGATTGTTTTTATAGGTTTTATATTGATTAGATACCGCTCCGCGCATTGAAATAAAATTAATATCTTTTCGTGGATCGGTTTGTGAGGGAGGGAGGGGGTTGTGTCGAGAGGTCGAGATTTTACACCGGGATTGTGGGTTCGACACTTCTTCTCGCCTCCTCCAAAGGGTTTGTGTATAATAAATTTCTGCACTGTATTTTTTAAAAACATTGATCTTTCACTACTTGCGCCTTTAAATCATTTTTTATATTTATTTTTTAATATTGTTTTTATTTTATTTAAATAATTTTATTTGAATAGTCTGTCCTTTACTTAACTCATCAAGCTTCAGCGAGGAAAATAATCAATAAACCGATTGGCAACGCAAAAAAAATATTATACAATAACAACTAATATTTATATTAACAAAATTTGAAACTAGAAAATAAATCAAGGAATATGGGCATAAGCGAAAGTCGTATAAATTCCTCTTTTCAAACAATCCCCAACAAAATAATGCATAAAAACTAATTAGAAAATAAAAAAATTATTAACTTTTAAATTAAAAAAAATTATTTAATGATTATTTAAAACATTGTTCGCATGCTTTCAAAACAGTTGAAATTTAATATTTTGTTTTCTATTTTTAATTTATTTTTTGCTTATGCATCTGAATTATAATTATTTTACTCATGTGGACAAGTTGCAATTTTATTTATATTAATTTGTTATAATAAAAAATTAATTATTTAAATGATTTATTATTCAGTTTTCCTCCATTGACCTCGTTGCAATCCTCCTATTAAGTGTGCTACAAAACAAACATGTACAAGGCCTTGAATTTAGGCAAGCAAACACAGCCAAACAGATGGGTAAAACTTAGATAAAGTATATTTTTTGTTGTTTTGCTCTTGAATTTTGTTTCAGGATAATTATTTGCTCCATTTCTTGTCGACTGCACGAGTTCGTCTCCACATTTTGATCAAGCGTTCAGTAGGTTTTTTACGGGTAGTTGACATTATTTAATGATGGTGGCAAATTCGTAAAATAGTAACTACAAGCTTAAGTTTTTTTGCCAGTGATTAATGCTGACGTTTTGATTTAATTTTGTTTTATTTTACATAGGTAATTAAATTAAACTAGTTATGGCAAACGGTTGCAATTTTATCCTAGAAATTTAGAACTGCACCACAGACTGACCATAAAATCTTAATAATTCCTTATCTCTTGGAAAGTTTATATTATTTTATTTGTCTTGTATTTATTAGTGTAAATCGCGCACTTCCTTCTTTTTGCATTTTCACTTTCGAATTTAGCGGATTTACAATTAGAATGGAAGCGATGGTGAAAAAATTATGCAAAAATTTAATTTAATTTTAATAAAGATGTATAAACAGTTTCAAGAACTTTTTTATATAATTATATTTTTTATAAATGCAGGGCTTTACTGTCAATTGCAGCAACAAATATTTTACTTTCATTTATATTGAATTTATTTACACATTTAATTTCTCATTTTTATTTATAATAAAACATTTATTAAATGTTTTTAGAACTGATCATGATTTTATTTTAGCAGTATATTAATTTTTTTTGGTTTCATTCATTTTAGTGATTTTATACTCACCGTTAGGATTTTATTCTTTGTTTGTGCATTATTTTTTAAATCCATATAATTAATTTAATAGTAATATTTGAAAACAAATAAAAATTCCATTTTAATACCGCCTAAATTTAATTACCCAAAAAATTAATCAAGAAAATTTTTAAATTAAGATATTATTTATTTTTATTAGTTCGTTATTTAATTATCAATTGTTTGCTGAAATTATGAATTAGTTGGTATTGTAAATTCATAAGAGTAAATTTGTAAAATTTAATAAAATAAATGATCAAATTTTGCAATTCGGTTCATTTGTCGCAAATTAGCTTGTATCTCTCTATATGTCGCGTCGCCATCAGTCTTATAACGAATATTGTGTATGGTTTCACTTTATTCTTTTAAATCTTTGTTTTATCACCCATGCAGTCCTTTCTCTGTTATAAAGATTTGTTTAGCTCCTATCGCTCTTGTCTTAAAAACGTTGTTTCACATTGAAATTAATCTTTTTACTTTTGAAGTTCCAACATTGATCTTATTTTAAATTATAATCAGAAAATTATTTTTCTTACTGTCTTTAGATGGTATTAAAACTATTATATTTTATTGCGAATTGCTATTATTTAGTCCTTAACATCATCAAACCTGCGGACATGTCATTCTAATTTTAAATTGATTGGTAAAATTTTACATTTAGATATTATTTTAAGAGTTTTTCTCTGCCAAACCCTTTTTAAGCAGATGGGCTTTACATACCTTGCTGTTTTATTTTTTCTTAAAGCCATTAAGTTAATTCTGAAGCTTTTATTACTATTTTTTACAATATTATCCTTAGACATTCCGTGTCGCAGATGTTGTCAATTGGTTAAACGGTGAAATAAATCATTTGTCATAAAGTTGACTTTTATACAGACTGAACCGGTTAAGCTGAAATTTTTACAATCTGTTGCCTTCCCAAAAATATTAAGATGCACGCTGAAAATATAATTTAGTCATAAATAAGGCAAAATCTCACTATAGAATTATTATAGTGGAATCATAATATTTTAATGCATATAAATTTTTGAAGCGGTTTTATGCTTCTTTATTTAAAAATTTTTATTTTTAAATTTGGTTCTTTCCAATTTTTTTTTAAATTGACAAATTGTTGTTTAATTTTATGATACTTCTTTTTCTTATATTAATGTTTTTTCTTAACAAATCTCTGATTGTTAATACTTTCGGTGCCTATTACTTTCAGTATTAAATCAAAAATGTTTTTTTGTTATTTTATTGTTTAGAGTAATTATATTCAAAATATTTAATATTAACTCGGAATGATGATTTTATATTTAGATATTTACAGTTTATCTATACCACAGATTTATAGCCTTAAATTTAAGTGCTTTGGGTTTATTTAATTATACATTAATAACTTATAATGTTTTTCCTTTTAAAGATGACTTTCAATATCCTTTCGCATTTATATGTATTTTATTTTTCGATTTCAAGTATAAGAGTTATAAAAACTAAGTCTTGTGTATACACACTAAGTAGAAAAACCTTTCGCTTATTTTTAAACGGGGAGTCGACTCCATCTTCTCTGAATAAATTTAGGAAATAATTTAATCCATAATTTAATATAAAGTGTGGTCATTTAAAAAAAAATCATTAAGCGTAATTATACTGATTTAATGATTATTTCCTTCCATTTGCAATGAATAAGCGCTTAAAAATCTGATTAAAAAATTCAAATTAAATTTCAAGTTTTATTATTGAATTTAACATTTTGGTTATCAATTTATTAATTATCGTAAACAAAAAATTAAGTATTAATATTTATGTTTTTTTTGTACATAAAATAAATAAAAATTTAATTAGGAAAATAGATTAATAAATTGCTGCAACTTATACTTCCCACGGATCTACAGATGCGCGCATGCTTTTAGGCGCAAAGCCAACAGCAATCGTCCTAAACAAACAAATTTTTTGCTAAAAATCTATACTGAATTTACGTGGTTTGTATATTGATCGTGATCTCAAAAGCGTCTGCCCAATTGAGAGCAAAAGCGGAGCGATTAGCTGTTTAAAAACATAATTTTATTTTTATATTAGCCAAGCCTGTTGAGTTTTTCTGCTTTGTTCTGATTAATTTTCGTTTTATTTATTGTATTTAGGTAATAAGAGAGAGGTCATAATCTTAGTTTATGTTATTTATTTTGTGACAAAATTAATATTTAGTACTTAACTTTTGGTTTTTTGTTAATGCATTCATTTTGTTTTCATAAACTTGAAGTTCGTTATAAAGTTCATCGACTGCTTTCATCTTACGGGGTGCTATATCAATTTTGTTTCGCATTTAGTTTAAAAATTGTAAACTCGTTTTTTCATTTTTGTATTAGCATTTTATTTTATTTTTTTGTTGTAGCTAATAAAAAATTTTTTATTTTGCGAACAAACTTAAGTAAGAGAGAGTATATTTTTATAATTTTAATTGAAAGCCATCAGTTTTTTATTGCATATATACATTGTACTTTAACATATTTTTATTTTTATATTTGTCAATAGCAAATTATTTTTATTTTATAACCATTAGATGTTTTGATAATAATGAATTCTGCATATTTATCAATTTTTAAGAAGTTATTCTTTTTATTATTTTGTCCAACGTATAAAATAAAATATATGTTCCGCCAAGTATTATCTATTTATTTTATATATTTTTTATAAAACTGTAGTGTTAAGCAAAATAAAATTAATAATAGATTATATTTTAAACCCAAAAAATATACATTTTTGTTTTGTTTGCTTATTCTTTTGTCTCATTTTTAAGCTTTGTTTCCCCCGAATTTTTTAGAAATCTTAGCACTCGATTTCCTCATTGTTTTCTTTGTCGAGGATAACAAACGTTGCAGATATGTTCCTAAAAAATATCATTTAATTTTTTCTTAAACAGATGCTCCAATCGTCCTTAATACGATGTTAATGATAATTTATATTTTTTCGTCAATTTTTAATTTAATTTTATTTGTTAAGCATATTTACAATTTTTTTGATGTCTTTTTTTAAAATTTATTACAGATTAACTTTATGGGAATAATTAGCGATTATTTATCATATTCTAGTTAAATGGTGTTTGTTTTTTATCATTATTATTTAAATCCCTTTTTTAATTGTAAAATAATTGCGATTAACGATGGTATATTTTAGACTGTGGTAATCTTGAATAACTTTTTCAATTGCCCTTATAAACAGTGGCAACTCAATGCCCGCACATGCGTCAGTTTCGCTTACGATAGCGAATGACGTCGGAATACATAAATTTAATTATAGTGTGTATATCAATGTATTTTGTTTGAGTGGTTTTTTTGAATTATTTGGTTATTAGAACCTCATTTACAAAAGTAGCAATAATTACTTACTAGCTTTGTGATATAATTGTTCATTTAATTGGCTAATTAAATTATTGTATTTGTTTTTAGTTAAATAAAATTTAAATTTATAAAAAACGCTAATTCCTATAAAACACTCATAGATAGCCGAATATTAATGTTCATGAAGGCACAAAGATTGTCAAAAATAAACTCCAAAAATATGGTTGAACTAAACAGTGAAGAAAAGGCGGAGTTAGATTTATATTTATTAAAAAGTTTGATTCCTTAACATTTACATTTAATGAGAGTTTTGTATTTAACATTGAGTTGCTATGTTCAATTATTTTGCAAATAATTATATATATACACTTTTGAAATGTTCTATGTAATATATTTATAATTTTTGGGTCTATTAGAATTCAGAAATTCGATTTATCTACTCGTATCCATTTGTTATTTGCTTATTTTTTTCTCACGTATAATTTAATATTTTAATGATCAGTTAAATTTTAAAATTTTAAGTGTTATTTTTTTATAAACATTTTTCTAATACCATAATTTTGCTTTCAATCCACCCAACATTGAAAATTAATGTTTTTTGGCTTCGAATTTCCAGTGAGCGGGTGGAGTTTCGGTCGCATACTGATCCAAAATGGTGTTGATTTCTCTTCATCCAACCAATTATTAATATTTAATATATCCTTTCACTTATTCGAATAAAATAATTAACATTTTTTTACTTTTAAAAACAACCGAGCAAATCCATAAGGGTTATTCGTTTTTTTTTGTGATTTAATACTCGTTTTTATTTAATACTTGTTTGTTTTGGGTTTTTTTGCATTTATTTAAGTTTGTCTTCTTTATACTTTTAAGTGGAGACGTCGGTAGATTAACTAATTGTAACGGGGGTTTGTCAGACTTTCTTTGGATGAATTTTTAAATTAGAATGAATAATTTATGTTTCTGGTTTCATGCCGCTCTAAGGAGTGCAAGCCATTGTGCGATCAAACATGCCAAGTTTTCCAAATATATTATTAGAACTGGAAAGGCAATCTGTGAAATATTTTTGATAATTGATATAATTTTAGCTTAATTCAACAATTTAATAATTTTTGTTTTTAAGATGATATCTTTAATTTTTTAGAACTTTTTAACCGAATTTTTCATAATCGATTGCTAACCTTGAAGGTTTCTTATTTGGGCCATTGATTGGGATCAACATTTTAGTTATAAACATTTTCATTAAATATGTATTAAAGATTTTTAAATTGAAGGTAATTTAGGAATTTCTCAATTTTTTTGAAGAAAGTTACTAGCAAATTAATTTTCAAAAATTTAACCGATTCAAAACTTCTAAAATTTACATAAAGAGTTAGGTACTTTTTTCACCATTTAGTTATCGAAATTGGACAAGTTTTCTTAATAAAATCGTAAGAATTTTCATTTTGTTCTCTCTGCGACGCCTTCGGCTAGAGCTGTTCGAGAGTCTCGGTCTCGAACCGAGAAATTTCTCGGTTTTGACCCCCCCCCCATTCCCAAAAAATACCGTATTTTTAAAATTTTGGCAGAAAATCTCTTAACAAATTGAGTCAAAAATTTGAATTTTTCTCGGCGGCGCCTATCGGCACCGCCGACTCCCACCTCCCCGCCCCCAGCAGAAGTTTTCAAAACAACTTGAATTTTTGAAAATTCCTTGACAAATATGCTCCTTCTGAAAAAATTGTTTAAGAAAATGCAATTAACCAAAAAATAATTCCTAAAAACTTGTGGGAAATTTCTCGGGTTTTTGGGTCTCGGTCTCGGGGCCTAAGCCTTCTTGCCACAGAGCAGGAACAGGTCGAAATGCTGATTTTTTTGAACCGCCATCTCCCAATACTCAATTATAAATACTAAGAAAGCCAAGATTTCCAAAATAAACGATTTTTTGTTGAAAAGTTAATTATAAAAAATTTTGGTACCGAAAACCGAAATAGTACCGACAATTTTTTTCGGTACTTTTCGGTACCGGTACTTTTTCGGTACTTTACCGAAAAGTACCGACCGAACCTTTTTGGACTTTTTCGGTACTTTTCGGTACCGGTACTTTTTCGGTACTTTACCGAAAAGTACCGACCGACCCCTTCTGGCCGGTCTCTAATATATACTAATTGCAACAAAAAAAAACCAAGGATTAATAATTTTTTTCATACGAATTATACAGAATGAAAAGCTGATCAAACTCATCAAAAAAGATTATGAATGACTTGAATAATTTTATTTAAAAAATTAACGTGAAAATGATTAATAAAAAATTTAATAAATTATATACTCGTTTTAATAGCTCTTTTAATAATAAAATTACAATAAAATTCAACCCAAAAAATACGATAGGGAATAAAATCAAATATTCAAAAAAACAAATAAAACAAAATGCATCAATTATTTTATTGGACTTAATAATTTCATATTAGAATACTAATGAAAGATAATTAAAACTTATTTTGCAAGAAATACAAGTCGAATGCCCGTTCGGAAACAAGAGAATTGCCTGAAGCTTAGAAAGAACAATTATTTTCTATCACTACTGTTATTAATTAAATAGACCGTTTTAAATTGAAAATGATTGATTTGCAAGTTAAAAATTCTGCAAAATAATAATACTATGAGTGAAAAATAATTCATTTAATGTTAAATATATCATTTATAATTATTCATGAACCTTTTTTTATAATATATTGAACTTGTAATTAAATATAATTCGTCAAAATAAAAAGCAATTGGCTGTAGAAAAAGGACTAAATAATGGAGTATATAATTTTTCAAATTGCTATTTTGGATAAAAGTTTAATATTGTAATTTTTAGGAATTCTTGATATAGAAGGTGCAAAATGTATTAAAAGAATAAAAAATGACTTGAATATAACTATGCATTATCGATTTTATTTAAAAAATGCCAACATCAGTAAAACATTTTAATTTGTAAATTGATATATTAACGGAATTTTTTATTATAAAAACTGAAACATGCATACTAATAAAAATCAAAAAAGGGTAATTTTTTTATTCGATGCAAAATTATTAACAAAATGACTTTATTGCTTCAAAAAATAAGCGTAGTTTTTAGATTAATTTTTAAATATTTATTAATATCAAATAAATTGCTGAATTTTTATTTTTTCAAATGTTAATTCTTGTAAATAAAAAAAATTCATCACTTAAAATCCTCGCTAAGAAGAAGGTTTGTAATCACCAAATTAGTTTTACTAAGGTTATTTTAATTGCAAAATTTCTATACCTATTGAAATAATATTTTCAAAATGTCATATTCTAGCCATAAACTTGCTTAAAAAATTATTATAAAGACCTAAAATTTAAAAATTTAAATCAAAAAAAATTTGAAATCAAATATTCCTACAAAAAGCATATTTAATAGGCATTTACAATAATATTATTAAAAACAGTAATATTTTACCAATAAAAATAAAATAAAAGTTGCAACGACAACAATGCCGTGCAACCAACCAACCAACTTCATCAAAGTGTAGTCTTTTCATTTAAGTATAAAAATATAAAACTAAATTTTAACGCATAATATAATATTTAAACTCTATATATAAACTTCTTTTTATTACCGAAATATATTGCTACTCCGGATTAAAGCAAAAAAGGCAACATATGGTAATTAAATTACAAAATATAATTTCATTTATTCTATAATCTGTTCTGCAAATAATAGGAATTACATTTTAAAAAATGTTTATTTTTGTATGTATCATCGTGCAAATTTCATCACATGACGGCATATCATTCACTTTCGCTTAGGAATCAACGACGTGCGGTCATCCGGTTTAAAGTCCAATTACGAGTGAATCCTCAAGTGTGACAATTTGCTATGAAAAGTATCAACGATAAGAATATAAAATATAAGATTTTGTTTATTTAAGAAAATATATGTGAACCATTTACCCACAAGGGAACAAAATAAAAACAACAATAAAAAATTCTAATTTAACTTATTGTTGATTTTATTAAAATAAATATAAGTTTTAAATTGCTGGCAATTTATTCTTTGTAATTAAATTTGGTAGCTTTTTTAATTTTTTATTAATAAAGCACTTGGCGAGCCGATGTGTATTTTTATTTGACTTGTGATTAGTCATTTTCATTTGTATTTTAACATAATTTTTTATTATAAGGAGTTTTAAGCATAAACTTTATTCCATAGTAAAATAAAATATTTTCACGTGCTAAATAATTATCTCGTAAATTTTGTCACCCGTTAAAACATTATTTTTGGACTTTACAATTCGATAATATTTTTTTTTCTACTTATATTTTTTTATTTTTTACTATGATGATACAAAAATTAATTGTTTTTTCTCTGGCAGTCTTTGTGCCAATTTTTATTTAAAGAAATTTTTGCTAAAAATCAAGCAAATGTTTCATTACAATATTAAATGCGAACTTAAAAATCAATTGTTGAACAGTAGAGAACTGCGGGCATTAATTGACTGCGGCACTCTAGATTTAATCGTTCATGAATAGACGTATTGATGCAAAAATGGGTACATCTGACTCCAAGATAGACAGATTGGAGGAGATCGACAAAATAGCCGACGAATTTGACAAAATGATTGCTTAAATAATAAAGCCAAGTCAATGACACCAGTCAAAAATTCAGACAGGATACCAAGCCCTCTGATTTATAATGCATGAGTTGTGAAAGCAGATATCTAAGAACTACTGAAACAAACCACCAGAAACTAGTATGACAAAACATATGAAAATAAGTGATACAATCTTTAAATAAATACAAAAAATTTTAATAAAATAGTGTTATATTAAAGTGTTTAAAATTATTTAGCGAGTAAAACACATTGTAATTATATTCAAATATGTAAAGAAATGTTTACCCTTTTAAATACGGAAGATAACAAACAAACAGATAAATAATAAACCTAAAAACCTAAGCCTACAAGTTTTAATATCAACCTAATATCAATGGCTAAATATTGTTAATAATTATAAAACCCTACTTAAATATTATAAGCCTAATTAGTCTATAATGGCGTAAGAAATTACAGGTAAAATAGGTGGGCAATGAATTATCTTGAAATTGACTAAAGTTTTCACAATAATTTAAAATATTACACTAAAAAAAGTTTTAATAAAAAATATCTCTTGTTAATAATTATAAAACCCGTAAATAAATAAAATGCAAATAAAATTGCCATCAGAAAGAAGAATAAAAAAATAATAAGGTTTGTTTTCCCATATAAATAAGTTATTATTAAATTTTACATACATTATAAAAGCACTATTGGAAAGGCGGTAAAAAGGTGAACATCAAAAACCGCTTTAATTCTCATTTTTATTTTGTACAGTGTATACAAAAACGTAATCGTGCATAAAATAAGATATTTTCAGGCATTTTAGAGAAAAATGAGTGGTTCTTAACCCATTTCTTACAGGTCATATTCGTGTTCAGGGTCAAAATACTTTAGATTGGGCCATCTAATTTACATATGTATTTATCTGTATTTACTCGTTTTCTCTTATTTTCTATCTATGACTTTGTTTATGAGAATGAGGCCAAAACTTTGCTATCCAAAGTGAGATTCTCACTTTCGGCTTTGTTCTTTCTTCTTTTCATGATAACTGTTAATATAATTACTTAATAAAATTGTCTAACCGAATAAATCTTTTTTATTTTTTTAATCTTCAACAGGGATTGAACGTTAATTTGCCCAGCAGAAAGAATAAGTTAAACAAACGAAGAAGATTCCATATAATCCACGTTTACATTATACATACTTATAAGGTTAATTAAATAAACATATAAATGTTAACATTATAAAAATAAATTAACAAAAGGCTTGCAAAAAAGATACATAATCTTTTTAAAATAATTTAATTATTTTAATAATATAATTTCTTGTGAAATATAATAATAAAGATGCATTGCTAGAGGACAAACAAAAATAACATTTACATTATTAGTCTCATTATAAAAAACCCTTGCATTCATAAAGATTAAGAATAAATGTTGCTTTTAACTTAATCAAAATTAACACACAAATTATATTATGTCTAAAGATTAGTTTTGAATCATTATTTGAAAATTCGTTTTTTAAATTAAAAAATAATAATTCTAAGCACTTAATTATATACAAATTTAAAACTAAATAATTAACAAAAAATTAATTTTGTTAATTTTGCTAGAACGAGAAAATATTATCAAAAGCAAAAAAAATCGTAAAATTTCGCGGGCCGATAAAATTAAAAAGAAAGCTAATAAAGATTTATTGAGAATAAAAAAATATTGAATTTAAAATATGCAAATTATCAATATTTGTCATTATAAGAAATATCAAAAAGTTACTCATGGAGCTTTTAAATGGTAGCAATAAAACTGATCAATTTATGAAAACTAGCAGCACGAAATTGCCTCGTCTCTCATCATCGTGCATAAATTTGGCTACTTGGTCAAAATCTTTAACAACGTGCTCATGCTAAGCTATTTATTTGTCAAAAACAATTTGAACCGAAATATTATACAATTTTAAAATGTACTCTTTGAATGAACTTAAATAAATAAAAATATTCATTTCTTTTTTTAAAGTGGAAAAGATGATCTTACAAATATACAAATTACTATCAAAATAATTACATTCATTTATTTTTACCGACCAAACAATGCATATTATAATTTTTAAAAAACAATACGCGTTAATAATTTTTCACAAATTTATAAATATAATTATTTCATCCATTGTTAAACGGGTGCATCTAAGTAAGTGTGTTGTTGACATTTTACATGAATTTCTATATTTTAGAAACTTCCGATAACCAGAGGCTTAAACAAACACATCAGTTGTTTAAAATATTTTGATTTTTTGAAAAAATGTAATGCTTCTAATTTTAGTTTTTTCATTATTTTAAATTAAAGATTCCTTAACATATTAATACCCGTGATAATAATAGTGATTTTTCTTCTGAACTGAAAATATTATTCGCACTTTTCTTTATGTTGATATTGAAGTGCTGTTTCAACTACTGTCATTTTTGACGTGACGCAATAAATTAATTTCACCCATTTTGAAATATTATAAATTTTTTTTGCTAAATTTAGGATTACTATTTACGCTATGCTCCTAAATATTGCTGATACAGAATTTACATTAATATTTAATAGGCTTTTTTTCTTTTTACATTTTTTAATCAATCGATAAATAAACGCTTAAATTTTTTAGCACCTAAAATAGGTCCTATTCACCTATTTAGGCTTTTTCAAAAAATTCCTTAAGAAAATATTGGTATTTCAATTAGAACTAATCAAAGCGATTGGAATTTTGTCAATCGTAACTCAGCTGCTGCAAAGATACGAGACGAAGGTTTACATCTTTGCACAGGAACATATAATGGATAACTATTTACATATTAAAAAAGTTGTTAAATTTCAAGTATACTCTAAATAAATCCCATAGATCAGGAGTAGCTTTAGTATTTTACAATTAATTAATGCATTTACGAAAAAGATTAAAAATTTTATTGAGACTGCGCGTCGAGAACGATACTTATTTTTTAAATGTATGTCCTTGGTCTTTTGTTAGCATTATAATTATATTTACTTAGCACCTTTGTTTTTTAATAGAAAAAAATTTTACATTTTTTAAATTTTCATTGAGCGTTGAGATTGCGCTAATAGGTATTGTCACTTTTAAAAACTTGTAATAAATAAACTACTGGACAAGCCGCTGTTACCCAGCTGCGAATATCAATATTGAGAATATTAATGCCATAAGGTAAAAAATTTATTCAAAATACCAACAAATTCAAAATTTAAATATTATACTTAAAGATGGGTCAGCGTCGGACCCTTTTTAAGCAAATCTCCCAATAAAATGTTCAGCACAAATATCAAAAAAAACAAATTCGTGTAGTCTTTGTGTGTCAACAACAACCATCATTTAAAATAGCAACCTTGAAGCATAAATTCAAAGAAGGGACGGTTAGTTCTAATTTTAACAATATTCGACAAAATATAGAAAAATAATTGTATTTAAATTTTTAAATATTTATTCTATATGATTTGGCACTTGAATAACCCAACCCATCAATTTCCAGCCAAAAAATTAATGCAACATTTCATAAAATCAATTTAGCAAAAACAGCGTTTCGTCCATTCATTTATTTATCGACCATTATTTATTAAAATTAATGTTCAAATTTTACTGTTGAAATAATAAAAAGGGTAGAGTATGCGATGTCCTGTTTTCGTGACACGACTGACAGAAGTTTCGTGTGTGCAGAGACTGGAAAGCAAAGCTAAATTTTGACGATTAAAAATATTTAATGGCTATAAATTCACTAATTTAATTTTAATCAAAAAACGTATTTGTCTAATAATTACAATATTTGCATAACAATTTTTGAAATTATAAAAAAATATTCATTGAGGATTGATTAAAGATCGAGGAGATTTCATTTAAACAATTGTAATTCATTCTATTTTTAAATGAATATATAAAAGAGCGTTAAATAAGTAAAACAAAATACAAAAGAGGCATACACGAGAGCAAAGCTAAATTTTGACGATTAGAAATATTTATTGTTATAAATTCACTAATTTATTAAGCCTCGACAGAATGAACTCAGCATTTTAACACAAGACTTAAAAACCTTATTTAAATGCGATTAGCATCGTTTAAATAGAACTAATTTACTAGCAAAAAAAAGAAATATTAAACATTATACATTAGTTGCACATTACCAGCGGCTAAAGTAAACCAAATGAAAAACAATAAGGAATTGGCAACAATATTGGAAAATAAACGAAGTGCTTAAGAGCACTTAAATTTTATTATATTTTAAAAACCAAATCAAAAAAAAAGTTAAAATAAATATTTTTCATAAGCAGAGAAATTTAAAAAGATTGCAAAAATATACACTAATAATTTGTAACAATTAATTGCATATGACAAAATATTTTGATGTAGAACAAAATGCTAATGTTAAGGGTCGGCATGGATCTTTGTAAACAGGGCATTGATTGATTAAGTTGTTACATAAAAAATGATAATTTTAATCAACTCATTAATACACAAAACAAAAAACTATAATAAAAAAATTCATTTAGGAAGATAAACATGATGGAATGACCACATTCCCAAAAAATTAATTGTAATCATGGGGCATGGGGCGAGACTAAATAAATGTTATTAATAATAACTTCATAAATTAATAATAAGCTGACAGATAATAAAATTAATAGTTTTTACGAAAATAATAAAATGAATTAGAAATAATTATAATAGTTAGAAAAATAAAAACAAGACAAAGATGGCGCGAGTCTAATAAAATATTTACTAATTATTATTCATCATAAAATTATCATTTTGATAAAAATCTACCCGGCAATATGCCTATTTTAATACCCTAATGAAGGTAATATGAATTAAAAAACCTACCTATTATGTAAATCAAATTATTCCAA
Source organism: Globodera rostochiensis (assembly GCA_018350325.1). NCBI lineage: Eukaryota > Metazoa > Nematoda > Chromadorea > Rhabditida > Heteroderidae > Globodera > Globodera rostochiensis. The sequence continues at coordinate 1,153,486 of JAEVLN010000021.1, forward strand.
AAAAGCTCGTCAAAAACAACAAAAGAAAATTTTTTTGTTCAAAAGTTTTTAAATTCAGCAATGTTTGGCAAGCCAGTCAAAAAGTAAAAATTTTTAATAATATTATAAACATCTTATTCTTTCAAAATAATCGTTAGTTTTCTTCAGGTGTGCTCACGGATATCCGCGGATATATCCGCATATGGATGGATACGGATACGGTATTCAAAAAATGGGACGGGGACGGATGGATACGGATATGAAAAATTCACTCCTGCGGATATATCCGCTGCATACCCGCGGAGATCCTTATAACGGGTACAAATCAGGGTGGGTCGAAACTTTTCGGTTTCGACTTTAATAATTTTGAGATTTTTCTTTTGGTTTTCTTACGAAAACCGAAATAAAAAATTTCGGTCGAAGACAATTTCGTTTTCGAAAAAATATTTCTTTCGACCCACCCTGGTACAAATTTAGAAAAATTCTTATGTGTAACATCGACGTAAATTTTTTGGAAAAAGGATCAAACGGATGAACAAAGCAAGCTTCATTATTGCTAGTGAAACATGTACAAGCTTGGAATTAGGGTTCGGATAAAACATAAAGTGTAAAATGAACGCTAAATTAATCGACAAATATTGTTGACTATTTACATTCATGCTCCTCAGGCCAGGTCTATGCTCAAAAACTTTTGAAAAAAATTAATATTAATTTTTCAGTAAATAAAAACGAAGTACAAATTATATGTGTTTGATAATTATTTTCGTGTCTGTATTAAACTTACTATGAAACTTTGCAGAATCAATTTACGTAGCTTAGGTTTTAGTCCATATCTAAAAATTAATAAAGTCTTTTTTAAATTCACCTAAATAACCTAAAATAAAAATAATTTTAGAAACAAAGCATAAAAACATGAGCATAAAGTGGAAATTTCCTATATTTCTTCTTAGGCAATAAAAAGATTAAATATTTTTAAGCTTTTAAATTAGAACTTTTCCTCAACTACAAAACATTTCTCATAAAATTATAATTTAAAAGTAACTTATATCACTTGAAATAAACTAAATTATGTCAATTTAAAGGCAACGTAATTTACGGTTGAATTTTAAACAATACAAAATAAAACCACTTTAACCACATATAATATGATTGATCTTAAGAACACAAATCAAAATTATGTTTTCATAACCAAAAGATATAGAATTGCCTTTACAATATTATTAGGCTTATTTTTTTAAGATTGTGAAATTTTGACTTGTTAGCCGAAAGATTTAACTATAAAAAATAAATGCTTTGAAACATGGACGTGATTGGGAATTTTATTTTAATCGGTCTGAAAAGCAAGAGAATAATGGGAATGGCTTATGGAATTAAAGGATGAGGTCGGTTTAAGACTTCATCTCGAGATTGTTCGATTTCATTTTAAATTTCAAGTCGAGGTTGTCCGCTTTCATGTTGATATACTCTCCAGCCAATGCCTTGTCGGATGTAAGCAACTTTGCCGCCAGCGCGGCGATGCCGATGATAATAGCAACCATAATCAATACATACCTATAAGAAACCCGTCTGAAAGGGGAAATAGCAATATAAAAAGGAAGATCTAATCGTAGTTGCTATTGTTTTTATTGTTTGAAGTAATTTTTTGTATTAATTAAATTATTTATTTGAATAATAAATGAATCCTTACGTAGATTTATCACATGTCACATAGCTAATCAAATTTGAATGTATTTTAATTTAAAATGACTCAATTGAGTTTTAAAGCAAATAAAAAAGTATTTTAGCAAAGATTCAATATTCCTAAAGCAAACTTTCATTTTTCAATGTAATATTTTAATTTATGAAATTAGTTTATAGGTATTTTAATTGATTTTGTTTCATCAGCATAATTATTAAGCTAGAATATTAGTTTCTTTGATTGTTGAGATAATTTTTTTTTAAAATTTTTTAATTAAAATTAAAAAAAATATTGGTTAGCTTTTAATAATGCTTTATGCGGCTCATGCGCAATACACATGTTTTTAATTTTATTTCAATAAATTGTATTTAATTAAAAATTCCCTAAAAGAGCGATGATCAATACCGTTTGTTTTGCAATTTAGGACACATTTTTCAAATCTTTTTTAAGTTCCAACGAATAAAACTACCATATATTCATATATTATTTATCGATTGATTGCCAACCCTCCCCTTCGGGCGGGGTGGGATGAAGACATCACTAGTAAATTTTCGAGTCTTAGGCCGAGCCTCTATGTGTTAATTTAATTTTTTAGTTTTTGATAACCCACATGAAGTCTGGGTCTGTTTTACAGTCGAACGGACATATGATGAGCATATTTCTGGTCTGAGTTAATAAATATAGCCGGTATTTTTATTAAATTTGTTATCAGTGTTCTCTGATCGGAAGCGAATATTTGTAGAAATTCAATTTATGGTTACAGAGAGTTTGAATTTATATGTTTTTTTATTATTAAGAAGGTTTATTTGTGCAAAATATTTATGCAGTAAAAGTGAAACCGATTTGCACCATATCATTTCAATTAATAAATATGTAGAAAAACCAATTTTAAAATGCTTTATACGTTTAAATTCACCTTTTAAAAAGTTTAAAAATAAACTACTATATTGTGCCAAATTAATATTACACATATAGTGTAAAAATATATTAATTATTCGAGCTAAGTTAAAAAATAAAAATAAGCGAAAAAAAAGGATCATCGAACAAGGACATCGCATGACGCGCAAAATTTAGAAAACTGATTAAGCTAAAGCATTAAAAGATAAAAAAAGATTAAAAATAATTACGTAAAAGGTTAAAATACTTGCACAGCTTAAACGACAGCATAAAAATAATTATAATATATGTTGTGACAATATTTATTTTAAACATTATCGGAAATATAACAGAATTTCCCTATAGTATGAATTATTTAAATTAGCATTTGCGGAACGTACATATCAATCTTATCTAAAGGTTCGGGCAAGAGTAGAGTCCTTCAGAGAGCAATTGGCCTGTAAGAATTCCAAGCTTAAAAGTTTAAAATAAAAGTATTGAATACGTACGATAAAATCTAATGTTTCTGACAATCAATCAATTTTAAATGTTAATTGATTTGAAAAGACGCTGGCTAGATCCGGATAAAAAAACAGCGTGAATTGCACAATTAGTGGCGGATTGAGGTGGAGTCATGATGACACGTGACCGCTTGAAGCACTCGAGAATAAAAAATAAGTTAAATTACTATTAAAAAAGATTTCTACAATAATTCTGCCAATTAAAATAACAACTTTCCCAATTATTAAAAACTCAAAATGGATAAAGCCATTTCCATATGCAATAAACATTTTTTTGGCCAAAGAGAGTCCCCGAATTATTTGTTTGAAATTTGTTCCTTGGAGAGTGAAGTAGAGAACATAATTTTTATGTTGTAACTTTTCAGTTTGTTGGTGTATAAATGTATCGCTTTTGGTTTGATTTTTGAAGCGCATCACTGCATATTGGCCAATACATCGCAGCCATAAAATTTATTATCAATATTTGTTAATTAGGTAACCATTAAAAAATTTAAATAAAAGTTTAAAAGGTGCCTCCACAAAATCAAAGAGACGCAATAAAGATTAAAATAAATCTGAAATAATAAAAATTATTCAATTTAATATAGATCAACGGTACATGCAAATTAAAGAGTCCTAACGTTAAAACAGACTAACTATTGTAATTTAAAATTAATTAACTAACAATTTTTTTTTGCTTGAATTTATACAAATAAAAAAGTTTTCCTTATTATAAGACTATAAAATCGTTGCATGATAATTTTTTAATAAAAAATTAAAAACTAAATATATGAACAAATTAAATTAAATCAAATCGTTAACAGTGATAAAATAGCATTTAATTAATTTATTAATACGAAGAGGTTACGGCATGGGGCGGTGAATAAAGATCTTTATTTTGATTTCTAAAAAAACATTTTATAAAAAATGTTTTATTTGAAAAAATTAGATTGAATTAACTTCTCGAAACAACACTACATATTTATTATAATTAAATTATCTTGGAGAAAATATATCATAAACAACAAAACATGTTTAAAAAAGTTGAAATCAAACTCTTAATGTATTTCGATGAAAGCATAAAAACTAAACAACGAACAAAATAAAAATAAAATATTATTAAACTATAATAGTTGAAAAATTATGTTAAAGAGTTAAATTATGTAATTTAATCAAAATAAAATATTGAAATTACTGTAAACAATTGTATTAATTTACCAAAAATTGGCTTGTTTTATTTAATTCGTTGTTATATTATATTTTTGATTGCGTAAACAAATTTGAAAGTAATGACGCAATCGCTACCTTTTTGGTCTAAACTTAGAGGGTTGTTTTCAATATATTTATTCATAAAAATTTTTTTTTTGAAAAATTAATATTCGAGGGCAACAATGCCTTTTTCATATGGCTAAGAGCCATTTAGTAAGATTTAAGGAAGATGAGTAATCTGAAAATATTTTAATTATATAATCATTACTGTTGAATTACTGCCAACACGTTTTAAACATTATATTGTATTATTTATATATCTTTTATATTAAATCTGTAAAGATAAAAAATTTTAAACATACAAGCCTTCGACTCGCGCCAGCTTTGCTTATATATTGTTAGTTTTTTAATTTTTATTCAAAATGAATTATATTTATTGGCAGAAAATTAAAACATTCCTTTAATTTCATTCAAACAAATCAATTTGTAATTTTAAAAATTAAAGTAATAAAAATAAAAATAACAAATATGATAAAACAGAAAAATGAAGAATAATTAAAACGTAATAAAAAATGTAAAATCTCAATTAAGAAGTAGATAGAATGGAATAAATCAGTAAAAGTAATGTCCCAAAATAAAAATGAAATAAAGATGAAAGAAATGACAAAATGGGAAACATATATGTTAACACAAAAATTAACTTAATTACAAGATGATATCCAAGCGTATTCAACAAATGATAAGTGCGGGAAAAGATGCTATTTTATATTTCTTCTCTGTTGATATTGTCTTGAGCTAAACAGGTAATCTTTCGTCAATTTTTATGTTAATAAATATAGAATGTTAAAATTTAAATAACACTTTTTGCTGTTTGACTATGCTGTTTAAATTTTAATACATGTTAGACAAAATTTCAATTCCGTTTTTCCTATTAATTATCCTTTTAATCCATATTTATTTATTGGTATCGAGTATTTAAAATTTTAATGGAAATGATTTGCATATTCTTTCTCAAATTAGCTGAAGGCACGTGTTATCAATAAAAAAATGAAATGTGATTAAATAAAGACTGAAACCAAAGAAATCAAAAGTTGAATACAACAATAACTATAACCAAAAATATTTAATGTTTTTTTATTTTTAAATATATTATATGTAATATTAAATTTAAAAATAAAAATACAAGATAAGTCTCAACAAAGTATTTCAGTGTAATTTATTATATTATGAATTAGATAAGAATATTTAAAACCAATTAAAAAATAAAATACGACTGATCCCAACCGAAGTTTTGTGCCTCTTTATTGAAATACTTATTCTGAGAATTTTTAGGGAGATTTGTCATGGTTTTATTGACTTGTGAAAATAAAATTTACATGTTTTTACAAAAAAAAAATTGAAAACAAAATCTGTTATTACAGAACACTAAATTAGTTAAATTAAATAAAATTTATGTTAAAAATATACTACAGTCGGAGCAAAACACTGGAGTAAACTCCAATATGGTTTTATATTTATTTGCTTGATGGTAGGCTTCGTGCGCAAACACCTCGAATAGGCGTTGCGCCGGTTGCGCGCCTTTAAACGTAATAGCATTTATTATTATTGATTTAAATTTCTTTATTATATTGGATTTTAAACACGGATTTCTAAAAATTTAAACCTTTTTTTATAACTAATTTTAATCTTATTTAATAATTTTATTTTTTTATTTTTATATCCTTAGATAGTTCCAAACAGTAGAGTATCTTAGCATAGATCAAAAATGTCTTCAATGCCTTCCATAAATTATAATTTATTAATCATAATTTTATTATATTGATTTGTATTTATTATTGTTTTTGTTTAAAATATTCTTGTGAGACTTAAATGGATGGCGCTATTTAAATTTCTTGCATTTTTATACATGGAATTTTTTTGGCCAAGCACTAGTCAATATATTGTAATTCAGGTTTAATTTCTTGTTATTATTAAATGGTATAATTTTATTTATTCGTTTAAGGTGTTTATCACCTTATTCACAGATTTCAATTCTCAACAAGTTTCAAATGATTTTTTACAATGTTTTATAATTAAATTTTATTTTTTATTTAATGCTTTTTGGCCAGTGCCAAGCTAATGAAAATTTCTTTGATTTGCATTGTATTTTGGGAACTGGTTTTCGAATATTAGAGTGATCTATAGGGTCAGAGAGTTTTATGTAAAAAAAATTCCATGCACAACTTTGGTCATTGTTCAGGTTCATCGATTAACGTTATGTATTTTTTGCATTAATTCATTAAAGGTTTTTATATGCTGTAAGCAATTGTTTAGTGTTTTCTGAAGATTCTTGTTCTCATTGTGCTTTTGAAAGAGATATAAATTAGGTACTTTTTTTATTCAAAAACATCAAGGGCTTCAAGCTTTTTTATGATGCTATGGTATAAATTTATGTATGCAATTTTGAATTTTTAAGTGAAATGCATGCGATTTTTATTTATAAATTAAAAGTAACATTTATTTTTTATATTGTTTTGTCCACTTAATTTTATGGAATGTTAAATATACGTTAATACCATACATTGAATGATTTAAAATAGAAAATCAAAATAAATTAAAAATCATTTTTAAAAACTTCTTAAATAAAATTTAGTAATAAACCAAACGTTAACAAGTATTGAAGTGAAAAATCGAGTAAATCCCCTGTTTCCGGTTAAAAACTGAGAACACTTTTTTATATAATATATAAAACAAGGCACCTTTTTTTAAGCTTATTAAAAATAAAATAACTATTATTCAAACTTAGACGAGATAAAATGAACAATTTTTGGAAAAATGTTCAATAACAGAGATGATTTTTAAAAATACAAAAAATATTAATGATGATTTCAAACTTAACATAATTTTTTTATCAAATTAAAATAAAAACAATTATCTCTTTATCCATTATAAGATATAATAATTGCGGGTTTATAACTTATCAACCAATTGTATATTTAAATTAATAAGATATTATTTTAGAAAACTTGAGAATACAATTATTAAAATATATAGTTATGAAAGATCAGCAGAAGATTATATTTAAGTGACTTAAAAGCGTAGAAAATCCCATTCAAAATTTGGTGGCATCCGGACGCTCGGACATTTCGGGCTGAAATCGGGTTTTTGACCGACTAAGAAATCATATATTTTAAAAAATATGTATTAAAAAAGTAATATGTTTTAATTGAAAGGTTGAAGGTTTTCACGGTTAAGTAAACACACAAATGCAATTAATTTAACAGAAAAAAGTTATAAAACGGCGCCCCTGGGACATGGTGTCCCAGCGCCTGTATAGGCTCAGCTTTACCTGCTTAATTAAATACACTAAATTATATTGCAGCGTAAAATAATCATTTAAATATAATATTCAAGCAAATTGTTTAGCAAAAATAAGATCTTATATATAAACAATTTTTTTATTTCTAAATATAGAAATTCACAATAAATTATTATAAAAATTTTGAGGCCGCATTATAATATAATAAATTGCTTTGTTTTAATAAAATATTATTTCTTTACCGAAGCAGATTAAAGAAAAAAATAACTTTGCAATGTAAAGGCTTGACATTTTTTGAGTAGCAACACAAAAAGTATAATATGTATGTGCAATTCTTGTCTTGGCTGCTAAATTTAAAACAAAACAAAGAAAATTTTGCTTCTTAAAAAAACAAGTAAAATAAATTCTAAATCCAATAAAGCAAAACTTAATATAGGAAAAAATGTAAAAAGAAAAAATTACACGCGAACCGAAATTAAGCAAAACTAAATATAAATTAAATTAAAGTAATTTAATTTCTTTGACATCACATCCTTTTAAAACCACCATTTGCGCAAAAACTGCTCGTCAGCATGCTATATGCATTCTTAAGCAATACAGTTACTTTGGTTTGCACATTGTTTGTGAGGCATCAATTTTGACAGACGGTCGTAAATAAAATAATTAATTAAAATGTTTTTATCAATTATTATTCATTTTCTCACTTAACAATGCGATCCTATTAAATAAATTAAATAAAAACAAAAAAATACACTGTTCGAAATGATCATTTTATGTATTCAATAAATATAAATCGATAATAAAATCATATTAACAAACATTAAACAAAAAATCGTTTTTATATTTTTTTATCATAAAAGATAAATATTTATTGCCTTTTAAGTTTATAATATAAATGCAACATTCACCGATATTCCACTAACGTCTGTCGCTGCAAATCGGTCATTTTCCTAATAGTTTTAATTAATAAATATCTAAGAAGCTAACGTTTTAACCTACAAATAAACTTTATTATTGCAAAACATTTCAGCAAAAATTTGCTTTAGTCGTAACGAATAAACTTAAATAATTTGTCCTGTACCAACTCGGGATTGTTTTATTAGTGCGAAAATAGATAAACAATATAAAGCTGAGGCAATCCTTAATTGTTTATGAAATAATTTTGCAGATAATTTACAAATTTACTGATACAAAAGTTTAAGTAAAAAATTAAAACAATAAATAATTAAAAAAGAAATTTAAAAAAAGTAAATTAATGCGTAAAATTAATTTTTTATTTATTTAAATTTCTGAAAATTGAGATAGGGGAAAATTTGAAATTTTAAGTGCACCATTGTGCCGGAGAAAGAACAAGGAATCGAGCAGAAACGAAGGCACTTTTAGCAATAGAAGTTGCTGGCAAGGCTGCGGATGAAATGAATTTCCTTTGGGGCTTGGACACGGGGACACAAACGATGGCGACGTCCGAGATTGGACTAGACTGCGAAGGCGGCAATTGCAATTTTTCAAAAATTTAAATTTTTAACAAAAAAATAAAATACTAAAAATTACCAAACTAAAACTTTTTTTGGAAAAATCGCTAACAAAAAGCGTTGATTTATGTTAAACTCTCTAAAATAAAAAGCGGAAAAATTATTTGAGATTGCAAGGCAAATTGGCCAAAATTACCGGGCTTCAGCTCGTGAGTGCCAGCCACACTTGGCAAAAGGGGCCGCCGGCTTCCAAAAATTTTGCATAATTATGAAATTCAAATTAAAAAATACTTAATTATTATTACAGCAAACGGAAACAAAGGTCCACTGCTAAAAAATTACTAAGTATCAAGTAAATCGCAAGAAAATAATAAAAATTAATCTTAACTTACAATTTGTTAAATAATATTTCATCTAATAAATATTTACAAGAAATATTAATTATTCAATACCAAAGACTTGGTTTTAATTAATACCTTATTTTTTATTATAATACACATTTACAAAAAAAAAAGCAATCAATTTTTGTAAAATTAAATTAAATCTATTTTTATTTATTAATGAAAAATTTTTGATTTACGTGGAAACATTGAAATCTAACTTATAAAATAAATCTTCAAATGATTTTTGCTGTATTTTATTTAAAACGATGTTATAACAGATTGTGCCGGATTTGGGCAAAACTGATTACGGAAAGAAGAAAAGAATTCCGCAGTTCTGTTTGTCAACGGACAATTAAAACATCCAGGCATGGCATTAAAATTTTTAGATTCAACACAGACCTTTATTTATATTGGTGAATTGTTTTTTATTATTGTAGGTATTGTTGTCGATGAAGAACAATAACTTGTTTCTCAATTTGATTAATATTTAAATATTGTTGTATTATTGACCTTCTTCAGACACGCTTGGAAGCGCTAGACGCTGTGGAAGTGTAGCTCTTTTATCGGATTTATTAACGATAGGTTATAATGTTAATTTTTAAAATATGATTGGAATAAGTTATCTAAAATTTTAGAAAACATAATTTTTCTAACGTGAAAATCAGAGCATGTTTTAGCATAGTTTTACTGGTTAAAATTCTCACTGTCAAATTATTTCACAAAAACGTGCAACTTTTGTAACTGGAATTAATTAAAGAAATTAATTGACTTGCTTTTCAAAAAACTGCTTAGTTAAATTTTAACAAAAAGAAATCAACAGACAGAGTCCGGTCCAAATACAATTTGAAAACCCAATTGGAAGTATTTCTTAAGAATTCGTCTAGGTATTATTTTATAGAACGCGCAATAAAACAATGGAAAACAATTGAAAATTACTCTGAACATCACATAAATATGTCCATGGCTGTCGAACAAAAAAGTGACGCAAGTAAAAACGAATTGAAAAAAAAAAAATGATATTTAATTAAAAACTTTTAAACTCAACTATTCAAAGTATAAAACAGAATCGCATTATACTCAAACGCAAGATATATGAATTAACGACTGAAATCTTTAATAAGTTTAATTAGTGTTTAATCATAGTAATAAAAAACGTTTAACTTAAATATTAAATATAATGATAAAGAAATAAAATAATTAACTGATAAAACTGCAACACGAAAAAGTATTAATGATTATAGTCAATGTATGTAAAACGAAATAGGTGACTAAAATTCGGGCATAAATAGAGCGTTAATTAATATACTTTTATTCAATTCCATCCATCCAGCCACCGCTTCCCAATAACATGGTCTTGTTGGCCCTATTGATTTGTATTAAATTAAACATAAAAAATTATTTCATGTATTAAAAATACAGTTAATTACAAAATCATTTGCAATCTTTACAAATCTGGAAAAGAAACATTTAATCTAATTTATAAATTGTTGAATACAAAAAAACATAAAACCTTCATTTGAGGCCGCTTTGTTATATGAAATAGGAAAGAATGAACACAAAAATATCTCATCAGTAATTAAAATTTTAAGGGAAAATTTTATTAGCACAAACAAAAAGTTAACGTATTACTTTAAATATGAATTTTTAATTTACATTAATTTTTTATTTTTGTATTTATTTCTTAAAAATTATTTATTATTTATAAACAATTTTCATAATCTTAATCTAAAATATTTATTGATGCAAAAACCAAATAATATAATATTGAATAAAATTTAAATAACTTATTCATAGCGCCTATCTAATTACTATTAAATAAGTCTTCTTATCTATGCAACACATTAATATTTATTAATAGATACATAAAAACGAATAAATTTAAATTTTTGATTTACGACACTTAAAAATCATAACTTGAATTTAAGTTTATCCGAAAAACATAAAAAGCATTAATAAATGTTAACACAAGAAAACAACTTTTTGAAATAAACATTTGGTCTTTTCTCGAATTTACAATAGTTGTAAAAAATAATGGTCTAATATTATTAAAATAAATGCCGATGAATTATAATTGTTTAAAATTTTTAAGTATGTTTTTAAATATTTATTTAAGTTTAATTTCATGAACATTTTATTTTACTCTAGCCGCCTGTCTCTCTCTTTTTATCACACTATTTCTTCAAAAATAAAATTTTCAAAAAAGTAAAATAAAACAATTGTTAGATGGGGTGCGTCGATGTCCAAATTACTCTCGCCGCCTGACTCTCTCTTTTTATCACACTATTTCTTCAAAAATAAAATTTTCAAAAAAGTAAACTAAAACAATTTTTAGATGGGGTGCGTCGATGTCCAAATTGCTCTAGACGCCTAACTATCTCTTTTTAGCACACTATTTCTTCTTCAAAGATAAAATTTTCAAAAAGGTAAACTAAAACAATTTTTGAAACTAATATTTATGATGTCGAGAAATCTAAACTATTTGAATATTTTTTTAATATTTTTTTATTTAATAAAATTATGCTCATTGGCATGGACTTCCTGATCTTTCTCAAAAAAATTCATAATAAAGTCCGGAATAAGTGAACAAATATTTATGCGTTAATTCATATGGAATTTATATGTTGCCAATACTTCAAATATCAATTTGTTTCTATTTAACACAAACCGCAACATTTATCTTATTTTTGCCGTGCTTATCATTTAAAGCAAAAAAAAAGGAATAATTAAATTAAAAGCATTGTCTTATCTTTGAATTTTTACATTTTCAAAATTTCGAAAAAAAAAACATTTAAAAAGCTAATTAAAGTTAAAAAATAACAAAAAAAACAGTAGGTTAATAATATTAAAACTGAAAATGTCGAAACATAAATATTTATTTAAAATCAAAATTTCATAAAGTTTTAAATAAAATGATGGAAAAAATTGAGCGATAATGTTTGTAATGTACCATCACCGAAGCGGTGCAAGCCAAAAACTCCACGTTCAGCGTTGAATCGAATTCGGAATATTTCGGAATTTATAATAAATAAAGAAAAAAAACACTATTAAAACGAAACAAAACTGTTACTTCGATAATTATAAATAATATTTTAATTAAAATATTCAAATTCACTACAAATTAATATACTTTAAAACAATAAAATTTGAAAAGGGCAATTCAAATACTAAAATTTTTATATAAGTTGACAGAACATCAAAATAGATAGTTTTTTTTTTGGATTTTATAAAATTTTTTATAAATAATTTTGTTATCATTTAAAAATGCTTGTTTGTGATTTTAGAAATAACATACTAAGTTATTTTAGTTATTATTTTATGAACTCATCTATTTTATGCAAATTCCAATTATCGGCAAATTTTTATTTTGTTTAGGAATTTTTTAAATATGGGGTTTGGCCTTTTTTTATCGAATTAATTCCTGGCCAGCAGGCTGTTTATCAGGGGTATCAAATTTCAAAGAATCGAGTTATTCAATATTTTCAAATTTTGTTATGTGTTGTTTTTTGCTTTGATATTTATTTGAGTATCTGAACTTTCCCATAAGTAATTTTAATACATATTTTCAAGACGCTTATAACTTAGATATTCTTGACTCGAATTACTTGCTTCAACTTATTATTTTACTTGTATGTTTAAAGGTTGATTTTTTTAATTTCCAATTCTATGGGTTGAATTGACGTTGATTGCTGTTTCACCCTCGTGTAGAGGATCAGTAGTTGTTACATCTAGAAGGCAAAAAAAGCGTCTGAGCAAAAAATTAATCGTTCACAACTCTTAAAGTATTTAGTATCAATGTAAGACTTTAGTAGCAGAGAAATAAAACACAAAACTATTAGACAACTTTTCTTTCAAGCCGCCCTCTCAAAATTTCTATTCCTGTTTCTGTTTTTGTTTCTCTTGATTTGGTTTTTTTAAATACTTTTCTGAATTTGAAGTTTATTGTTTTGTTTTTTTCAAATTTCTATTTTAAATTAGCAAAAATTCAATTGTCTTAATAAGCATTAATTTTTCATATCATTGAAATAAAAATGTATAATTACACTACTAATTAAATTATATGAGTATAATAGATATTTTTAATAAGAATTAATTTCATAAACTTAAGTGAAAATGATTTTTATTTTTTATTTCCTATTTTTTATTTTTTGTTTCAATTATCGTGCTTTGATTAGAGGTCAAAAAAATTATATAGTTTACTAATTAATGGCAATTTATTGATTAAAATTTTCTAGTATTATTATTATTAAATTTAAACAGTAATGTACGCATCTTTTCCAAATGTTATCATTTTTCTTTTATTATATTTGGTAATATTAAAATTCAATAATTTTTGAGGTCTGCCTGCTTTCATTGTTTACTATAAATACTTAAATATTTGACTTCACCTGTCTGTTTCTCTTCCATTTGTTTCTTCAATTCAAAAAACTTTACATTTTTTTAATAAAGAAATTTTATAAAGATTTTAATTGTTTTTTTCGATAGGTGATTAAGGTTATGTTGTTATTTGATGAGGTCGAATTGCTTTATGCGTATTGTCATTACATAAAATAATTAAAAGGAAATATAGCAAAAATTTATATTAGGAATAATTTGGTTAAAATGACTTTGATGAGTTTTTATAAAATTTTGTTTTATAATTTGATCAAAAAGATAACGAATAAACTTAATAAAAAAAATTTTGTTTTTTAAAATTTACATGAGAAAATCTATATAATAAGCTAAAATAAATCTTATAGTCAGAAAAAAATAAATAAAAAACATTTTAAAATCGTCACTCAGGCAGGTCAACAAGCCGAGATTCGACATTACCCAAACAAGTCAATAAGCCGAAACGACATATCTAACTCAATGTCTAGAACTAAAAGATCCATGCAAACTAAGTCCAAATTAAACGTCGAGCGGACAAAATACTAAATAAAACTTTAATCGTTCACGAAAACCAAATAAAGATAAATATGCATATATCAAAAAAATATTAACTTTCAGCTTAATAATAATAATTTCAAAGAATAAAGAAATTCTAGAATATAATTTAATAACTCAGACTAAATTTTTGCATCACATTCTAACATTACTATAATTACAAAAAGCTGAGCGCCTATTATTTTAATTAAAATTTTTATTTTTTATTATATTTAAAACTTTGATCATAACTTTTGTTCAAATTTTGTTGGTCCGATGCAAATACGTATACCTGAGCTAAAAAGAGGATTTGTTTTATACTTATTTATATTTTAAACTATTAAATGCTATCTGTTTATAATACGCAATGTAGTATATATAAATATAAATTTTATGTAATTGATTTTTTACTTTTAAGGGCCAGATTATTTATAAACGCTCTAATTTTGTTATTATATTTTTGAAATGGTATCCTATCGAAGGACCTCTAAACATATTCTTTTTATCTTTGTTAAATTCGTTATGTAATCGAAAATGAAACTCTTAGTTTTCATTTTATAATTTTTAAATACTTGGTCTTGATATTTGCTTTAGAGAAATCAAAAAGCAATGTGCACTTTAATTTTTGAAGTATAAAATCGTAGATAATTTAGTTAAAATTTATATTACACAAAATGTTGTAAAAATACTGAAATTAACAAAAGGAAAAACTAAATAAAAATTTAAATTAAATCAAAATTACGGTTAATTCAGAAACAGTTGTATTTGCAACCCCTATAAATATTCGGGAAAACGCGAAATGGATATGATCTTGAGTTCCGGCAGAACGGAGTCACTTTTCCATGATCAATTTAATATCTCAAAAACTAGAACGGTTTGAATTGATCAGCTTATTAATGAAATTTTTTTTTAATTGTAGAATCTTTAATCTAGTATGGCTTATAAGAATAATAAATTACAAAAACGTTATTAAAGTATATAAAATATTAAAAATTCAAAACTACGAATAATATTCAGGATTAAACAACCATTTTTAAAAGGAGCATAAAACGTCAAAATAGAAAAAAGACCTTAAAAAAAGATTGCATTAATTTTGTGTGCATGGCCGCAAGTAGAGTGCGGCGGGATTGATCTTGCAAATTTTTTAAATAAATAGTTTTGGTAATTTTGTTGGTGAATAATGTCATTTTATTCAAAATTAGCATTGACATTTTCCAAATCTTACAAATGAAAAGACTCGATGACTACAAAACGCAAATGAAGTAAACTCTAAGAATGGGACTTTTGAGGAAAAGGCAAAAATCGCCTGGTTTAGGGTGAGTGGTGAAGGTCAGAAGGGTGGTGGATGGAGGTTCAAACCCCGACTGTGTCAATTGTTTTATTATCGCTTTACAAAAGAGATAAGGATTTGTACTGGAGGAAACAACTTCTTAAATTTTTATGATTTTTAAAAATATTTTTGGGCGGCTTTTTATAATTTTTTGGAATTTTTATTTTTTGGTTGGACGAAATCACTCTTTTCAGCGAGACTTGTGACGCCGCAGACTTAAAGCTATTTTTCTTTCTTTTAAAATCCATTTTTTTGCTTTTATTGTTGAAACATATTTTTGTTCGTTTTTAAGTAATAAGATCGAAAGATTCACTTAATTTTCTTTATTTTAATTTTTCAGCCCGCACCATTATATCGATCCATCGGCGGTGGGGTGTAAGTAGTATATAGAAAATAATAAACAATTTAAACTCTTGAAAAATTTTAAAAAAACAAATCATTATAAATATTGCGTAATTTAAAAAATTGTCAGCAAAACAAAATGCAAAACCAAACATTTATTTCATCTCTGCATATTTAAACATTATAACAAATAGTCTATGCGAATGGCCAGCAACAACCCGATGTGGATAATTATGTAATGATTTTAAGTTTTTAATTATAAATTTAAAAATAAGGTAGTTTTTTTTATAATTTAGGAACGCGCATTGGAACAGCCGCGGCAGGAGCGCGCGTCTTGTTTCGTATTCCGCCATTTCTTCTCGGGCGTCCAAATTCTTAAACGAAAATGAATTTCTCTTGACTTATTCTTAAAATTATCTTAGATTGTGACCAATATTACCAAAGATTTAATTCGTTAAATTTGCGATAGGGGAGGTCCTGAATTACCGTATTTCCTCTATAAGAACCCCCCCCCCCCTCAAATAGACCCCCCCCCCCTCTAATAGAACCCCCCTTTTCGGGGGGGTTGAAAAATAGACCCCCCCCCTCTATTAGAACCCCCCCCCCCCCTCACCAGTAATACAAATAACAATTTTCCTCCTTTAATTTAGGTTTGTGTTTCGTGCCATAATCCATCCTCCGGCGCGCACTTTTGCAAAAAATGCTTTGAACCCTGCCATGCAATTCCGCCGTGCTCGATTTCAATCGATGGAGAGGAAGGATACGGCGCAAAAGTCGTCTGTTGTGAATGTTGGCTTCGTGACGAGGTTGCAGCCGACGAAAACGCGAATATTGTGAAGACAGCACCATCCGTCAGAGACAAGCCAACAACATCATCGTCTTCGTCGTCCATCAACTATGAACCGAATATTCAACTGTTGACTTCAGAGGACGACGAGTACGCAAAAATCTAGGCCAGCAATGGATGGCTTGAACGCTTTATGAAACGTCACAATTTTACTTTGCGCAGACCAACTTCAGTAGCGCAAAAGCCACCAGATGCCTATGTTGATGTAATCATCAACTTCATTTTGTACGTCCAGAAACTTTGGAAGACAAACGAGTACGTTTAATTGAATCGATTTTCAAAAAAATAAGCAGTTTTTTAGTTACAAGTTCGTCTACGCATGCGATGAGACAGCGGTATGGCTTGACCCATCCGGTGGTACCTGTGTGTCAGAAAAGGGCGCTAAATCTGTAACCGTGCTCAACACAGGCCATGAGAAGGCGCGCGTGACTGTCATTCTGACAGCAAGATCGGATGGCGTCAAATTGCCACCGTTTGTACTGCTGCCAAAAAAGAGGATTGTGCCGGAAATTGTGAGACGTTTCAAGAACAAATTGGTTACTAAGTTGATTAAAACTGGAAAAAAGTTAATTTAGAAAACCCAATCGAAAAGTCAACGCGTCATTACTTCGAATTAAAAGATTTTGTGTAGTATACTTGTGTCTATTAGCTGAAGTGGCCTTTTATTACATATTCTTGACAAAGGTGTCGCCAATCGAATAAAACAATCTATAAATAACAAAATATGTAAGGATAAATTTATACCTTTATATATAGAAATCTCAAATTGCTCAATACTAGAATTTCCAAAACAACGATTGGATTAATACGTGTAAAATTATTAGATATAAAACACAAGAAAAAATTAATGCTTTTTAATAAAAATTAGCAATATAAATAAAAATGTAAATTTTGCTGCGATGTATACTCATATTTTTATATTACACTTAAACAGCATTGCCAAAAAATATTATTATAGTCTAGCAAAATATTTATAACGAGCGACAAATGAGTAAAAACTGTCGATTAGATTGCACATTGTTCAAAATTGCAATAAATTAGCAACTCATGTAAAATCTATTTATTTTATTTTAAATTATTGATCATTATGCTTAATATATAGTAACACCTAATGAAATGTACAAAACCAATCAACAATGAAAAGTAATAAGTTCACCTCTGCATTGAAAACGTTAAAATCTGTTTATATTATTATGACAAAATTATTTTAAGAAAAAAAGGCAACTTCAACTTATTTCTGTTTATTACATGTAGTAGCGTAAATAATCCATACCATATCAATGATAATCTGAAAAAAAGTCTTCCATTAATACAGTAAAAAATATTTTGAATAAATCTAAGAAGCGTGCATTTTTTTTACAAATATTCCAAATTTAAAAACCTTCTAAAACAAAAAAAATAATAGAATCAAACATTAAATTGTGAATATACTCAAATTTCGAAAATTATATCTATAAATAAAACAGATGATTTTAAATGACCTAATAAATCAAACATGTATAATGATAAAAAAAAATTTGACAATCAATGTGATATTATAATTTTAAATTGCATTAAAAATAATGAGATATGAATAAAATAAAATAAGACAATTTGATAAAAAAAGTGTCAACAAAGTATTGGCGTTTGGTTATTTAATACGACTATAATGAAAAAGGTAAAAAGAAAGTGTAAAAGTATTTGTAAAAAGCAGAATAAAATACAAATTATCAAGCCGAATGCTAAAAATTAGGAATGCTTTATAAAAATGACTGAAAATAATAAATTTGAATTTAATTAGGTTGATGTTTAAAATTATGTAAAACACATTATTTATTAAAATTTGGTTGGTGAAGCCCGACCGCGCAAAATATTTGTGTTGGGAGCTCAACGACAAAGCTAGCTATGCATGATTTTTGCCCTTTGTCAAGAGAAAAATGAAAAAACAAAAGTATAAAATAATTATTGCGGTTTATAAATTATGTAAATATTAGTGCATACAAGACAACTTAATTTTAAACATAAAAAAATTAAGTTACAAAGTTTTTCGACGCCTGATTCACTACACTCTGTTTTGACGTGACGCTGAAATAATGCTAATTAAAATAAATATATTCAATTGAAAATTGAACAATAATGTCAGAATGTATTTTTACCATTCTTTGTTTTTACAGCTTATAAAATACTTGGTTTATATGAAAACATTATTCATATATTAAAAACAATTAAAAAATTTTTTACTTATCAATTTTTAAACTTCATTTTATATTGCTAAAGTGCAACTAATCATATTAGCTAATCATTAATGATTTTAAAAGTTATTTTTCAACAAACTATTTCAGTAAAGATTTATTGCTTTTAAAATTTTGCACATAATTATTTGCGTTGCTTACCAAAACAATTTTTCGCGTAATAAAAATTTGCATGGTTATGGTTTTGGCAATAATTTGGATGCCCCTTAACGTGTGGAATCTTCCATTCAAGCAAATTCCGCCCGTGAAAGCCGCTTTAGATATAAGAAAGTGCATTTAGTGTTTAACATTAAATTTTTAAAATGTTTTTTTTGTTAATTATCCTAAAATTTACCTATTAAAATAGCAGTTGTTTGTTGCTTTAAAATTATTTTTTATGAAACCTTGACCGTAATTAAACAATTATTAATTGGGCAATGCCCCATCATTAGGAATTTTTTAAATATGGGGTTTGGCCTTTTTTTATCGAATTAATTCCTGGCCAGCAGGCTGTTTATCAGGGGTATCAAATTTCAAAGAATCGAGTTATTCAATATTTTCAAATTTTGTTATGTGTTGTTTTTTGCTTTGATATTTATTTGAGTATCTGAACTTTCCCATAAGTAATTTTAATACATATTTTCAAGACGCTTATAACTTAGATATTCTTGACTCGAATTACTTGCTTCAACTTATTATTTTACTTGTATGTTTAAAGGTTGATTTTTTTAATTTCCAATTCTATGGGTTGAATTGACGTTGATTGCTGTTTCACCCTCGTGTAGAGGATCAGTAGTTGTTACATCTAGAAGGCAAAAAAAGCGTCTGAGCAAAAAATTAATCGTTCACAACTCTTAAAGTATTTAGTATCAATGTAAGACTTTAGTAGCAGAGAAATAAAACACAAAACTATTAGACAACTTTTCTTTCAAGCCGCCCTCTCAAAATTTCTATTCCTGTTTCTGTTTTTGTTTCTCTTGATTTGGTTTTTTTAAATACTTTTCTGAATTTGAAGTTTATTGTTTTGTTTTTTTCAAATTTCTATTTTAAATTAGCAAAAATTCAATTGTCTTAATAAGCATTAATTTTTCATATCATTGAAATAAAAATGTATAATTACACTACTAATTAAATTATATGAGTATAATAGATATTTTTAATAAGAATTAATTTCATAAACTTAAGTGAAAATGATTTTTATTTTTTATTTCCTATTTTTTATTTTTTGTTTCAATTATCGTGCTTTGATTAGAGGTCAAAAAAATTATATAGTTTACTAATTAATGGCAATTTATTGATTAAAATTTTCTAGTATTATTATTATTAAATTTAAACAGTAATGTACGCATCTTTTCCAAATGTTATCATTTTTCTTTTATTATATTTGGTAATATTAAAATTCAATAATTTTTGAGGTCTGCCTGCTTTCATTGTTTACTATAAATACTTAAATATTTGACTTCACCTGTCTGTTTCTCTTCCATTTGTTTCTTCAATTCAAAAAACTTTACATTTTTTTAATAAAGAAATTTTATAAAGATTTTAATTGTTTTTTTCGATAGGTGATTAAGGTTATGTTGTTATTTGATGAGGTCGAATTGCTTTATGCGTATTGTCATTACATAAAATAATTAAAAGGAAATATAGCAAAAATTTATATTAGGAATAATTTGGTTAAAATGACTTTGATGAGTTTTTATAAAATTTTGTTTTATAATTTGATCAAAAAGATAACGAATAAACTTAATAAAAAAAATTTTGTTTTTTAAAATTTACATGAGAAAATCTATATAATAAGCTAAAATAAATCTTATAGTCAGAAAAAAATAAATAAAAAACATTTTAAAATCGTCACTCAGGCAGGTCAACAAGCCGAGATTCGACATTACCCAAACAAGTCAATAAGCCGAAACGACATATCTAACTCAATGTCTAGAACTAAAAGATCCATGCAAACTAAGTCCAAATTAAACGTCGAGCGGACAAAATACTAAATAAAACTTTAATCGTTCACGAAAACCAAATAAAGATAAATATGCATATATCAAAAAAATATTAACTTTCAGCTTAATAATAATAATTTCAAAGAATAAAGAAATTCTAGAATATAATTTAATAACTCAGACTAAATTTTTGCATCACATTCTAACATTACTATAATTACAAAAAGCTGAGCGCCTATTATTTTAATTAAAATTTTTATTTTTTATTATATTTAAAACTTTGATCATAACTTTTGTTCAAATTTTGTTGGTCCGATGCAAATACGTATACCTGAGCTAAAAAGAGGATTTGTTTTATACTTATTTATATTTTAAACTATTAAATGCTATCTGTTTATAATACGCAATGTAGTATATATAAATATAAATTTTATGTAATTGATTTTTTACTTTTAAGGGCCAGATTATTTATAAACGCTCTAATTTTGTTATTATATTTTTGAAATGGTATCCTATCGAAGGACCTCTAAACATATTCTTTTTATCTTTGTTAAATTCGTTATGTAATCGAAAATGAAACTCTTAGTTTTCATTTTATAATTTTTAAATACTTGGTCTTGATATTTGCTTTAGAGAAATCAAAAAGCAATGTGCACTTTAATTTTTGAAGTATAAAATCGTAGATAATTTAGTTAAAATTTATATTACACAAAATGTTGTAAAAATACTGAAATTAACAAAAGGAAAAACTAAATAAAAATTTAAATTAAATCAAAATTACGGTTAATTCAGAAACAGTTGTATTTGCAACCCCTATAAATATTCGGGAAAACGCGAAATGGATATGATCTTGAGTTCCGGCAGAACGGAGTCACTTTTCCATGATCAATTTAATATCTCAAAAACTAGAACGGTTTGAATTGATCAGCTTATTAATGAAATTTTTTTTTAATTGTAGAATCTTTAATCTAGTATGGCTTATAAGAATAATAAATTACAAAAACGTTATTAAAGTATATAAAATATTAAAAATTCAAAACTACGAATAATATTCAGGATTAAACAACCATTTTTAAAAGGAGCATAAAACGTCAAAATAGAAAAAAGACCTTAAAAAAAGATTGCATTAATTTTGTGTGCATGGCCGCAAGTAGAGTGCGGCGGGATTGATCTTGCAAATTTTTTAAATAAATAGTTTTGGTAATTTTGTTGGTGAATAATGTCATTTTATTCAAAATTAGCATTGACATTTTCCAAATCTTACAAATGAAAAGACTCGATGACTACAAAACGCAAATGAAGTAAACTCTAAGAATGGGACTTTTGAGGAAAAGGCAAAAATCGCCTGGTTTAGGGTGAGTGGTGAAGGTCAGAAGGGTGGTGGATGGAGGTTCAAACCCCGACTGTGTCAATTGTTTTATTATCGCTTTACAAAAGAGATAAGGATTTGTACTGGAGGAAACAACTTCTTAAATTTTTATGATTTTTAAAAATATTTTTGGGCGGCTTTTTATAATTTTTTGGAATTTTTATTTTTTGGTTGGACGAAATCACTCTTTTCAGCGAGACTTGTGACGCCGCAGACTTAAAGCTATTTTTCTTTCTTTTAAAATCCATTTTTTTGCTTTTATTGTTGAAACATATTTTTGTTCGTTTTTAAGTAATAAGATCGAAAGATTCACTTAATTTTCTTTATTTTAATTTTTCAGCCCGCACCATTATATCGATCCATCGGCGGTGGGGTGTAAGTAGTATATAGAAAATAATAAACAATTTAAACTCTTGAAAAATTTTAAAAAAACAAATCATTATAAATATTGCGTAATTTAAAAAATTGTCAGCAAAACAAAATGCAAAACCAAACATTTATTTCATCTCTGCATATTTAAACATTATAACAAATAGTCTATGCGAATGGCCAGCAACAACCCGATGTGGATAATTATGTAATGATTTTAAGTTTTTAATTATAAATTTAAAAATAAGGTAGTTTTTTTTATAATTTAGGAACGCGCATTGGAACAGCCGCGGCAGGAGCGCGCGTCTTGTTTCGTATTCCGCCATTTCTTCTCGGGCGTCCAAATTCTTAAACGAAAATGAATTTCTCTTGACTTATTCTTAAAATTATCTTAGATTGTGACCAATATTACCAAAGATTTAATTCGTTAAATTTGCGATAGGGGAGGTCCTGAATTACCGTATTTCCTCTATAAGAACCCCCCCCCCCCTCAAATAGACCCCCCCCCCCCTCTAATAGAACCCCCCTTTTCGGGGGGGTTGAAAAATAGACCCCCCCCCCCTCTATTAGAACCCCCCCCCCCCTCACCAGTAATACAAATAACAATTTTCCTCCTTTAATTTAGGTTTGTGTTTCGTGCCATAATCCATCCTCCGGCGCGCACTTTTGCAAAAAATGCTTTGAACCCTGCCATGCAATTCCGCCGTGCTCGATTTCAATCGATGGAGAGGAAGGATACGGCGCAAAAGTCGTCTGTTGTGAATGTTGGCTTCGTGACGAGGTTGCAGCCGACGAAAACGCGAATATTGTGAAGACAGCACCATCCGTCAGAGACAAGCCAACAACATCATCGTCTTCGTCGTCCATCAACTATGAACCGAATATTCAACTGTTGACTTCAGAGGACGACGAGTACGCAAAAATCTAGGCCAGCAATGGATGGCTTGAACGCTTTATGAAACGTCACAATTTTACTTTGCGCAGACCAACTTCAGTAGCGCAAAAGCCACCAGATGCCTATGTTGATGTAATCATCAACTTCATTTTGTACGTCCAGAAACTTTGGAAGACAAACGAGTACGTTTAATTGAATCGATTTTCAAAAAAATAAGCAGTTTTTTAGTTACAAGTTCGTCTACGCATGCGATGAGACAGCGGTATGGCTTGACCCATCCGGTGGTACCTGTGTGTCAGAAAAGGGCGCTAAATCTGTAACCGTGCTCAACACAGGCCATGAGAAGGCGCGCGTGACTGTCATTCTGACAGCAAGATCGGATGGCGTCAAATTGCCACCGTTTGTACTGCTGCCAAAAAAGAGGATTGTGCCGGAAATTGTGAGACGTTTCAAGAACAAATTGGTTCTTTCATGGTGTGGTAGGACGTGGATGGACAATGAACTCACTACAAAATATCTCGAAGAGGTCCGAATTCATTATTGTGACCTATTTTTTTTTTAATTTTATCAATTCAGGTGTTCGGAAATTTCTTCTTTGGAAATCGCCTTCTCATATGGGACAGCTTCAGATGTCATATCAGCGCTGATACCAAGCAAACATTGCAGCGCTTGGCCATTCATACGGCAGTCGTACCCGGCGGGACGACCAAATACAAATATGATCAAATTGGTCGAAGAAATTGATTTGAATGAAGATGATAACCTTGGAAGCGATTTTTCGATTGAACTCTGATGTTTTGTTACATTGATAATTGTTGTTCAATAATAAAATTCTATTCTGTGATTGATTTTGTAAGAAAAAGGGTAAAAATTGACCAAATTTTGCTAAAATCTTGTGCAAATATCGCAATTTTATTAATATTTTTTGAAAAAAATAGGTTGAAATATAAAACCACTCCCTCTAATAGAACCCCCCCCCCCCTCTAATAGAACCCCCCTTTTTGAGGGGGTTGAAAAATAGAACCCCCGGGGGTTCTAATAGAGGAAATACGGTATATGAAGTACTACGTTATTAATTACTTCTTACACTTAGATTTTTATGTATAATTTAAATATTTGTGAATGAATAAATTAATACTTGCAAAATCGTAAAAAAATAATTTAAAGTCGAATTCATATAAAGCGAAGCTGACCGTTTTAATTTATATACGCGTATTTTTTGATTTAAGCCATGGGGTCAATACATCAATAATCATAAAAAAGTATATGTCAAACATTATTTGATTTAATAGGTAATTAGATTTAAAAATAAATATTACTTAATCAAACAAGTTTCAATAACAATTAATTCACAGCGGGTACACAAAAAAAAATGATTTAAAGTATTACAAAATTGAAATATTGAAAATCAAAATTGTTTATTTTTATACTGTAATCCAATACTAATTTTAACATTTTAATTTGTCAATACTGAATTTGATTTTCGTTTAACGAGCTGAAGTGTGAGTGTTCACCGCCCCACCAGCGATTTATGCATCGATTTTTGGGGCCGTGGGGGGGGGGGGAGACGGCAATTTATGCTTCTGTCATTCCTTCCTTTTTGTTGAAACAATCAATTATTGCATTTTATATTTGTTGAATTGGGAGTTAGGTATTTTACATTTTGCCATTTTAAGGAAATTTAATGTAATAACTGTGTTAAATACTAAGTTGATTAAAACTGGAAAAAAGTTAATTTAGAAAACCCAATCGAAAAGTCAACGCGTCATTACTTCGAATTAAAAGATTTTGTGTAGTATACTTGTGTCTATTAGCTGAAGTGGCCTTTTATTACATATTCTTGACAAAGGTGTCGCCAATCGAATAAAACAATCTATAAATAACAAAATATGTAAGGATAAATTTATACCTTTATATATAGAAATCTCAAATTGCTCAATACTAGAATTTCCAAAACAACGATTGGATTAATACGTGTAAAATTATTAGATATAAAACACAAGAAAAAATTAATGCTTTTTAATAAAAATTAGCAATATAAATAAAAATGTAAATTTTGCTGCGATGTATACTCATATTTTTATATTACACTTAAACAGCATTGCCAAAAAATATTATTATAGTCTAGCAAAATATTTATAACGAGCGACAAATGAGTAAAAACTGTCGATTAGATTGCACATTGTTCAAAATTGCAATAAATTAGCAACTCATGTAAAATCTATTTATTTTATTTTAAATTATTGATCATTATGCTTAATATATAGTAACACCTAATGAAATGTACAAAACCAATCAACAATGAAAAGTAATAAGTTCACCTCTGCATTGAAAACGTTAAAATCTGTTTATATTATTATGACAAAATTATTTTAAGAAAAAAAGGCAACTTCAACTTATTTCTGTTTATTACATGTAGTAGCGTAAATAATCCATACCATATCAATGATAATCTGAAAAAAAGTCTTCCATTAATACAGTAAAAAATATTTTGAATAAATCTAAGAAGCGTGCATTTTTTTTACAAATATTCCAAATTTAAAAACCTTCTAAAACAAAAAAAATAATAGAATCAAACATTAAATTGTGAATATACTCAAATTTCGAAAATTATATCTATAAATAAAACAGATGATTTTAAATGACCTAATAAATCAAACATGTATAATGATAAAAAAAAATTTGACAATCAATGTGATATTATAATTTTAAATTGCATTAAAAATAATGAGATATGAATAAAATAAAATAAGACAATTTGATAAAAAAAGTGTCAACAAAGTATTGGCGTTTGGTTATTTAATACGACTATAATGAAAAAGGTAAAAAGAAAGTGTAAAAGTATTTGTAAAAAGCAGAATAAAATACAAATTATCAAGCCGAATGCTAAAAATTAGGAATGCTTTATAAAAATGACTGAAAATAATAAATTTGAATTTAATTAGGTTGATGTTTAAAATTATGTAAAACACATTATTTATTAAAATTTGGTTGGTGAAGCCCGACCGCGCAAAATATTTGTGTTGGGAGCTCAACGACAAAGCTAGCTATGCATGATTTTTGCCCTTTGTCAAGAGAAAAATGAAAAAACAAAAGTATAAAATAATTATTGCGGTTTATAAATTATGTAAATATTAGTGCATACAAGACAACTTAATTTTAAACATAAAAAAATTAAGTTACAAAGTTTTTCGACGCCTGATTCACTACACTCTGTTTTGACGTGACGCTGAAATAATGCTAATTAAAATAAATATATTCAATTGAAAATTGAACAATAATGTCAGAATGTATTTTTACCATTCTTTGTTTTTACAGCTTATAAAATACTTGGTTTATATGAAAACATTATTCATATATTAAAAACAATTAAAAAATTTTTTACTTATCAATTTTTAAACTTCATTTTATATTGCTAAAGTGCAACTAATCATATTAGCTAATCATTAATGATTTTAAAAGTTATTTTTCAACAAACTATTTCAGTAAAGATTTATTGCTTTTAAAATTTTGCACATAATTATTTGCGTTGCTTACCAAAACAATTTTTCGCGTAATAAAAATTTGCATGGTTATGGTTTTGGCAATAATTTGGATGCCCCTTAACGTGTGGAATCTTCCATTCAAGCAAATTCCGCCCGTGAAAGCCGCTTTAGATATAAGAAAGTGCATTTAGTGTTTAACATTAAATTTTTAAAATGTTTTTTTTGTTAATTATCCTAAAATTTACCTATTAAAATAGCAGTTGTTTGTTGCTTTAAAATTATTTTTTATGAAACCTTGACCGTAATTAAACAATTATTAATTGGGCAATGCCCCATCATTTTATTTGTTGAACATTTACCAAAATTTTTTAATATATACAAATTAATTTTGCAGTCAAAATTTAAATCTATTTGATTAAAGTTTTATTTTGTTATATAAATATAAAATTTCTTTAAACTTTTTTGAAAATGCCTTTATATGACAATATATATTGAGTTTATATGCAATTATTTTTAATTTCATATTTTTATTTTTGACATTCTGTTATTTTTTTAAAGATAGAAGAGCAGAAAAAAAGAAAAATTTTTTTTTAATTTATGTTATTACCATTATAATAATCATTGTCGTATTAATAATCCAAAATCCTCATGTCTGTCTCGGCATTGCCTACATAATTTGGTCGGCTTTAAGCAATAGAGCTTTACGCGAGCCAAATTCCTTCTCGCTGATCTCAGCCATTGTTGCTGAAGCTACTTTGGACAAACATCTAGACTTAAAAGAAACATTATTATTTTCTTATTTTACTCTTAGCCTCAAATATAAAATTTTATTAAAAATAAATAATGCAACGTCGCTTTAGTGACAGTATTTAAAATAATACCCAACTCTAAAATGGTCAGATGCCGCGGAAACCCGAGTTTACAATTTTATTATATATTTGTTCACATATTTCAACAATAAATACAGTTTTTTAATCGATTGAAATCGTCCCACTCTCCTCCTAAAGATGCGGAGATTTAATCTTTATTTGCTTTAATTTTGACTTTGATATTTTCTTAATTTTCAAGGTTACAACAAACAGTTATACAAGCACACTGGCACTAAAAGAGATACACAAATAACAGATGTTTTAAATTGTATCTATTTTGTTATTATTAAAAGTTCGTAAACATATTTATTGCCTCTAATGAAATTTGTAGTTTGTAAATTTTAGTTTCTATTTTTAAAAATGGTTTTATTCAAGTGACGAAAATTATTATAACAATCAATAATTTTAAAATATATAAGTGATTAAGATTGTTCATTGTACACATTCTTGCCGCGTAGCCATAATGCTTTGTGTTCTCCACTTCATTTGATAGTTAAAAGTTACATTGTTGGTTAACAAAGTTATGTGTGTGCATTTTATTATTTAGATTATACAAAAACTATCGGATTTATTGGGTTTAAATTTTATTAACTTCTAATTCAAATAATATTTAGTCAATAGACATTAAACGCTATAAATCTTGCTGTTATTTGCATGATTTGAATTTTAGTTAGTAATTAACTTGCTTGAAATCCATTGTACATTTTGAATATATTGAATCTTTTACCAATTAATTTATGGCAATCATTGTAAATTCTTTATTTATCGTAAAGAAATAATTTTAAAGAAATTGTTTTTAAGAAAATTTAACAAGTCGATATAATTATTTTTTATGACAATAAAAAGAGAACAGGCAATATAAATTACGTAAATTCTCAATAAAATCTAATTAAAATTCATTGATAAGTGACTTAATAAACTTTTAACAAAATCAAAAGAAAAAAATATTGAAGAATTAATAATCACCGAAACAAATTCAATCGCTTTACTATTTTGAGAATGTATAATCAAATTTTTATTATAAAATTAAAAATTGAGGAAAACATTAAATTCTAATAATGTCATAATAATGTTAAAGTGAAGTTATAAAGAAAGAACAGTCTTTGTTTACTAATATGTTGTATAGCTCTGACATTCTTAACTTACTCAATTTTATTTTAAACAATCAAGTATAAATCCGAAACGGCAAGGGTGTCATAAATCTATTTGTTGGATTTTGCCCAACCAAAAAGCTCGCGCATTTGTTCGGCGCATCAACCAATCCTTTGCACATGAAATGATATAAGTGATCACATGATGGACGATAAATATATTTAATGTTTGAAAAAATTTTGTATGTTTAGTTTTTTATTCAATAAACTAAAGTTTTTGGACAAAAAACTTAATAGGTAGTTGAATCATTTATTATATGTAGCATGTTTGTTCTTTATTTAATGATTTTTTATTTTTTATTTTTTATTTTTATCTGCAAAAATTTTTGAATAATTTACTCCTTTTTTTATTATGCTGTGGTACTCACATGCCGTGCCGCGCTGTACTGGTTGCTTTCTTTTGGTTACAAAATCTGGTAAGAGTGGACAAATTTAAAAAGACATTTTAATTTATTTCCTTTCCATATTTAATTAAAGCTTTTTAAAAAAGTCTTTATGACAATTTCCCAATTTGTAGGTTAAAATGAATTTTTTTTAATCTTTTACCAATTTTGATAACTTTGGAAAATGTTTGCATTTTATTCTAATTTCAATATTTCACGCATCATATTGATCCAGTGAATTTGATTAACTAACTTTATTATCGTTGAATGCAAAATATTATGAATCCATATTATTTCGAAATTGTTGCTATTATTTTTATTAAACAAATTTTAGTGGTTTAAATATTTTTTAATTGATTAAATTGGTTTATGTACGTTTAAAATATTATTATTGAATTTCTATCTTTTGCCCGTTCCTTATTGCTTATTGTGTCTCCCGTTCAGACACCGGGATAATTAGCGCCTTCATTTATTCTTTTAAAAAAAATTTTTATCTTAATTTTTGGTACTTTTTCATTGATGATTAGAGGCCTGTCTTTTCAAATAATGCAATGCAATGAAGTCTGAAGTTTCCTTACATGTTATTCATCTTTATTCACGATTAATTATTTCAGTTCTATTTTTAAATTTTCAAATACAAATTTTAATTGTCGAAAGGCTCGGGTCTTCTTCCTTGTATGATTCGACCCAACGTTCATTGAGTTTAGAGGGACTTTTGCGATCTTTCCGGCAACATTCGCAATCATAATTTTTATTTTCATTTCCATTCTAAGTTTTTTTTTGCGCAACATGGTAAAAGTGACATGAAATAGCACATTTGTACTGCTCTGCTTTACATTCATTTAATCGTTCACAGCCTCCGGTTTGTATCCGGTCGGCAATTCTATTATCATTCGGTTTTATGTTACACTTTGAATGAATTAATATTATCTATTATCTAGTTTTAATTTAGTATAGTCAGTATCAAAAAACGATTTTTATTTAATTTCTAATTTTAGTGTTCTTTTATTTTAAAAAAAAACACTCGATTTTCTGATAGCGCGTACAAGCTAATTATTTTAAACGTGGGTGCAATTTGCTTTTGCTTCGAACAATTTTCAGGCATTTTGCATTTTAAATTATATAATGTTTTTAAGTGCATACTTTCAAATAATTATTATTCGGACTTGTAATGTTTAGTCAGATATTATTTATATTGTTCTTTATTATGATGTTATTTCATATTCGTTTAAATATTTAACATGCGTACAATAAAAAGGCCAGTTTGTTACGTTTAAATTGTTATTTATGGAAACCTTAAATAGAATGTTTTAGGTTAATTTTGTTTTGTTTTGCTGTTAAGTTTAAATAATTATTTTTTATTAAATTTATTTGATATGTTGATATCTTCCATTCTAGCTTTATTTGAATCAAATATTGGGTTTAAATTGGATTATATTAATATAATAGAACAATGGAACTTTCCTTTCGAGAAATGTTAATTTTACAAAATTTACAGCTAAATAAACGTAAAGTAGTTTTGGCAAAAGGTGTTTTTTCGCGTTAAATACTTAATATTAGTTATGGCTCAGTGGAAAATCTGTGTTGTAACTTATTTATCGGTGAAAATCCATTTTATTCTTTTAATTTAATAATTACTCCTTTTTATGATTTAAGTCAAAAACAATCACTCAGAAAAGATTATGTACTTTAAAGTAATAACTTCATATTCAATAAAAATAAGACAAAATATTCAACTAATTGTAAAGTATAATTATATAAGGGGCAGAAAAATTGCACTGTTACATCAAAAATCACGGTACGCCACGGAAAACCGACTAAAGACAATCACACCATTTAATTGTAAAAAAACTTAAATACTACAAAAAGATTTACGAAAAAATTTTCAAATTACTAAAATATGAAAAAATCTAATTGCAGAACTATCAATGTATATCATACAACTCATCAAACGACTAAATATGTGCATGCTGGTGCAAGACGTGCTACTTTTTTGATTATAAAACGCTGGTATTAAATTTATGTAAACTATGAGTTAACATTCAAAACTTCATTTTAATTCGAATTTTTTTAGTCTTAATTTATAAAATATTTAATTAAATCTAAAATTGAGACAAGAAAAGAAGCGAGCAAGCAAAGAAAAAGGGCTGTAAACCGCCCAACAATATAAAGCCGAGCATTCTAATAAAATATTAATTGATTACATTCTGAAATCCAAAAAAGCAAAAGTAAACAAAAATTATATATTTATGTTATTATTTATTTGATAAAAATAATAATAAAATCTATGAAAGCTTTATCGTTGTTTTTTATTTAAAAAAACACTACTTTTCTTTTTTTTATTTTTTAACGCTAAAATAAAACATGGTATTATTCGGTTGTTTCCCAAATTCTTTTGATTACGAAATAAATTAACTAATTAGGTATTTTAATTAAAACGATTAAATTTATTGTTTACACTGCAAACTTGAATCTTAGGTGAAAACCTAAGAAAAAAAGGACAAAGGGCCCAGAAAAAGCAGAAACTGAAGCATTTTTAAAAATCTTAAGTTTCAAAGATTTTAAAATATCTTTTTAAATAATGGTGGAAAACCGGAAAATAAAATAAATAAATGTGATTTTACTAACGGCCGCGGCCATTTTTCATTAAGTAGTTTAGTTTTGTGGCACAAATCAATTAAAAAATAGTTTTATCTCGAAGACAGGTTTCTTCAATAATTTATTTAATAAAATAAATTTTTGTATTATAATTTTAATTACTATCCGGTACCGGTATCCGGTCTCATGTATAACGGTAAAATTTAGCAGGATTTTATAAAATTACAATAAATAATCATCTTGCAAAAGCCAAAAAGTTAATTTAATAAAAAAAATATATACCAGGATTACTAAACCAACAAATGCTTCGAAAATAAAAAAATTCTACAATATTATGAAAGAAAGAAAAATTAAGAATTAAAGATGAATAGTTTATAAATAAAATTAGACTTCTACCACGAAATGGTTGCCATATCTTAGACACCAACGCAAAATTATAATAAAATAAATAAATAAATCGCTGATAATAATGAACAAAAGACCCTTCAAGACAGAATTTAAATAAAGCATTTAATTTTCAGAATAATAAAAAAATTCGTGATTTCCAAAAAGACCTGACGTTAATTTAGAACGAACAAAGAAGCCACCACCAAAGTAAAAATTAGGCATTGTTTGTCTCAATTATTTTGTT
Source organism: Globodera rostochiensis (assembly GCA_018350325.1). Lineage (NCBI taxonomy): Eukaryota > Metazoa > Nematoda > Chromadorea > Rhabditida > Heteroderidae > Globodera > Globodera rostochiensis. The sequence continues at coordinate 1,186,205 of JAEVLN010000021.1, forward strand.
CTTTGACTTTAAAAGTCCAGTAACTTACTTTGCAACAAACCGTTCAATGATAACAAAAAAGTTGCACTTTTTTTGACTTCGTGCGGCCATGTGTTCCGAAGACTTTTTGATAAAAATTTCACTATAAATCAAATTTTAGTATATTGCTAAAAAATATGTCACACATATTCAAATCAATATTTTAAATGAAGTAAACATTTCCAAGAATATGGGTTTAATGCTTATGTTATGTATTCAAATAACAAAACTAATGTTGCCCAACAGAATTTGTTTTTCTATGAATTGGCGTAAGTTTAATAAGGTGTAACGTAATTACTAAATCTTGAGACCTCCAAGCAACAATGAGAAAATGCCTATTTGAATATTTATAAATAAATATAGTCATTCTTACAAAAAATAAATTAAAATGATTAGTGGATTAATTATATTAATATAATGAAAAATATAACTTTTGTTAAATAAAATAAAATAAAAATACCAGTACTTTAAATTATTATTTTTTATTAAGCTTGTGAGTCTGTCATTGCCGCCTATGCCCTAAACTAATTGTATGCTTTAATGTTGTGAAATCAGTTTTAAAATGAATAGTAAACAAAGAAGGTGCGTTAAAGCAAATTCATTAATAAAATAATCTAAATAAGCATGAGAATATTTAATCACCCGAAGGAAATCAATTGGTGGTCGGATAAACCAGGCAGTACCAATCAGTTTAAAGATTGAAAAACAATTAAAGTTTGGTTAATAAAAACATCGAGTATTAAAAAGCATTTATAACATATAAAAAAACTGAAAATAAATAAATCTTAAGATGCGAACTTTATATAATTAATAAATTAAAATGTATGAATGTAAATATTAATAAAAGACAACTCTTTAAACTTTTGTATATAAAATAAACAAAATTTGGTTATTTAAAATTAAAATTTACTTTTGATTTTTAAAGTTAAATTTAAGATAGGCTCTGAAATATATTGATCAGTTACCGAATAAACGGCCAACTTCAAAAAACTCGAATGGTGGACATCAAGCAAGGAGATTAATAATAAATATTTCATTTCACAAACCCAGTTGGAATTAAAAAATGCTACAGGAATTTTATGCGTTATTAAAATGTAAAAGTATTGATTTATAAGTACAGTTATTTCTAAAATAACATTTTATTGCAAAAAATCATTAACAAATAAAATAATATGATAACCAGGTGCAAACAGGTAGCCTTTTTGGGTTTAGAAAAAATAAAAATATTAAAACTCATAAATGCAGCTTGCCTAAGAAATCGCAATTATCAAAAGATAAGTTAAATCAAACAGCCAATTCGCGAAATTTGTAGCATCCCAGTTCAACATCATGTTTCATGAAGTGAGTCTTCATTGCATAGGGTTAACTGCTGTAATGCTCTTTCTAGCGAAATAGAAAAATTAGAAATAAAGCAAAAAATAGAGAAAGAAGAAGAAAAAAACCAAAACGAATAAAAAAAACTTAGTAACGAGAAAATGCTAAAAAAAATATTTTTAACAGGAAGGTTGATCCTGTCTCCAAAGCCGGACACACTGTTGTATCGCAATTAAAAATAATAATAAATTGTGAAGTAAAATTATATAACTGTCTAAGTAAAAAACAAGTTTATACTCTCAGAACGTATTTAAAATATAATAAGAAATTATGAAATTATTTATTAGGATAAAATAGATAAATTAATCAAAATTAATTATAATTTGAAATAAAAAAACACGTCGTTCGCCAGACACATCATGTGGTTCAAAGAAATTACCTCGTAAATCTGAATCAATTAAAGGACTTGGGGGGCATTTGGAGTCTTTCCACAAACAGTATTCCAAAATTTAAAAGGAAATGATAAGCAAAAAATGCATCAAGTACATACAAAGAAAAGCATAAAATAAAAAAACAATTTTGTAGCAGGAATCGATTTTGAACTTGACTATCCCGAAAAAGAATTCGATACCGGAGAACTAATTGCGGAATTGAATAAAAATAAATAAAAAATGTTATTCAAACAAATAGTTCTGAAAAAAAAGTTGCCGGAAACTCATGCAAACGATTTCAAACATCTACAAAGTAGTGGACATCAGAGAGGCACTTGCGGAGCTAACGGTCTGTGATAAATTCCATTTTTATTCAATTTAAAAATAAAACGAAATAATTAGAAGCAACAGACAAGATAATAATATTTTCAATAAAAAAGATAAAAAAGAAATAATAAAGAGCATGTTTGATTGACATGAAAATTAAAAAATGTTTGCAGCTAATCATTAATTATTATGGCCATTAATGAGAATGACCAGAAACATCTAAAAAATAAATGGTTTGCAAATATAAAAAATAAATATAGAACTAAACCTGTAAATTAAGTATATTTTAATAATTTTAAAAATCACAGCAAATGTGAAATCAAAATATATTAAAACGAATGAACGATTAAATTTATTAAGATAAGACAGTTAATCATTATTATATTATATTGAATAATTTACAAATACCGGTTCAGCATCAAAAAGAATGAGAACGCTAAAGCTCAAGGAAAATTTTTTTTGGTGGATTTGGTGGCGGGCATATTTTTTTGTCCCGAAAATTTTTATGAATTAATGCTTGAAGAAGCAAAAGTATGAGTTACAAACGTTTAAACCGTAAATAATCGCGGACCCCGTAAAAGATAAACTCAAAATTTCTGGAGTGTTTATTTATTTTTTGTTTTATGGTATTTTGCAAAAAAAAACATACATATGTAAATTAAATATAAAGTAATTAATTAATTAAAAGCCTCAGGATCGCTTTAATACAAATAAATGTGTCATTTAGACCCACAAAACTTATTTTCATTAAAAAAATTCCATAATTAAAAATAACTAGTTTTCAAGTTTAAAAAAATAACGCAATATTCTGAATTCAATCTGTACACGAACCTATCAAATGATAGAGCGAGCTAAATGACAAATAAAAGATGCGAATTTTAAATAAGTTTAAAAAACAAAATTAAAAAATTTAATTTACAAAAAATTAATATATTTATTCAAATTGAAATAAAAGCGTTGCTTCAATGGGTACGCGAATTAGTAAAGTCGAGTATTGCCATTATAAAATAAATCAATTAAAAATTTGATATAATAAAAAAATTAAATGCGAAGTTTACACGAAATTCAAAACCTGAGTGCGATCTATTTAATATTTAAAATTAATAATGAGAATTAAATTAACAAAAATAAGTTCGAATAATATAATGCAAAAGCAAATTTAATTTTATCTGTCCTCTGTAATATATTGAAAAATCCTTCAAATAAATATTAACTATAATTAGTATATACACAACTTAAAGCGAGTACAGTGATAATCGAATTTGAATACTTTTTGTTGTGGTAGCACTTTGAATGATTGTGTCGCGAAGACCGCGAAAAAAGATAAAAACATTAAGAATAAAATAAAAACTAAAAAATTAAAGTGAAATCAAAACCTAAAAATAAAAATTAAATGCTAAAATAACAAAAGAGAAAATGTATGAAATAAAAAGAAATTAAATGCGTCATCCAAAAAAATTGTGAATAAACAAAACTAATAAATCGCCTCCGCGGCAAACAAATAAAAATGAGTGAAATAAATCTAATTAATTTTTTGTTAAGAATAATAATGATAAATGGAACGTAAAGGTTTCAAATAAAAATTGTTCACGGAAAATGTGGAAATTAATTAAAATGTAAAGGAAAATGATTGGAAAATAGGCAAAATAACGAAATGGATGTGAAATTGGACCACCCGCCCGTCTCGCTGGCCCTAAAGCCGTATAAAAGGGAGCAGCTTTGGCCTCATCGGCACCATCTCCAGCACCCAACCAAAAAAAGCGATTTTTACACATTTTTTGGCAATTCATTCAGATGTAAGTCCGCACTTAAAGAAAGTAAATACGGTTGCAACTATTAAAGCTTTATTCAATTGAAGAATTATTTACCAAAAGCAAACAACAAGAGATTTTGCATTTAAATTATAATTACCGGAAACATAATATTACAAGAAAATAAAAATCATGTTAGTTAACTACCGATAACAACTTTAAATATGAACTCAGCAATCAAATCAATAAAATTCGACTTGTGATAATCGATTTTAATCATTTATTTTATTTAAAATAACAATTTAAAAAAAATATATTTTATCAAATATTCAAACATTTCACTAATTGTTTTTCGTCACAAGTTCGGAATTAAGACATTTCTCTCGTATAAAAAACAATTTGTTTTTTTAATAACTTTTTCGTGGTTTTTGATAGCATATTTTTTCTCAGAAAACTAGATTCGTATAAAATGTTAATTATTTTAATACAGAATACCAAATGGGGGTTATGAATAAAATCTCTAACGGGTTGGTAACACATCAAATCCATTGAAAATTACATTTATATAAAAGTTATAAAAGACAAAGAGAATATTGCTTCAAATATCGAATCTTTACAAGAAGTAAACTATATTAAATATCAAATTGTTCTTGAATAAAAAGCAGATTACTGTATAATAATTACTCGTTTGTGCTTCGAACCTTGTATTTTGTCAGTTGGGAGTTATTCATTTTGATTGCAAGAAGCACGATATTGTTTAAGCTGACGTTGAAAAAATGCTTTTCCATAAATAAGCAGATTTTTTCAATTTCTTCTCTTTTTCAAAACGAATTGATTGTTTGGTTTCTTATTTTGTATGTTATATTAGCTTATTATGCCCTGTCCTCGCACTTGTGTTCAGCTTTATGCCGGTGAGAATTTATTTATTAAAGCAAAGAATATTAATTTAATAGTTAATATCTTTTTTATAAATTTTTATGTAAGTGTAGGTAGGTAAATCTTAATCTACTCAGAAAATTTTAAAACTGAGGTCATTGCCTATATGAGTGCATTTTCCCATTTTTTGGGCAGTGGACACTAGTCCCCAGTCAAAAGACACTTCAGTCCCGGGTCTGTAACTCTTCGGGGAATGGTTGCCGCAAATTTTTTTTTCCGGATTCTTACATTGCAGGCCGAGAGGCATCGATAGAAATATATTTCGTTCGATTTTGATTCTGGCCCGTATGATCCATATTTTCCCGTGTAAAAAATACATATTCTTTGACTATTTAAAAGTGCATTTTCCTCCAAAGAGCTAAAAAATAATTGGAGAAGTAATAAATAATTTAAAAAAAGGATATTAAAAATTTGTCAGGATATTTATCACGAATTGATTACCCAAAATTCTGGCAACCCAAGCTTCAATATAAATATAGAATAATGCATTAACAGAATAAACAAAAATTTACAATCCAAAATTTAGATGAAAAATAAATAACAACATATTTAATCGTTTACAAGAGTAAGAGATAGGCAAAATGGTAGCCCGGGCTAGATCGAAACCAAAAAATCTGGTTTAAACCAATAATTTAATGTAGGAATCTTTAAGTGATTTGTTTTATTTTCATAATTATTAAATGCATTTTTGAAATTTAACATAAAAAGGCAAATTTCATCATTATTAAATGATTATTATTCTTAAATAATTTTTATAGAATATTTATAAAATATACAATAAATATTTATATGGTCGTCAACCACAGCCCATTGTACGGGCATAATATTATTTCATCTTGTTTTATTTAATCAATTTTGGTGTTTTTTATAATATTTTATTTTAATAGTTTATAAATTGTTTTAGGTTTTGAAAAATTGTTTAATTTATTTTTGTGAGTTGCACGAAATTGTCCACCTTGAGTTAAAGCATAATTTGTAGTTTCCCTTCAATTTTTCGCGATAACAGCAGGTTTCATTTTATTTATGACAGTTAGTTTTTATTATTTCGGTTATTTTCCTCCATTTTGTTCTTTATAGCTTCATTAAGTGTTTTCTAAAGTGGGCTTAGATTTGGCTGTGCCCTTCCCGATAGGTACTGTGGCGGAAAAAGGGGGTAGGACTTGTGTGATTGGGTCGTTTATGGCATAATTTGATTTTTAAATTGTTTTTGTGCAAAACCAACAAATATTTTATGCGGATTTTTTAAATCTGATAATATTGAAATCTTTGAATTTTAAGTTTTGCCATTATTTATGCAATAAAAACTTTTACTTATATTTATGGTATGATTCCTTTTTTTATTTTTGCATGTAAATTAATATTGTTTTTTAAATTTGTATATTATTTTACACTTCAATTATTTTGGATCATTTAACATTAAAAATTATATCAACAGTCCTTGCTGCGGTTATGAACTAAATATCTTTATTTCAATAAATTGAGAATTTGTAAACAAATAAAATTATAACCTTTTTTAATTTTACACAGATTAATTATTACGTTGAGCAATGGCGATTTTCATAACTTTCGAGATCGTGCTCAAACAACTTTTTAAAATTATCAATTGGTTTTATATAATGTTCAAGACTTGGTTAAGCTTGAAAAAGTTATAATATTTTTAGTTTAAGATATTATTTCTTAAAGCTCTAATAAGCTTACGTCCAGCAAGCTTCAAATCGCTGTTCGTCTCCAGCCCGCCATCCATGTTTGTGGTTTGTGTAGCGCATATAGCATCATTCCTTCAAAAACCTAGTTCTTGCTAGCTTACATTTATATTTTTTTGCATAACAATTTATTTATTTTAACGGGTCACAAATATTATTGCAAAAGTTTGTTTATTATATGACACTTTACATCAACTGTCTTTGCCTAATTATTTATTATGTTATGTTGAATGCTTGATGAACAACTCCGGAACGATTTAGACAATTTTAATTTTTTTTTATTATTTAAAATGTAATTATTTTTTAATAATTAAATTAAATATTCGTTGTATTTGTGGTTTATTTCTTTTAACTTTTATGGTACCATTTACCGTAATTTTTTCCAAGTGTATGTAAACATTTCTAATTTATCCTGCTTTAAAAATCAAAAAAATATTTTTATTCAAAATTTCAATAAAGTGTATTTTAACTGAATTAATTTTTTTTTTGTCTATTGACATAATTCTAAAGCAATCTGTTTTAATACATAATTGATTTTAGTTTACTTTTTTTTGTGCTTACTTTTCCCGCAAAGTTCCTTAACAGTTCTTGGTCGCCGCACGCTTATTAGTTATTATAATTGATTGTATTTACTTTTAATTAGCTTCTTACAATTTGTGACTAATCAGGTATATTAAACGGTTTTATGGTTACTTTGTAATTAATCGCGCCAACCCGATGGGCGCGCGTTGTTTGTCATTCAAATGCCACTTATCTTCAAGTGAATGCCGGACCATAAGGAAATTTAGAAACAAATTGAAGAATGACATCCTTATGCCATAGACATTAATCTTCGAGGAGTTGACAGACTCGATGCGCTTCGTTATATGATTATTTTCGTTTTAAAATTTTTTGGATTTTCACTAAGTTTGATAAATAAAATCTGTAGCAATTAGAATGTGGTTTAAAAATAATTTATTTAAACTTCAGGGCTTTTGTCACATTCCCTCAAACCATTATCCGATACTAATAATATTTTAAATTGCAGTTTGAACAAATTTTTTTAATTTTTACACATGCTTAGTGTTGCGTGGCGAGACTAATAAAGTATAGGTATGTAGAAATTTTTTTTTGGATATTGATATAATGTTGATAATACATTATTTATGAATTTTATACATGATTAAAATCAGTGTTATTTTTTAACAACATTTATTCATTTGTATCGGTAAAATTAATTAATTTTTAAAAATATCAAATTCGTCCAAGGACAAAATCGAAAGCACAGTGACACTTTCAAAGTTCGCCGTACCCATTTTCCCAATCGATTTTGACTCTGCTGCAACGTGTTAAAAAATATAATAAAATAATATCTTTTTCAGAATTTAAAAATAAAGAAAAAAAGTTCTTGAAAATAACCCACAAAATCTAAAATTTATTTGGTTTCCATTGAAAAACATCCAAGTTTTGTACAAATCGCAAATGAATAAAAGAAAATTTCTAAAATCATAAACAGTCTTTATTTTAACCAATTTTAAAACAATTCAAAACTTTTTTAAATTTACATTAGATTCACAATCATCTAACACATATTTTAATGTGTAAAACAATAATTTTTTAAATTAAATAACTCCATTTTAATAAATAAAATATTTTCAAAAAATAAAACGATGAAATATTTTGATAATTCAATCTTGTCTATCAATAAATAGGAAATAAAAAAAGCAGGATTGCGAGTTCAGTGTTTGTTTTTAATTTCAAGATTTGCATTTGATTGATGCCGAGACCATTAATTGTTGAAAAGCACTGACTAAAATCTGGACGTGTGCCAATAAACAATCAAAAGGAGTTTATTGTTTCAAATAAATAGCATTTATTATAAAGTTGTTACTATTTATATCCATTATTTATGTTAAACTAAAAATTATTGCTAATTGATTATAATTATAAGAAAAGGTTAATAAACAATAAACTATTAAATTGTCATTTTAATCTCTTACATTTTGTGTTTAACTGTTAAACGCTTTTTAAATAAACTATGCAATATTTAATTTATTCAAATTTTAATCAACAGAATTTCTTATAAAAAAATTTGATTTCATATGTCTTTTTTCGTTTATTATTTTAAAATTTAATCACAAACAATTTTATTTTTATTTTATCAAAATCGATTTTTCTTTGGTATACTTTTAAACGAAAAACATGATTTAATAGTTATTATAAAATACGCTAATGATCATGTTACTGCATTAACAAACATTTTAAAAAGTTAGATTTTAACTCTGGTAAAAAATATTAGTTCACCACCTTTCCAATCAATTATGTTTTTGACTTTGCACGTTTACCCATCTCGTGATGCGAAGGTTTTATCAATTAATATTTTGTGAAAATTTATACGCAATTTTTTTAAATTTTAAATCAATGTGAATAAATATTAAATTTAAAGGTAATGTTTTTTTAAAGATTATTCGGGACAAAAATTTCCATTCCCGCTACCATGCTGCGAAAGTATTCGTCTGGAGGCCAAAAAACTTTTCTGACTTTTGCTTCGGGGGCCGCGGCAGCTGGTAGGATGCAAATAGCTCATTCCGCTTTTTCAACTTGACATGCCGTTGTGTTTGTGGCACGTCGACGTTTTTGTTGTGTTGAATCTTTTCTGGTAATTCAATTTTTATACAACAAAAAATTTTATTGACCAAATCCAGCAAATAAAAAAACAAAATTATCATATTTTTGCACCTTTTATTTGTTTGCCGAATAGGCAATTTTATTAGTTTTCGTGGGCATTTTTATTAGTTTTTTTACAATTTTTGGAAAATATGTTTTCATTTGACTGCATTGCAACTTAATCTAATTCTACAATATTTATCGAGAAGCAAATATTATGATGTATAAATGGGTTAATTAAGCAATTTAAAAAAATTTACCACAAAGCTATGGTGACTTGAATATAAAATAACAGATATTTGTTTTGAAAAAACCGTTATTTCCAATGCGAACGTTCACACTACCGACTATTGATATCGTAGAATTCATTGAAGATGAAACTTGACTTGGCACAGAATTTCTCAACGTAAAGGCCCTGTTGCAGTCCCGCGGCCTCACCGAAAAACTCTACATTATTTGGGCTAGAAACCAAAAATCAAAGACTTTGAAATAATAAAGGAATGATATGGAAACAATTAATACAAAAAAACAAAGTTTTTGATTAAACGAAAGTATTAAATCACTAAAATGTATTAGAAAAAGATTAATAATTTGCATCTTTGAGCAATGAATAACAAACACAATATTAATAAAATCAAATTTAAAAAATATATATTAAAAGTAAATCAGCAAAGCAATTTAGTGCACGGCAAGTGCTAGCCAGGGGGGTTGAAGTTCTTGGAGAAATAACAATGAAAAGCCAGCATAATGTTTAAGATTTTCAAACACATTCATAAAAATATTATTTTGAAATTTTATAAAACTTCAGTAGAACTATTGATAAATTTTACTTATATCAGAAGGAAAACCATTTTTGTTGTTGTAATAATAAGTCTTTCCATCGACATTATTTATTTAATACAATATAAAAACTTATTTATAAATATTATTAAAACATTTAAAAATATTTTAAAAATGATACCAAAACTTATTTACATACATATATTACAAAAAATAAAACCCAAATAAAAAAAAATTCTATCAAAAAACGTAAATAAAAAACCATCACATGCGTCGATTAAAAAACAAATACAACTCTCGCAAAAAATGGGTCTCATTCCATAGGATTAGACCGGATGCCCATTTATGCTTATCGGCTTTTTTTTCCCATTTTAAACGTTGTGCGGGTCGTTGGTGATGATAGGCGCCGCGATAAAATTTGATTGAGAATTTTTTTTGATTTTAGAAATGTGCACCAAATTTTAAAAGCGCAAAGCAAATGGATTAGTAGAGAAACTTTTTAAAATTTCAACCCAAATCTATAACATAAATATTTACTAGCCCTACTTAGAGTAAACGGTTTTTATTATTCTAAAAATGCAACCATCAATCAAAAAAACATAAAAAAAATTTATAATACTGTTTATGATAAATTAGATCAAACCAGCTTCAAAATAAAGTAAAAAAATAATAAAAATTAACTGGTTTGTAAGACAAATTTTAAAAATAAAATATATTAATGTTAATAAATAATAAAATAATTTCAAATAATATTCGGTTAATGTTTCAACACTTTAAATGAAAAATAAAAAACTAAAAACAAATTAAACAAAAAAAATCTAACTAAATTTACCTGCCAAAATTAATTCATCAGCGATAAATTTCTCCGAGATGTTGAATTGGAAATTCGCCAATATAAAAATAATGTATTGTTAATGAAATATAAAATCTTTAATCCACCAGCGATGATTATCTACGAGATGTTGAAGTGGAATGGCTTTTATCCAGTCAAGATTAATTGTGAAAATGAATTAAGAACTAGTGATGAATTAAACAATTTTATTTCAGACCTCAGAAAAAATAAAACGTTTCATTATTTGAACATAAATTAAATTTTTCTTATTTTAAATTATTTTTATTGTTTAGATTATTTTTAAATGGCCAAATGCAAGTGCATCAATGGGGAATGCGACGAATGTCGGTGTAATAGGCGCGTAGAGCTAAATGCCCAAAAAGTTGTTGTCAAAAAATGCAACGGATGCCATTACCATTTTGAGATGGTGTTTCGTAATATTCATATAAAAAAATTTTTTCGCAAATAAAATTATTAACAATAAAATAAAAATTGAAAAAAAGTTAATTTTTTAAAATAATATATAAATACTACACTATTATTAGTAACTTCAATATTTCTACAAAAAGACAAAATAATCGAATATAAAATATATTGTTTATAAAATTTTTATTCAAAAATTGCGATCAATGAGGGAAAATTTTTTTAAAGCAAAACAGTTGTGTCGGAAAAGTGAATAAAGGACGGACCACTTTTTACACAATTATGTGCACGAAACATAGGTTATTTTAAGATTCAAACAGTAAAAGATTTAGTTAATTAAAAACTAAAAATGACTCAGTAAATAAGAAAAAAAACTATATTTATAAGTAAATAAAATTAAAAACAAATTTATTCCCGAATCTAATTAATATATTAATAAAATTTTTTAATGTAAAAAATAATATAAAAAATTAAATAACATTTTTTAAAAAAACAAGAACAATAAAGAAATTAAATAAATAATTTAACGCTTTAGAAATTACTTAAATGTATATATGAGAAAAGAAAAATATGATGAAAAGGAAGCAATTAAAAGCTTGGAGCACGATAAAACTACTAGATATTTAGGGATTGAATTTAATAAAAAAAGGTATATTTTGTTAAAACAAAAAATGTAAAATAATAAAACCTGATCTACCTATTAGTGTTTTCAGACGACGGAGTATCTGCCAGAAGTTACGGGGGTTTTAAAATGATTTTAATTGCTACATTTCTTAAACTTTTTTAAGGCGAAAGCCATGCTTAAATGTTATTAATGTAAAATCCTTTGTTTTAAATAATGGTAATTTAAAGGTCAAAACTAGCAAAGCAAACAGCAACATATAAATTAAAAAGGCAAAAAACGAAATTTATACAAAATATTCAGAGTTTACAACAACAATGACGAAAAAATAGGCACACCATCACATCTTAAATAAAACCATCAAATAAAAGATATTAATCAAAAAATATAATTAACAAATAAATACAATTATAAAATATAATTTGTTTGCCTCTTAAAATGGCTATTATGTCGTTGACCTTGAAACCCCCTAACTGGAGATAATCAAAATTATTTATTCGCCCAAAAAAAAATATACGGTAATAAAAAATAAGAATTAAAATGTTGTTATAAAAACGTATTATTTGCTCAGTTGTATTTTAAAAAGCAAAAAAAAAGCGTCAACTCACTTTCAAGGGTCACAATGTTGAGGAAGATAAACTCAGAAGTACCAGAAAGCATTTCAGAAATGGCGAATGTCGTGACGAAAGGGGCCATTCGCGGACCGCTGAAGGCCATGGGAATTTAAAATAAATGTATCCAGATAACAAAAATAATATTGAGACTAACAGACGAAAAAAAGTCTATTCATTAAATAAACTAGGAGATTAAAAAGCGATTCTGCAACTGAAATACCTTAATTTATCATATAAAAACTTACTGCTAATTTATTCATTGGTGAATAATTTTAAATAATTAATAATTTTAAATCATTATTGATAAACGAATGCATTTAAATGGCAAGTCTTGTCAAGATGGCCGGAATTGTAAGAGGCAATTATATTTTTAAATTTTTAAAAAACTTAAAATATAATATCGAAAAATTTATTTTTTACCAAAAAAAACAGTGATTTTTTATTAACGCCACTCAACATCATCAAAAATCGAGTGCACCCACATAAATAAATAGCCTTGTTACAAAATATAAATATTAAAAAAATTGATTTTAATAAAAGCGTCTTGCATAAATTATAAATAAATTAATCAAAAAAATTCATTATGAAACCAAATTTTTTTAGCATAAGATTTAAAAATTTTATGCTATATATTTAGAAAATGAAAGGTCATCAATATCGCTTCAATATACAGCCAAAAAAACTTAAAATATAAAAACTATAAAAAATATAGAATATTAAAAGTTACTTATAACAAAATAATAATTAATGAAGATGTGGCAACTTTCGCTCGGATTTATAAAGAATTTTAAATTATTTGGGGTCGATAAAACTTCACTTAAATGTTGTAAATTATATACCACGAGAAATTAACAATCCCACATATTTAAGCCAATACAATATAACAAAATTTTAAATTTCTTCTCATTGGATAATTCAAATACATATACTAAACACATAATAAATTTTCCATAAAGCAGATAATAGCATACAAATTAAAAATAAATTACTAAAGAATTGTTTGCAAATAACATAAATAAAATCTCACAAAAAATAAATAACTACACCAAGCAGAGACTCCAAAAAAAAGGCGGGCAAACAAGTGAATCAGAAATAACCAAAAATTTCGATATGTGATTAAAGTGCAATAATTAGAAAAAATTCAAAATGAATAAGAAAAATATTTATTGAAGTCTTCTGCAATCATCAATTTGCAAGTAATCGAACAGATGGCCGGCAAGGCGGCCGGGATGAGCGTGTTTGGCTCCGCAAAAGGCCAAGGAGCAGTCGTCTATCTTTTGAGGTAAAAATATAAAATTTATTAAATTAATTACAAAAATCGTGATTAAATGTTTAATATCGACAGGTTTTTGAACCGATTAATGTCGATTAATGATGACATCTAAAACTATAGTAAAAATAAAACAACTCTTTAACAAATTCAAATTATGTGAGTAAAAGAAATAATTCTATTTATGTTAAGGTTTATGAAAATAAGCTACAAACGTCAAACTCGAAAAGAAACAAAAATATTATGTAATGTTTTAAAGAAAGGTTTCCCGTTATCAATAATTCTTGAATGATTTCATCCAAGATATAAGGGCAGCAAAATAAATGTGGCAATAAATATTCTGATAATTTGCAAATGATTAAATCTTCTGCACCTTCTATTTTGTAGAAAATTATTTTATTGATGACCACAAACTTATTAATAGCAGGAGAACGTCGACTTTAAATCATTTTAATTTAAATGTAACATAAAACCAACGAAAGGCTTCAGAATATTTAAAACTAAACTATTTTAAATGAAATAAGAATAAATACAATAACCTAACATCATTGTTCAAAAATTAGTTTTTAGACAAATCAATCATCAATGAATTTAAAACAATTAATGTTTATTTATTCCAAAGTTTTTAAAAAGTAACAAAATTTTAAAACCTTTTAGCTCAAATTTTTAACATGGAGCAATGGAATTCTCTGAATAAGAAAAGATAAACTTTAAAAAAATCCATTTTCAAACGACTTAGTTTTTTGGGACATGTGTAACCGGGTTTTCTACCTGAATGCAAAAGTTGTAAAAATGGAAGGATGACAAAGTTAAATTAATAAAAATATAACGAAAATATGCTAAAAAAATGTAAATATTTTAATATAATAATAAATAAAAAAACTAAAATATACAACCTTCAACAGCAAAATCAAAAAAATCAATGGTTGATTAACGTTTTGGCGAATATCTTAATAAATTTTTATGTAACTGATTAGCCAAATCTTTTTTTTATTTTACCTCTAAACTGTTTTTTCCTTCTATTAAAAAGTAATGAATTCTATGTTGATTAAATGACTCATTTTGCCATAGCTCGTTTATTGAATAAAATATTCTTTCAGTTCGTGTTTAAACGCTGTTTGTTTATTGACGTGTTTAATTGTTTTATTTTGGCTAAATTTTATTTTATCAAAGATCTGTTGTATTTTAAATTATAAAGTTTTGACAATTAATGCTTTAAAGCATTTTTGAATATCTTTTTTAAATTTCCTTTAAGCTTTGAATTATTTCATATTGATAATTTATTGCTATTTTTACGTTTGATTTTGTTGTTTCTAAGCTGGGCTTTTCTTATATAAAAATTTTTAAACTATGCACTTGCAGAAAGACCTTAAATAATTAAATCTTTTATCAATTCTTAATCTTTGCCTCAATAATTGTTCCACTTTTTTTGCCTCTTTTAATTTGATTTTAAATCTTTGGTATTTGCTTTGATACTTTTGTGATTTTTTAAAATTTTATAACTTTTTAGTTTCCTAGTTTATTTATTATTTAAAAAATTATTGGAATTATTTTTGACCGATAAAATGTGGAATGTGACTAGTCAAAAGAGCATATTAATTTATGGAGTTTAATTTTAAATTTAAGAAATATGCTTTAACAAATTTGAAATTAAAATAAATAATAAAACAAAGCTTTTTTAACACAAACGTGCAGGACAAATGCTATGCTACAAAAGCATCATAACGAGGTGCAAATGTGATTAAAAGTTCAGCTAACATATTTAATTTCAAAATATTACAAGAATATTAAATTATTTAAAAAAAAGTTACGATGATTTTGTTTAACTACAATCAGTTGAATTCTTAAAAATTTGTATCCATGAGGACCCCTGGTTTTCTTATGCGTAACATCGGCGTACATTTTTCGGGAAAAGAATCAAACGGATGAACAAACCAAACTTTATTTTTGCTAGTGAAACATGTACAAGTTTGGAATGACTTCTAAATCTACTCAATCTATGAGAAAAGAATGATTGACTTGCGTCCTGAAAATATACTCATTAAAAAAACTCGCCTCATTGAGTTGCCTAAAATAAACAGTCTGCTGTCAAAACAGGAATTTTTTTGATATAAAAAAGCCCATAAATTTAAATAATTTAAAAAAAATTACCGATAAAATTTTTTAAAGGATGAAAATATTATTATAGAAAAAACTTTAAAAATCAAATTAACAAATCATAATCTGAATTAATTAGCAAACATCTAAACACGGCGGGTTAATAAATTTGCGCACAATTACAAATAACAATACTCATGTTTAAGGTGATATGATAAATTAAAACAATCTATAAAAAATCAACTCAAGGAAACATTAAACAAAATTTGTTTAAAAAAAATTTACCAAAATCAAAATTGCACTTTTTGACAAACAAGCAGTCCTATATCGCTTTTTTAAAATTTAAAACACTGAGAATTGTAAATACATTATCTTGATATTAAAAAAATTAAATACCAGTTACAATTTTAAATAAATCTGAATAATTGTTTCGTGCATAAAATATAATATTTATTCGGTATGAGGTTTATGATAAAATTAACATTACTGATTAGTATTCGGCAACTGTAACTTTAAACAGCTTATAAAAGTATCATTTAACGAAGCATCATCGAAGTGAAAGCTCTGAAAGAAAGTTAATCCAAGTCTAACAAAAAGATTTTCGCTATGCGTAAAAATTAATTATTACTTGTTATTAAATAGATTCAATAAAAATAAACTGTGCTTGACGACCGACCATATATTTAATTATAAAATATTCTTATAAGATTTGATAAAATTATTTAAATAATAATAATATTTTAATGTTAAAATCAAAATTACCCATCGCTTGTCAAGTAAACAAGTATGAAAGTCGCGCCCAATTATATAAATGTTTTATCAGAAAACTGAAACATCCAAGACGCTAATTAATTATTTGATGTTATTTTCGTAAGCAATAATTAATTTGGCTTTCGCGTAACTTTAACAAAAGATACACTTTGCTATAATAACATTTTAAATATGAAAATTGTTAAAAATAAAATATATTTATTTGATTTAAAACGGTTATTTCAATTCGAATTTACAAATTAAAAAATCCTAAACTCCCATAGAAAGGCGAATAATTGAATAATATCAAAATATTTATCAATTTTTTAAAAACTAAAGTTTTTTAATGCTTCTAAAGGAGTACATTATGACCAAATTTGAAGATAAATAAAAATAATCATAATTAAAGAGATTATTTAAATTTAAAAAAATATTTATCAGCCACTGCTTGGTTGTAACTATGTAGACGGGTGTTAGCATTAAAAAATGCGTTTGAAAAACAGGAAGGCTATTTACTATCTTAAAGATGTAGTTTTTGTAACTTTTTTAACTTACTATGCTTGCAACGTCAACACTGTAAGTGCGTTGAGCTGAACTAAGTGAAGATAAAAATCGTTAAACCGAAGTAACTTGCCAAAACTCCGCAGTAATTTCAAATTAAATCAATTACTAATTTAATTGACAATTAGCCTAATTTGCCTCATTTTCGACGCAAAATAAAAGACGATGTTGTGAAGTAGTACCAAGATCACGAGCATCTAGTGAGCTAAATAACAACAAATCAAATAATCTTTACATAACTTAAATTATTTAAATAACATCAATATCACTAAGTAAATCATGGAGTTTTTAAATGGTATGCTGTAAAAAAATTGTTATAAACTATTAAAATTTTATTTAAATAAGTATATCCATTAATTGTGAAGAAAAAAAAACTTACGGTATATTAATTAAAACGGAGATCTATTAAAGCAATTTTTTTAATATTGCATTAATTATTTATTCAAAACCGATTATATGTGTACCCAAATCTTTGGGGGCACATTTCCCTGATCAGTTTATAAAAACCCAATATTCTAAAAATTATATTTATGATAAATTTTTTGACTAAATTAAATCTTAAAATTAAAACATTCTAAAATAAATTTTCTAAAATAAAAATAAAACTAAATCTTGTCTAAAATATTAATGTTGCAAAACGTATAATAATACCCATGAAAAATTAAAAAATTATTGATAAATTAATAATCACTAAATTAAAATAATTAATTGAATTAAGTTTAACAATAAACATGCATTAAATAATTATAAAGAACCATATAATATTTTTAATATATTATATAATTTAATATAAAATTTGAGAAATAAAATAACTTTATTTATAAACATAAATACTTGATAAAAATAAACAATACACCTTTCATTTCTTATCTTTCTGCATTTTAAACAACTTGCCATCATGCGAAGAATTATCTGCCAAAATAATGAATCTTTTATATTACATAATTTCATATTGAAGCTATTCTGCCCTTACAAGATTTTCTTATCATTTATTTACTAATATATAAAATTAAAATAAAAATAAAATACATAAATTTAAAGCTGCGAGCGACTTAACAAACCAACAATAAATTGGTGCATTTCCTTGCTTAAAACTAGAGTACGGACCAAACAAATAATTGTACAAAAAAACCCAAATATTTGTACAAAAAATTGGACCCAAAAATTTTTGTTTTTGTTTGTTTGGTCAAATTGGGGCTCAACCCAAAAAAAACCAAAACCCAAAAAAACCCAAAAAATTTTGTACAAATATTTGTTTGGTCCAACGTATTTTTTGTACAAATTTTTTGGGTGTTGCCCAGTTGAATTTACACCCCTAAAGATAGCATCATTAAGTGATTTTTCAATCTTTTTTATAAGAGTCTTTCAAAGTAATTGATGGCTTAGTGGTTTGTCTTTCGGTGACTCTTACTTTAAGTGTTGGGTTCGAACCTGCTTTAGTGCGAGCACTTATTTATCATTTTTGCTCTGCTCACATACGTTTCCCCCCATTTAAAATTTTAAAATAAATTTTCGAATATTTTTTAATTAAAATGGCGCAAAAAAAAGTATTTTTGAAAAAATCAACACATTTTTCTGAAATTTTCAACAAATTTTTTAACAAAAATTGCCAAATTTTTATATTTTTCTGAACTTTTTGGTTTAATTTTGTAACAAAGACTTGATTTCTGTAAAAATTTTTCTGGTGGTGCCGGCGGACCTCCCCCATTCCTAAAAAACTTCAAAAAAATACCGTAATTTTAAAATTTTGGTTGCAAATCCCTTAACAAATTGAGTCAAAAATTCAAAATTTTCTCGGCGGCGCCTACCGGCACCGCCGCCACCCCCTAGTAAAGCAGAATTCGCAAAAAGAAATTGGATTTCTGGAAATTCAAAAATCGGCAAATTATTTTTTTCTGATTTATCAGCCGGTATTCCTGATTTTCGGGTTTGACAGGTGGCTACCCTGATATTAATATTTCATGAATTTGTGGTGACTGGTCAGAAAATGTGTTGAATAAAATTTTATTAAAAAATTTAAAAAAATCGGAAATTCTAGGCTTTTAGTATGTTTTACTAAATTTTTTTGTTTTTGTACAAATTTTTGGGTTTTGTCAACCCAAAAAACCAAAACCCAAAAAACCCCAAAAAATTTTGTACAAATATTTGCTTGGTTAGGTAAATTGGAGCGCAACCCAAAAAAAACCAAAAAACAAAAAATGACCAAAAGTTTTGTACAAATATTTGTTTGGTCTGGTTGTCCGGTCTCTACTTAAAACAGTAAGATTCCCGAGATAATAAAAATACTGATCGAAGAAGCACGGAACATCAGCCAGAGAAGTCCTGTATTTGACTGGGGTCCGACAACTTGATTGGCCCGTACAGCCACGAGCAAGAAGGTCTCGTCGTCAGATGAGGATAGTGTGAGGATTACGAGCCGTGACCGTCACATTTGCCTGTAAAATATTTATAATAAATAAAAAAAAGAAATAAAAGTTCAATAAGCCAATAAAAATGAGGCGTAAAACTTAGATATAAAGATTTGGTATAATTTTTATAATCAAACTTTAAATAAACAGTTTCATTTATATTTAATATTAATAACTTCTTTTTAGCAGCTAAAAATCAAATTATTTCATTTTAATCTTACAGTCAGCAATACGTATTGCCTATTAATATGTAATAAAATAAATTGTCAAAAACATTATATTATATGTTAGAGTAAAAAAAATCCCAAATTATAAAGCTCTAAACAAATAAACAATTAACAAAAATAGTAAGCAGATAAATATAAAATACTCTGAATAATAACTTAATGACAGAATGATGATTTAAAAGCTATTGGCTAAGTATTCAAGCTTAAATGCATCAGGATAAACGAATTTGCGACCCGCCCATAAAAATTATAAAATTTATCAAATAAAAGAAAAATAAAGGCCAATAAATTGAACAATCTTAAAAAAAAAAGGCAAATTCAAAGTCAAAAAAAAATATGGAAGTAAAAAATTTGAATCAATATAGCATAAAGTAAGTATAAGGATGTGAAAAAGGGACTGCGTATTTGTGGAACCCTAAGACCATAGTCAATTGGCGTATTGTCAGGAGTTAAATCAGCAAATTTGTAATTTAACGATATAGAGCGTTTGTAAAATAATTTTGAAAGATTTGTTTCTAAGCTAACGATTATGAGCAAAATGTTTTTAACACAAATTTATATTCAAATTTTTAAAAAAATATAAAAACAATATTTACAATATCGCTAGTCAAATAATAGATGCAGGAATCGTTGTTAAAAGAGCCAAATTTAAAATCTGTAATACTCTTCAAAAAAAAATCCAAAACAGTGTCAGCAGCCCAATAACTGAAAACCGTTAATAAATCCAATTGAAACTGTTATTGAAAATAAACACACAAATTATTATAATAAATTATTTTGAATAATTGAAATGAAAACTTTTATCTAAAAATTTTTAAATTGTAAAATTATTACGTTTAAAGAATATAAAATTCTCATGCATAAAATAAAATAAAATATTTTTTTAAAGATATATATGAATTCATTTTATTTTCTATTCTTATCTTATGCTCTATTTCTCTAAATTTCTTACTTTTTCGGGAAACTCATTTTTAAAAAACCTAGGGGACCTTTTGCTTTGCAACATTCGTAATTATGGAACCATTTTCTTTTATAATTTTACATATTAATTTTGATTTTTGGTTGATTTGTTTTTGTTTTAATTAAACGATTTGCAGCTTTTTTTTGCCCGATGATACTTTTGCGCAAGTATTAAAAAACATTTACAAATGTAAAAGTTGATGAAAAATGTTAAAAAGACCAAAATACTATTAAAAACGCAATAATTTTATGAAAAAAACATTGAAGAAAATAGATATAACAAATAACATTTAAAAAAAAATTGTTCGATTTTATTGCGAGGCTATTAAATAAATAATTTTAAAAAAGTGTAAGTTATACAAACTAAATCTTAAAATATTTAATGAAACCAGGTACTTAATTTCCAACGCTGAATTCATTCATTTTTGTTTAAATGGAATCTTTTTGGTTTTTTAGTAATAAATTGGGTTGAGGATTTTTTATGCTTATTTACTAACATTAATATTTTTAACATTTCTTAAATAATTTTTCATAAAAATTATGGATAATGGCTAAACAAATAGATTATAAATACTGAAGGACATATTTAGATGCTAAAATTAAAAAAATTTCTCAACTCAAATTTCCTTAAAACATTTTTGATTAATCAATAAAACAACTTAAAAAGCATTTTTGCTTCTTCAATGTCGGTGGCATTAGCTACTAATTTTCATTATTTTACCTTCAATTACCAATAAGCTAAGTGGTAAATTTATAAAGAAAATACACAATTAAAATGTTTAAAATTATAACCAAGATTTATTTAAATTATATTATGCCGTATAAATTTGAACCTCAAACAAAGAACGTTATAAAAAAATAGAAGAGCGGCTAAAGCAGAAATGAATACACCGTGGTAGATCAGGGAACTTTAAATATGTAAAATAATAATTAACTCAGAATAAAACAAAAAAAAGTGCTAAAAAAATTATGAATTTATAACGAACGTTTACATTTTTGTATATTTAAGACATTTTGTTTTAAAAGCTAAACTAATTATTTAAAGCTTAATTATTTAACAATCGGTCTTTTTTGTTGTTTTAAAAGTTTTAAGCATTTTGCAACTATTAAATAATTATTTTATT
Source organism: Globodera rostochiensis (assembly GCA_018350325.1). Classification (NCBI taxonomy): domain Eukaryota; kingdom Metazoa; phylum Nematoda; class Chromadorea; order Rhabditida; family Heteroderidae; genus Globodera; species Globodera rostochiensis. Next base: position 1,207,999 of record JAEVLN010000021.1, read on the forward strand.
TATTTTTGGTTGGTGATAATAAAGGTCGATGTTATTATTCTATAGAATATAAAATTTTTAATTTTAATTTTTTTTAATGGAAGTTGCTGAATTTAATTATTTTATAAATATTATTAAAGCACATCAGCGCGAATCGGGAGTTAAAATAACAATAACAACATCTATTAAAATTTTTTTAAAATTTTATATTAAAATAATGCATTTGCGAATAATAACAAATGAAATTGAAATTCGACTTTTAACATAAATAATTTTAAATCATTTAATTAAAATGCAAACGCATTATGCAGATCAACAGCAGATCAAATAAATATAAGTTTAAAAAGTTGCATACTTATAAAATATTAAATTCACATTAATCTATTTTTAAAAAAATCTAATAAATAAACTATTATGAAGCAAAATACAAAAAATAAGAACATACGTTTTTGAATATATACATTAAAAAACCAGCACACAAATAAATATTAAATTGTAAAAAATCGCGGTTTTTAAAAAAATTTACATTATCTTAAAAACAAACCAATATTTGTATTAATTTTAAAATTATATTGTTGCACACATAAAAATATGCACATTCCCATTAATCCTTAATGCCCTTGGTTAACACATTATTCTTTCAAATAATTTATATTCATAAAATAAATGTGTTGGCTGGGTTTGGGTTATATTATAATTTTTCTAATTGAATATAATTTTAAAATATTCATATATTTTGTTCAAAATAAAAAATATTAACAGTTAATTTAAAAATTATTTTGTTTAATTTTAGATTTTAATTACTCAAACTGTCTATCTTTTTTTTTTTATTATATTATATATTCAAAAATTAAAATCTAAATAAATATTTTAAATAATTAATTATTTATATAATTAAATTTTATATTAATTCTAAACAAATTAATCATTCTATTTAAATAAATTTATTATTAAAAATTTTATATTCATAAAAATGAATAAATTAATTATATAAAATGCATTGATTAATAATTTAACTTTATAATTTAATTATTTTTTAAAATATTATAATTAAAAAATTAAAATATTCAATAATAATAATTAAAAATAATTAGAACTTGATAAACAAAATTATATTTTTTACATAACTGTTTAATCGAGCAAAGTGTTACATTAAAAAACATAAAGTTAAAAAAAATAATAAAAAAATTAAAATTGAAATGTTAATACAATAAAACAAAATTTTCTAAATTATTTTAATTAATCTAAAATTAATGATTATAAATATATAATTTTTATTAAAAATGATTATATTTTTAATATCTATTAGTATTTTTAAATTGATTTTAATTAATCTTAGTGAATGTTAATCAAATATATTTTTGATAAAAATGTATATGTAAATTTATAAAAGTTTTGTTAAATTATTATAATTTATATTGATATTATTTTATAATTATAATAAAATAAAACTTAATTATTAAAATATTTTAATTAATAAAATTTTAAAAATGTAACATATCTATTTTTAGAAGAGTTAAAATTAAAATCAATCTTTTAAAATTTTCTTTTATTTTAATTATTTAAAAACTATTTAAAAATTTATTAAATCAATAAAATAAATTATTTATATTTTTACATAAAATATTAATTATTTTTATATGACTTTTGTTATAACTAAAATTTTTGTTAATAATAATATATTTAAATAATTATTACAAAATAATTACATTAAAAAATTTAAAACTATTTGTTTATTTGCTTCGTTATAATTTATAATTAATTTAATTATAAAAAAATATTAATAATATTTCATATTATACATTAATTAAATTGAACGTGAAGTTAACACATTATTCTTTCAAATAATTTATATTCATAAAATAAATGTGTTGGCTGGGTTTGGGTTATATTATAATTTTTCTAATTGAATATAATTTTAAAATATTCATATATTTTGTTCAAAATAAAAAATATTAACAGTTAATTTAAAAATTATTTTGTTTAATTTTAGATTTTAATTACTCAAACTGTCTATCTTTTTTTTTTTATTATATTATATATTCAAAAATTAAAATCTAAATAAATATTTTAAATAATTAATTATTTATATAATTAAATTTTATATTAATTCTAAACAAATTAATCATTCTATTTAAATAAATTTATTATTAAAAATTTTATATTCATAAAAATGAATAAATTAATTATATAAAATGCATTGATTAATAATTTAACTTTATAATTTAATTATTTTTTAAAATATTATAATTAAAAAATTAAAATATTCAATAATAATAATTAAAAATAATTAGAACTTGATAAACAAAATTATATTTTTTACATAACTGTTTAATCGAGCAAAGTGTTACATTAAAAAACATAAAGTTAAAAAAAATAATAAAAAAATTAAAATTGAAATGTTAATACAATAAAACAAAATTTTCTAAATTATTTTAATTAATCTAAAATTAATGATTATAAATATATAATTTTTATTAAAAATGATTATATTTTTAATATCTATTAGTATTTTTAAATTGATTTTAATTAATCTTAGTGAATGTTAATCAAATATATTTTTGATAAAAATGTATATGTAAATTTATAAAAGTTTTGTTAAATTATTATAATTTATATTGATATTATTTTATAATTATAATAAAATAAAACTTAATTATTAAAATATTTTAATTAATAAAATTTTAAAAATGTAACATATCTATTTTTAGAAGAGTTAAAATTAAAATCAATCTTTTAAAATTTTCTTTTATTTTAATTATTTAAAAACTATTTAAAAATTTATTAAATCAATAAAATAAATTATTTATATTTTTACATAAAATATTAATTATTTTTATATGACTTTTGTTATAACTAAAATTTTTGTTAATAATAATATATTTAAATAATTATTACAAAATAATTACATTAAAAAATTTAAAACTATTTGTTTATTTGCTTCGTTATAATTTATAATTAATTTAATTATAAAAAAATATTAATAATATTTCATATTATACATTAATTAAATTGAACGTGAA